>OY757543.1:10689929-10722429 GCA_963584105.1 Alviniconcha strummeri
TGGGCGTAAAACACCAGTTTACTTTACTTACTTATGACCAATCAAGCATCTTTCTTTTCTGATAACTGTATTTCTGTCTAGGTCATAATTTGTGGGGAAATGTTTTGTAATTCAGAGGGAAACGTTTTTGTCTGGCTTGCATGTTTTTTGCAGTCTCTTTTTTGTTTTGATCTCTTTAATACACAAATATTGGTTTCTCGCGAGTGAGAAATTATTAATAACAGGAGCACGCACGCACGCACGCACCTCCCCCCCCCCCCCAGCCCCCCCCCCCCCCCACACACACACACACACACACGCGCGCGTGTGTGCGTGTGTATGTGTGTGTGCGTGTGTGTGTGTATGCGTGCGTGCGTGTTCCTGCTATTGTGCGTTAGTGTGTGTGGTGCTGTGTGTGTGTGTGTGTGTGTGTGTGTATGTGCCAGTGTGTGTGTGTGGTGTGTGGTGTGTCAGTGTGTGTGTGTGTGTGTGTGTGTGTGTGTGTGTGTGTGTGTGTGTGTGTGTGTGTGTGTGTGTGTGGTGTGTCAGTGTGTGTGTGTGTGTGTGTGTGTGTGCGTGCGCGGGTGCGTGCGTGCTTACGTGTGCGTGTACGTGTGTGTGTGTGTGTGTGTGTGTGTGTGTGTGTGTGTGTGTGTGTGTGTGTGTGTGTGTGTGTGTGTGTGTGTGCGCGCGCCTGTGTGCCTGTGCCGTGCGTATGCGTGTCTGTCTGTCTGTCTACCTCTTTGGCTGGCTGGCAGGTATAAAGTCAACAGGTGGAGCACGCCCTTGGAATTCTGAGGTTGTCCACCATGGGTAGGCCGCCATGGGATGCATGTACTATTGCGTGATCGACACTCGCTGCACATCCAAACGTTCTGTGGTTGTGTTTTGTTTTCACAAGTACCATCTGCTATTCGAAGGTGCCATTCTTACTGTGCCTTCCTTCCTTAAGTTCAAACTGGATAACTGGTCTGTGAGTTAGAGGCTGGAATGGCTTCGTGTCATCTTCAGTTGGTTTTCGTCTGTTTTGCTGTTGTTGTTGTTGCTGCTGTTGTTGTTGTTGTTGTTGTCTTGTTTCTTTTGCTGTTTGTTTGTTTTGTTTTGTTTTCTGTTTGTTTGTTGTTGTTCTTGTTTTTGTTAGTATGCTTGTTTGTTGTTGGTTAATCGTTCACACAGAGGTAAAAATGAACTAATGAAAATGTGTATATGGCACATGAAAACTTCCATTTCCACTGTCAGTCCTTTTACAGGATAAGACTACCAAAGCCTTAAGCTACATAACATGACAATATAGCCAGGAGACATTCACACGAAACCTTCAGATGGAGACATGAGCATGAAAGTCCGTTGTCTGGGTAATAGTTGCTGGGGGGACGTCATTTGCTCCAGCCTGTTTCAGCGTTAGGCAACAGCCAAGCCGATTTTCAAATCCCTATGGCAGTCTCCATGAAGGTCAGATGAGTGTGCTTGTCTAATGCAAGTCTTTGCGCTAAGCTAAGCAAATATCAGACCAGAAAAAAAGGAAAAGAGCCGGGTAACGTTATTGCAGTCTTTATATTACCGAGTAAAAACTGTTCTTGTTTTGTTGTTGTTGTTGTTGTTTTTAAAACAAATATCACGTGAACAGAGATTCATTTTCACTTAAACTGAATGAACTGGGCTGGCAGAAATTAGATTGGCAGGCTTCCTGATAATAGGCGAGGCATGCAGAATACATTCTAGCCTGCTCAGTCCAGTCTTAAAGGAGAGAAAAAAGTAAAATGTGCGTGCATGTTTTGTATTATCCGATTGAAATAGCGAGAAGTTAACCTCTTGTGTGTCTTGATCTTGTTCTTGTGCTACTGTCACTACTCCCTCCCCCACCCCTCCCCCCTTCAGTCATCTTTGTTTCAGATAAGAGAGGGGGGTCTGCATTCGCAGGAAACTGGCATGTTTCTGCACCCCATAGCGGAAAGATGAAGAAGGCAGATAGCTAGTTCATTTGTAACGCCCTGTCTACCTTGTAGGTTACATCAAGACAGAAGAACTCGAACTCGAAAACTTTATTTAACAAGGTTTAGGTTTAAGATTAGTCAAAAACCCGTCTAACAACTAGTCCTTGCTAAGCTAATGTTGAATAAATATAAAATTACAGGCATCATTTATACATATACATATAGACATGGATGAGTGAGTGAAATTTTATACACGAACATTTCCACACCAAACATAGCGCGTTCATAGCGACAGATGCACACATGCATACATCAACGAGAAAGGAGGAGGAGAGTGGGAAAGGAACAGGAGGGGGGAAAAGAGAGGGGTGAGAGAAGGAGAGAATAACAACAACGATCACGACGACCCCAAAAACAAGAGGAAGTAGGTAGGTAGGTAGTGTTGTTTAATGTCCTCAGATTTCAGTTGACATATTAGGGACAAGCTGAGACCAATGCCGAAGCATGGTTCAATATAGCTTTACGTCCACGGAAACCAGAAGGCTCGTTAGGACGGACAGCCCAGGACGGCCACCTCGACTCTCACACAGCTCCTGAACTACGACAAGAGGAAGAAGAAGTAACAACTAGATGAAGGAGAGGGCAATGGGGGCGGACAGGAAACAGATGCCAACGGCGTGCGTATGTTGGCTTGCCTTGACAGAATGCAGGATGCCCTGACATGATTTGATGCAGACACTGATTCAAACCTACCGACTGTGGAACGGTCAGAGAATCATGGAGGAGTCACGAGCGAGAAGCGGAGAAAATAGTAACTGGTTGGGCCGATGGACAGTGCGCCCGCCATGATGGGTTTTTTATTGGTTCGTCTGAGCACGGTAATGTTCTCATTCGGTGCCGTGACGTCAGGGCTGGTGCCACATTCTGACACGAGAATGCAGATGGAGGCCTTTCGGGAAATGAAATAATGTATGAATAACTCTCTCTCTCTCTCTCTCTCTCTCTCTCTCTCTCTCTCTCTCTCTCTCTCTCTCTCTCTCTCTCTCTCTCTCTCGCTCGCTCGCTCGCTCGCTCGACGCACAGGTTTTCAGTCTCTGACAAAGTTGACAAGGTGCAGTTTTCTAATCCCACCGTCTCCAAATGCCTGTAACTGGTTTAGGCCTGCCAGCTGCTGCTGCTCAGTGATATACTGATCACTCCTCGCGGTAAATACCAGTAAGTCTATTTATGGAGAATGACGAGAGATGGCAAGAACAAGACATCCTGCGGTCTTTTATCTCAGCAACAGCTAAAGCGTCATGGAAAAGCAGGAGGCAGTGGATCCTCTCAGGAAGGACCATATCATCCCTCTTTTCAGACTATTTTTCCTGAAACATTTCCCTTCAAGTTTCCGTGTCAATGACTCATTCACCAAGGACTCTTTTAGAGCCAAACCTCTCAGGAAGGACCGTATCATCCTTCCAGTCTTTTCAGACACTTTGTCCTGAAACATTTCCCTTTAAATTTCCATGTCAGTGACTCATTCACCAAGGACTCTTTTAGGGCCGAACTTCTCAGGAAGGACTGTATCATCCTTCTTTTCAGAGCATTCTTCCTGAAACATTTCTCTTTAAATTTCCATGTCAATGACTCATTCACCAAAGAATGAAAGACTCTTTTAGGGCCACACCTCTCAGGAAGGACCGTATCATCTCTCTTTTCAGACCATTTTTGCTGAAACATTTCCCTTCAAATTTCCATGTCAATGGCTCATTCACCAAGGACTCTTTCAGGGAGGACCATATCATCCCTCTTTTCAGACCATTCTTCCTGAAACATCTCCCTTCAAATGTCCATGTCAATGACTCATTCACCAAGGACTCTATCAAGGCCACATTTGCCTGATTTGTAGCGTGGTTTAGGACAGGTTTCCGCTTCAGTGGGAAGCCTCCTTCACAGCTATGTCGCGACCGTTAACGAGCAGAGATGGAGGAGACTGACACTGTACAGGCGTTTTTCGCACAACATCCACACGGACCCCCTACTGACCTGCTTCGCCCAGGATGACCAAATCAGCGCTACAGAAAGTCAGTGGCAACAGGACCAACAGGGCCAGCACCCTCCGTCACCAGAAGCCGAGCGAAGTAAGACCTTGCGATGCAGAGATGACGGATAAAGAGCCAAAGGTCATGTTGGCACGCGTACGGGTATATGTCCCTGGCTGACATTCACTGATTTTGTTTGTAATAGCGCCAGATATAGAATACGACGGAACAGAAACAACACTGACAAGACACAAACACGCTTTGTGATACACGTGCATCCGGCTCAGCGAGTGGACGACATTTCCCACACGGACGACAGCTGGCCTCGAGGAAGTGGACCGCCACAGAAAAAAGGAAGACAAAAATCCCGCAGGCTTAATGCGCGGCAACTAAAAACACTACGCTACTTTTTGCCATCATAACCGCGTTGAGTGAAAGGAACGAAATGGAACAGATTGCAGGGGGCTGGAGTAACAGAGGAAGTCCCACCGCGGGTTGTCGAGTTAGAACAACGTAACATTCTCGAAGAGAGAGAAATCTCTCTCAAAGAAAGACATCTCTCTCTCTCTCTCTCTCTCTCTCTCTCTCTCTCTCTCTCTCTCTCTCTCTCTCTCTCTCTCTCTCTCTCTCTCTCTCTCTCTCTCTCTCTCTCTCTCTCAACAGAAAGGGCATAATAAATTGTGGAAAAAAACCTAAATACTTCGACCCAAGAATGCTACTTCAAATGTGGCCAAACAATCATTTTGTTAACACACGCGCGCGCGCGCACGCGCACACACACACACATACACACACACACACACACACACACACACACACACACACACACACACACACACACACACACACACACACACACACACACACACGGGAACGGGGGGGAGGGGGTGCATGTCCCTGGTGAAGCACCTTTGCACTTAATGAAAACCCCAAACGATAAAACGGGTTCTATTGATAGGAATTATGGATACAAAAATAGACTCAATCGATATATCAGGCCTATAGTTTGTTAAAGGTTTGAGTTTAAATGTTGCGAAGACATGGTTTCGAGCGCGGCCATTTTGTGCCCGGCAGTCTCTGTGAATGACGTCATGAAGAAGGCCGGCACGAGCAACACAAGTGTCTCCTGCTTCATGAGCAAAGCGTTTTCTGCTCCTTTTTATTTTTTATTTGTTTGTTTTGTTTTTGTCTTGTTTTTGTTTTGCTTTTTGTCTTGTTTTTTGTTTTTGTAAAGAGTAAATCAATATGGCTACGCCCTGAGGGGCTCAGATTCCAAGCAAAAGAGTAATTCTACTGCATAAACATTGACAGAGCTACAAGAAGCCGGCAAGTGGAAATGTTTGCATATTTTCTACGTTTGCAAGCCAACTTGCGTCTTCGTTTGTGGTTCCCTAACACGCTCTTTGGTTCACAGCATTGTTTTTCAGGCGGCTAGGAGCTAGAGAGAGAGAGAGAGAGAGAGAGAGAGCACTTTGATTCACAGAATGTCCTGAGACACCTATAGAAATTAAAGAGTGTGCTTTGAGTCATGGAAAGTCCTGAGACAAGAGTGCACTCTGAGTCGAAAAATGCCCTTAGACAGCTCTGAAAAGTTGACAAGTGCATTTTGATTCACGGAATGTCCCCAGACAGCTTTAGAGGTGCACTTTGATTCATAAATCTCCTTCAAAGAGCTAAAGGAATTAAACAGTTCGTTTTGATTCACAGATTGTCGTCAGACAGCTAACGCTATAGATATCAAAGAGTGTACTTTGGTTTACAGAATGACCCACTATAGTACACATTGATTCATTAAAGGTCAAGTCCAAGGTTGGGGTGATTTTTGACACGATTTCCGTTAAAGCTCGCTGAGAACGATGATGTAGGTGAAACTGTGATCTGAGGGTTATAAATGCACGAAAAAAAGGCATTTTCTATCGTACCTAAAGCGTCGCCATGAAGCCCAAATCACGTGACCATATGCCTACTACGTCACTCTGGGGAGTCGCTGCAAAATGGCCAACTCGAGCTCCGAAGATGAAACTGACACTTTGCCCGAGAGACCCACAAGGATACAGCCGTATCAGTTTAAGTACTGGAACATCGTGTCAGCTTCGAAGCAAAACCCCATGCTGTATTCCATGGGGTTTGCGAAATTGCACTCACTGAAGTGCTCGCTACACAAATGGGCGTGATGCGGCGCAGCAAGAAAGTCAGCTCGTTTAAATTGTATAAACTTAATCCACTTTCGCCTCACTGCGGGTCGATTACGCGGGAGCTCGTGCATTGTTATACCTGGGGTCGTCTGCGAATTGTTACAATTCGCGGCAACACAGCAGGCCGGCATAATTAACTTTTTTGTCGACCACACGCATACACAGTTTACTGAAGAATCTAAGATGGCAACCGCACTGACTTCCCAGACTGACGTCACTTCCGGGGAATACTACAGAAAATAAAATCGATTAAAAACCCAGTTAAACAATTTTTATTATTTTTTATTTCATTAAATCTGAAACTAGTGACTCATTTGTCAATCATTTCGATGGTCATTTTGCATACTTAAAAACCTTGGACTTTTACTTTAACTGTTGTCCTCAGACAGTTATGGGTTATAAACGGTTTACTTTGAGTCATAGGCTGTCGCCGCTGAGACAGCCTGAGCCGTGTACACGTCAGAGAGTGCACTTTGATTCACAGAATGTCCCAGGCAGCTATATGAGTGCATTCTTATCCCTACTATTTAAAAACTAAATTATAAAAAAAAAAAAATGCTGTTAGTTTATGCAGAGTGAGAGAAAGGGAGCATCTGTCTAAGAGTGTGTATGTGCGTGTGTTTGATGACTTAGAATTACTGAGAGATGTTCTTCGTTGTGCGATCGAACGACAGCTTCATTTTCCCGCTGGGATGAATAAAGTATATTGTTATTGTTGTTGTTGTTACTACTGTCGTCACACAGCTACGGAAGAGCGCACGTTGCTTCAGTCAGAATGTCCTCAGACAGCGATGGGAGTTGAAAAGTGCGCGATGATTCATAGTCAGAATGTTCTCAAACAGCTACAGGAGTTAAACAGTGCACAATATGACTCTAGCTATGCGTAACCTAAATGCTGCAATCCTCGTCAAGGGCCACAGTGTTACAAATTCTGTAAATGAACAGATTCCCTCAAAACCACATGCTGCTTCTGGGGCTCTGCAGAATTCACAGAGTGCACCAAAATCTCCTAATAATAACCAAATTCCTTCAAAACCGCATGCTACTTCTAGATATAATCGGAATCTGTGAATTTCACAGAGTGCAAAAACTTTCCTAATGACCAAATTCCTTCAAAACCACATACTACTTTCAGAACTAATTGGGCTCCATAGATTTCACAGAATGCAACAAATTTCCTAATAACCAAATTATTTCAACCACATGTCACCCACTAGAACTAATGGGGCTCCATAAATTTCGCACAGTACAACAAATTTCCTAATGACCAAATTCCATCAAACCCACATAATATTTCTGAAACTATATGCGGCTGTATAGAGTTTAAAGAGAATAAAATTTCCTGATGACTAAGTTTCTTCAAAACCGCGTGCTACTTCTAATACTAATGGGGCTCTATGGATTTCCGCTGTGCTATTCCCCCTAAGCACAAAGTCACACTCGCACTCAAGTTAGTCCCAACGAGAGACAATTTCCGGTCAGTGCCTACAGCTGTCTTGAGGGAGCGTCCATTATGTGTTGTCCCTGTCCTGTGATCATTATTGACTAGCTGCTGGTAGGCTTGGGCAAGTCACTCTATAGTTTAATGGCTGCGTTAGGCCCACAAGGTTTACACTCAAAATGAAGGTGGGACTTTTAACCGCGGCTTCAGTACCTTACTCTGTTGTCTGAGAGACCCTCCCATCAGCAGTGCTGGTGGTCGCTGATCGATTTCTCTAATGCGTGGCACTATCTTGGAGGTGTAGTGGGTCAGGCGGATGAAGTGAAGGGATCCCTTGCAAGTCGTCCGCCAGCCCAGCCCTTCTGAGGAAACGGTCTGGTCGCTTCAGCTGCCAAAAACTGTCAAATGCTAATCAAATAATAATCCCATTATCAGTGCTGGAGGTCGCTGATCGATTTTTCTAATGCGTACACTATCTTGGAGGTGCAGTAGGTGAGGCAGATGAAATGAAGGGATTTCTTGCCAGCCAAACCATTCTAAGGAAACGGTCTGGTCGCTTCAGCTGCCATGTTGGTGAAATTGCTTCTGGAAAAGTAAAGTTTATAAGCTCACTTGCGTGTTTCTGGTTCGTAAATCTTGTCACAGTGAGGATTTCAATGACAGCAGAAGATGAACGCTATCTCATCAAGGTGAAGATTGTGATGCAATGTACGAGACCCTAATATTTTCCCCTTGATCCTAGTCTACCAAATACACCTGCCTGTTCTTTGCGTCACCAGTGATGATGATGATGTTGATGATGATGAGTTTTGACCACAGCAAACATCAGGCATTACTACAGCTACTGGTAATTGTTCCGAAAAGGTTAAACAATATTTGCCTAAACTGATCACCAGAAGAAACGGGTGACTATACTGGGGTGAAGCCCGCGGTGTTGCAATGTTGAAAGTGACTTGGTAGTTAACGCCCACTAAGACGTCACAATCTTCAGGGCGAAAACCAATCCGCCACATCGCAATAAATGTGTACGTCTCTGTTCATGTCACACATCACTTTATGCTGGAAGAGCTGTTGTGGAAAATGAAGCTCAGTGAACCTGGGAGATACGAATCCGAAAGGCGGAATTCCTGGCACTAGTCGAGGTCTGTAAAGTTATATTCCGACCTACTCCAGACTTTAAGAAAGAGAGAAATTTAAAACGCTGCTCACAACGCGGGTTCACACCAGTGCACATTCGGGTCCCATCTGTATGAACAACAAATAGCCCTCTTAATTGAGTTCCTTTTTCTAAACGGTGATGATACAGAGAAAAAAATCGGTATGTGGGGAAAGCAAATAGGACTAGCTGGTCGGCCTTAATGTGTCTAAACTTATGGATACATTTTTCTACGTTCAAACAGCCTGAATGCCTGCTCGATGCTGCCGTTACCGACAGAGGCTAATACTAAGGAGAAGAAGGGGGGGGGACGGGAAAAAACGGACAAATCTCGGATGGGAAGAGGTCAGTGGGTCACTGACGTCTGCTACAATCCAAGTGAACTTTGACTGTTTACAACTGACAAGGCTGTTGGCATGCTGTGTCCAGCTGGTTTCCAGGTTTTGAAATTACTTGCGTTGCATCATTGGTAACGTAAGAAACTTTCCCGACCTAAAGATAAGCACAAGCAAATTGTTATTTTGGAGCCTTTCGACGGCTCGTGCATGTGGTAATTATAAGAGAGCGGGACTCACGGACTCTTTGGTCATTCGGCATTAGGGGCTCTCCGCCTGTAACTTTAATTGCTCTTCATACATTTGGACCCAGGTCTCTACTAATCGCTGTGGCCGGTTGTGAACGAGAAAACATTCAGTTGTTGAAATACAAAAAAAGTAGATTTAGCCGGCAGAAAACCTACGAAATAGATTACAAGATTGTCTCGTTCTTTATTTGGTTATTATCTTGTAAAATGCAGCCGCGTTCTGATTTAAACATAATTATACAATTTTATTAAGGTGCGGTATTTTTATCAATCGTCCATAATCATTGTCTCGTCGCAAAGACCTAGATCCAGTATTACCTAGATCCTGTTTTTTATTCATGCATTTCTTAGCTATATATTAAGAAGCTGATGTGATGCTGTACCGTGCTTGGAACTCGTTTTCAGAACTGGGACTGGCGCACCATAAATACAGTTTATTTTTAAGTAGGTTATAGGTGATTTTTACGTATACTGTGTAGTGATGTTCGATTGTCGATGTTTCATTACTGGTCTTGCGTCAGCTGCCGTCCTCCCTTTCAGGAATGTACTTGCTTGCTTGCTTGCTCTGGTTTAACAACAATGTTCACTTGCTGGAATGCACATGACAATCATACCGATTTATTTAATGTCGAGATTTCGTACCAAAGATCGAGATTTGTCTCCGGATACTCCGGTTTGCTCCACCTTGTCCGTTGAAATATCTCCTCGGTTTATTCTGTGCACCCGCAACAACAAAATAATAACCTAAATTTGAGCAGTAAGCAAGTTTGAGTGGTCTAATATATAATTACATACTGGCAGAATAACACTCCCTGGCATCTAGGTTGAAAGATTTGGTTGTGTGGCGTTTTGAAATTATTTTTAAGTGTAGCATGGATCAGTGTATGAGTCAATTAACTCATATTTATGATTGTCACTTCTCACATCATAAACGGAGATGGGAGTGAATGGAACTTTAACCAACGTTAGTTTCTGTGACTGACCCAGGCCTCCTTTCTGTTTTCTGACCCAGGCCTCGTTTCTGTGTTCTGACCCAGGCCTTCTTTCTGTGTCCTGACCCAGGCCCTCTTTCTGTGTCCTGACCCAGGCCCTCTTTCTGTGTCCTGACCCAGGCCTTTTTTCTGTCCTGACCCAGGCCTTCTTTGTGTGTCCTGACCCAGGCCCTCTTTCTGTGTCCTGACCCAGGCCTTCTTTCTGTGTCCTGACCCAGGCCTTCTTTATGTGTCCTGACCCAGGCCTTCTTTATGTGTCCTGACCCAGGCCTTCTTTATGTGTCCTGACCCAGGCCCCCTTTCTGTGTCCTGACCCATGCCCCCTTTCTGTGTCCTTACCAAGGCCCCCTTTCTGTGTCCTTACCAAGGCCCCCTTTCTGTGTCCTTACCAAGGCCCCCTTTCTGTGTCTAGGTGATCTCTTCTCTCAAAGCTCTCGTAGGCAATGCTGTCAAGGCGAAGTACTGTTCTGTACAGTCGCGAGCCCTTCCAGTCTTGGCATCAATCATCATTCATGTCTGGTGTCTTTATACAGTAATCAATAACTTGACCCTGAAGGGCTGAAATCCCCCTTCCTCCTCCTCCACCTCCTCCTCCTCCCGCCTCCGACCCTCTTCTTCATCACCCTTGCTGCCAGGACCGTGTGCTGACTGTTTAAAGTCCTTAATGTAAGACAGCGAAACCGAAAGTCTCGCGTGCTAGAGGCGTGTGCGTGTTAAAGTTCCCACAGCAACAGAAAGCAGTTTCCCCGGCAATTTTTACAAAAAGAGAAATTCCATTTACGTTAGGACTGAATAGGTAGAATGGATAGCGCGAATAATTTGGTGCCAGGTTTCTTCGGGGGGGAAAACAACAAAACGATCCGATTGTCTACATGAAGATAAAATTCCAAATCGTGGCAATAATGTACATCCAACAACAAAAGGACCAAGGTTTCTAGGAATTAAAAAGTAAAAAATCAAAAACGTGGGTCAGATCCAAAGCAACGATCTATTTGCCCAAAAGCACGTAACGATGTTAACGAATAATCTTTTTTGTCGACATTCGAGAAATCGACGACAGGATGGACACGAGTAAATTCCATCAACGTCTTAGTGCGCAAAAGCTATTGGAGGTAACAAAAGGACACTTTCGCGGAGGAAAGTAGGAGGAACGTGGCTTTAATATTCCGAGGGAGATGCCTCTATTGGCTGAAAGCGCCCCAGGGAAGCCCTGACATTTTCAGAGGACGTGCGTAAAAAAATTTAAAAGCCGAAGGCCTACTCGATGAAAAAAGAAATGTTTGAACAATAAGAGTAAAATAATGTACATAAAAAATACACGTCCTGAAAAGTTTTCCAAGCTTTTTTAATGTGTCAGTTCGAATGATCTAAGCGTCATCCTTGCATTTCTCTGCGCTACTGTCGTCTTTAATTAAATGTGTGTTAAGGTTCTCCTTCCCTTTTCTTCCGGAACTGCTGTTTTCTTTCGTTCCTTGCTGCTTAACCCCGTTTCCAAATGATTATTGATTCGGTATCAGCTGAAGATTGTACTAGAGATAATAGTGACCGATTACCTTGGTCAAACGGCGTCCAATTATTTGCGTACCTTTTTCGTTGGCAAGGTTATCTATTGGCACTCAGTCCCTTGGGTTTTACGCTTTATGCAGTCTGTATTTCTTTCCGTTTAACCGGAAACTAGGTTTACCGCTGTTGGTAATGAAGGGAACCATTCTCCAGACAGAAATGTTGAGAATAATTTGATGACGATTTTCTCTCCCTAAATTCGTCCAAACTTGGTAAGAGATCATAAAATATGATTGTGTGTGTGTGTGTGTGTGTGTGTGTGTGTGTGTGTGTGTGTGTGTGTGTGTGTGTGTGTGTGTGTGTGTGTGTGTGTGTGTGTGTGTGTGTGTGTGTGTGTGTGTGTGTTCTGTATGTAAATTGTTTTGGTAAGATCGTGCTCTACGTGTGTATAGAATATCATATCTAGGTTAATATGTATCATGTGGGCGCTCAGGGCGTTGATGAGTGCATGTTAAATGTACATACTCAAAGCTCCGAAGAAGACAGTGATTCTATCAATCATTTGAACCATCCGTTGACTGAATTCACTTATTGATTCATTGCTTGATGAGGTGAGCGAATGACATAATACTGGGTGAGTACTGAGTATTACAATGTACTCTCTGAGCAATACGTTCCGCTTTCCGACCACCATCTGCCACTGAAAAGCACTTGCGGCATCAACACATTGTCAGTTCATCAGAGACCTGGGGCCGTAACTATGAGACGGGCCTAAAGCCGTAGGCTGGCCTAAATCTCAAGGCCAGGGCCAGTAGCCGCCCCGTCGTGCATAATACATGTGCACAGGAAACAAGTTACAGACAAAGCGTTAATGTGGGGGTGGGGGTTCGGAGGGGGGCTGAGGAGAAGGGGGGGGTGCTGAGGGGAGGAGGGTGCCTGAGGAGGGGTGACAGGGGGTTACTAGACGAGGGCACTGATTAGATTACTTGCACAACGTCAGCGGTCTTTCGGCACGTTAGTCACGGGTCTGACCTTTTGGTTCAGTACACTGTCCCTCTTTCTTGCAGGGAGAACTCGGGTCCAACGTCTGGACTTGTGGTTCATCTGTTTCAAACGTAGGCCCTGCTGCTGCTGCTGCTGCTGCTGCTGCTGCTGCTGCTGCTGCTGCTGCTGCTGCTGGAGAGAGAGAGGGGGAGAGTGAGAGAAAGAGAGACAGACAGAGACAGAGACAGACACAGACAGACAAACAGAGCTGTTGCCATGCTGTTGTTTGAGGTAGCTGTTGAACGTTTTGCTGTTGACAGAAATCATTTTCCCATTGGGGATAACGTTTTTATAGAGTGTATGAAAAGTGTATACTGATATTTTCACAACGTGCAGTTAAAGTAAAAAGCGAACACGTGTAAAGAAACAATGCTATTGTCAAAACCGTTACTCTACACATTCGGAAACAATGCTATTGTCAACACCGTTACTCTACACATTCGGAAACAATGCTATTGTCAATACCGTTACTCTACACATTCGGAAACAATGCTATTGTCAACACCGTTACTCTACACATTCGGAAACAATGCTATTGTCAGTACCGTTACTCTACACATTCGGAAACAATGCTATTGTCAGTACCGTTACTCTACACATTCGGAAACAATGCTATTGTCAACACCGTTACTCTGTCAATACCGTTACTCTACACATTCGGAAACAATGCTATCGTCAGTACCGTTACTCTACACATTCGGAAACAATGCTATCGTCAGTACCGTTATTCCACACTTTCGGACATATACTTAGAAAGGTTAAGGACAACAGAGGTCGACTGCATCGTTACGGTAACTGGTCATCACAACAGCTCTCAGTCTGTGGTTAAAACATCCTTGTCATGTAGCCTACTGGTAAAGGCTGCAGTTCGCTCATGGCTGACGGCGTACGCACGGACTTACACACACACGCGCACACACATATATATGCACTCGCGCGTGCATGTAGGTACAGTCACGCACACACAGGCTCACACTTAAGCTCTCTCTCTCTCTCTCTCTCTCTCTCTCTCTCTCTCTCTCTCTCTCTCTCTCTCTCTCTCTCTCTCTCTCTCTCTCTCTCTCTCACGCACACACAGGCTCACACTTAATCTCTCTCTCTCTCTCTCTCTCTCTCTCTCTCTCTCTCTCTCTCTCTCTCTCTCTCTCTCTCTCTCTCTCTCTCTCTCTCACACACACACACACACACACACACACACACACACATACACACACACACACACACGCACACGCACAGACGCACGCACGCACACGCACGCGCGCGCACGCGCACACACACACATACATGCACACACAGATCTCTCTCTCTCTCTCTCTCTCTCTCTCTCTCTCTCTCTCTCTCTCTCTCTCTCTCTCTCTCTCTCTCTCTCTCTCTCTCTCTAACTCACAGAGGATCAACACGCACGTAGAAAGTCTCTCCTGTGATTTCGCTAATTAATCGTATATTTGTGCATTATTTCCTCTGGATTTACGTCACATCATATTCGTAACATCCTGGTGAGAACGCCGGTAAATTTCTGGACTCTGTAAACCAAAGGTGACCTGGTCTGTGGACATTTTCTGTTTTGAAATTTTGATAAACAGTTCGCCATTACTGTATTTTCCTGTCGTTGGGCTTAGGCCAGGCGTGCTGTGACTCGGACTGTGTACGTCTCGGGATCAGTGCTGCACGTGCTCCGTGCTTCAGTAAAGCCGGCTTAGTCGTTCACACAGTGTGGCAAGCGTGTTTGATTTGTGTTCACCGTCATTATGCCCTCTGCGTCGCTGGACTGCAGGGTGTCATGGTGGGGTTGATCCTTACTGTGTTCTTCACCGGGGATCTTCTGCTGAGGTGTGGTGATGTGGAGACGAACCCGGGGCCAAAGTCAGACAACATGAGACAGACAAGACTGGACAGTGGGAACCGGATCGACACCACCCCGACTGCAGCCCCCAGAAACGACACGACAG
This sequence comes from Alviniconcha strummeri, assembly GCA_963584105.1. NCBI lineage: Eukaryota > Metazoa > Mollusca > Gastropoda > Provannidae > Alviniconcha > Alviniconcha strummeri. The sequence goes on from OY757543.1 coordinate 10,704,730, forward strand.
GGACTGAAACTGAGCCGACATTGAAAGATGTCTCTTCTGAAATCGATGAACAGCAAGTTCGACGATATGAAAACGGACATGAATGAAATGAAAGAATCGTACAACAACTTGAAGACGGAAGTACAAAACATGAAAGAAGTGATGTCTGAACTAACAGAAGAAAATAACAACTTGAGGACTCAACTCCAGGACTTAGCAAGGAAGACTGATGATCTAGCGTGCCGGTCCAAGAGGAACAATCTCATTTTCTATGGAATCCCAAGAGCAGACAACGAGACGTCGCGGGACTGTGAAGACATTGTGCGCGATCTCATAACAGACAAACTGGAGTTGGCTGAAGATATTGAGTTCGATCGAGTCCATAGACTGAGTGGTAAACCTAACTCTCCTGTAGTGGCACGGTGTTCTTTCTACAAACACAAGGAATTGATCATGAAAGAAAGAAGTAAACTGAAGGGAAGCAGCATCTTTATCGATGAAGATTTCTCTCCGAGGGTAAGGGAGATAAGGAAGGCGCTGACCCCGCACCTCAAGACAGCCAGAAACCAAGGAAAACGGGCAACGATGATATATGACCATTTATTGATAGACGGGAAGAAAACATTTTTAGACAAAGACAACGAGCTGAAAGAATTTAGTCGTGCATAGGATGCCGGCCGGCCCTGTGATTTCTCTACTTCAGTACATACCATACCGTCCCGCAGCAGTTCAGAGTGTAGGTTGATTGGTGATGATACTGATATACAGACAGATGGTTGGCGTGAAACTGATGTTCGTGTAGAAACTGATGCAAGTAAGAATGAAGGTGACCCCGAGACTGAAAGACAGGTATGTAGTGATAGTGCTGAATTGACTGACAAGACCTTCCGTTTTAAACATTTGTCATTTTTGCATTGGAATGTTAACGGTCTCCTTACTAAACTGAAAGACAGAGAACTGATTCAATATATTTTTTTCATTCCATTTTGTATGCCTCGTTGAGACGTTTGTAGACTACTTAGAACCAGGTGTGTTTACAAGCCATACGGTGTTTTGCAAGCCAGCTGTAAAACTGACTAAACAGGGAAGAAAATCGGGAGGCGTTCTGTGTTTGATCAAAAATGAACTTATTCCCTATGTAAAAGAGATCAAGTGTGACAGTGGACATGTTCTTTGTTTTTTATTGGACAAAAAGCTGTTTGGGTTCAACAGTGATGTTGTTTATATGTGTGCTTATGTGCCTCCAGAAAATTCTCCTTACTATTCGGCGTTTGATATAGACGATGGAATTTCTTTACTTGAAGAAAGTTTGGCTGATGTAATGGTATCTTCGGATGATGTTTATATACTCTTGTGTGGCGATTTGAATAGTAGAACAGCCAACGAGTTTCCCATAAGTCAAAGTGAAAATGATGTCTTTGTACGTGATGTTGAGGAAACGCCAGTGAGATGTTCGGAGGATTCTGTATTGAATTCATACGGAAAAAAGTTATTGAATATGTGCACCGCTTTTGGATTGAATATTTTGAATGGAGTTTGTAATGGCGACCTACAGGGTCGTTATACATTCATATCTAATTGTGGAAATAGCGTGAATGATTATTTTATGGTTTCCGAAGATCTTTTTGCTCTTATTCAGCATGACTATCGGCTTTGTATTATGGAAAGAATCGAGTCAGACCATTTACCGTTGGAATTGCATACAAATATTGAAGAAATGACAGAACCTGTAGCACAAGTTGACAATAATGAATATACTTTTAAGTTTGTATGGAAAGCTATGCATTCTGATGAAACCAAAGAACAACTGCGTCTCGCCTCGAGTCTAATTGATGTGGATATTAATGAGGCACTAAAATCCTTCAATGATTGTTTAAAACAGAATGCCGAGTATATGAAAAGGAAAACATAAGTTAACAGACCAAAGAGGATGGATGAATGGTACGATGATGCTGCTAGAAAAAACGTTAGAAAGTTATTACGTAAATTTCATAAATCATTAGATCGTGCAGAAAGTGTGGATTATTGTTGTGCCAGAAGAGAGTATAAAAAAAACTGTTGCAGCAAAAGAGAAAGAAGTTCAATGAAAATGTGTTGAACAATCTTATGCAGTCAGGATCAGACCAACAGGCTTTCTGGCAGAATATGCGTAAAATTTCGAAGAACAAGTATCAGCCTCATAACAGTATTTCAGAACAGGAGTGGTTTAACCATTTTCAAAAGGTGCTTGAACAAGATAACCAGGATGAAGATTTTGATGATTTTGAAAATTGTGAAAGTGATGTCTATTATGACAGACCGATAACACGAGAAGAGGTTTTACTAGCCATTCAAAGGTTAAAAAATGGTAAGGCTGCAGGTCCAGACGGTATTATTGGCGAATTACTTAAGCATGCTGGACATTTGGCAGTGGATTTTTTGGTTAAGTTTTTCAATGTCTTGTTTGACCGTGGTAGATATCCAGATAGTTGGACAGAGAGCATAATTGTTCCCCTCTTTAAGAAGGGTAACCAAAATGATCCAAACAACTACCAAGGAATATCTCTATGCGATATTAGTAGTAAGTTATATAGTTCCATTATTAACAACAGGTTACAGGAGTGGATTGAACAGAACAATTTAACGGGAGAATGTCAAGCGGGTTTAAAAAAAGACTACTCAACTGTTGACCATATGTATACACTGATGGCTATGATTCAGAAACAATTTGCCTTGAACAGAAAGCTGTATGTGGCCTTGATAGATTTTGAGAAGGCCTTCGATTCGATATCGAGAAAACTACTTTGGCCTATTCTTTTGAAAAATGCTATTGAGGGCAGACTATATAAGTGCGTTAGAAGTATGTATGAAAATGTGAAGGCTAGAATTAGATGTGGTGCTAAGTTTGCGGACTATATCAACTGTACGCGTGGTGTGAAACAGGGGGATGTGTGTAGCCCTGTCTTGTTCTCACTGTTCATTAATGAACTTGCCCTTGATATTATTAACAATGGCAGACATGGAGTAAGCCTGAGCAGTGATTTTGTCCAGTTAGTGATACTGTTATTTGCTGATGATATGATATTGCTGTCTGTAACTGTTATTGGTCTCCAGACTCAGCTTAACAGTCTGTTTAGTGCTGCGTCAAGATTACAACTTAAAGTAAATATGAATAAAAGTAATATAGTGGTGTTTAGGAAGGGAGGGTATTTAGGTGCCAGAGAAAGATGGGTCTATGGTGATTGTATGATGAAGGTGGTGAACTCTTATAAATATCTTGGTATATGTTTTTCTACAAGGCTTAGTTTTTACCATGCTTGTCAAGATTTGGTAAGTAGAGCAAAAAGGGCGCTGTTGTGTATCATGAGTAAATTATACAGAACTGAGTGTTTTTGTCCAGTCTTAACTCAATGTTTTTTTTGAAGATTTTTGATGCTCAAGTGCAACCTATTGTTCTCTATGGAGCAGAGATATGGGGTCTGGAAAGTTGCTCATCGGTGATTGGTAATGTACATTTGTTTGGTTTGAAACGTTATTTAGGTGTGGACAGGAGAACCCCAAATGATCTTGTTTATGGAGAAGTTGGAAGGTTTCCTATTCAAATTAATGCATGTGTTCGCTGTATAAAATACTGGTTAAAACTGATGCGCATGGAGGAGCACAGACTGCCTTTGAGAGCGTATAAAATGTTATTGAATTTGGACCAAAGGGGAAAAACAAACTGGGTGACAAATGTTCGCAAACTTTTATGTGCAAACAGCTTTTCTTATGTTTGGGATAATCAGGGTGTGGGGTGTTTGAATGCATTTATTAGGGAGTTCAGACAAAGACTTATTGACATTCGATGGCAAGCTTGGGATGACCATGTAAACACAAGTGACAGATTTTCGTTACACAGACAATTTAAAACATTAACTAGTGTTGAACTGTATTTGATGTTAAATTTAAACAGACGCATAAGGTATACAATGACCAGATTTAGATTTGGGGTGTCAGACATTAAAGTGCATAAATCAAGATTTAAATTTTATAATGTGGATGACTTGAAATGTCCATTGTGCCTGTTGGCTGTGGACAGTGAAGTCCATTTTGTTCTATGCTGTCCTGCATTTGATGATTTAAGATATGAGCTTATAGAACCCAAATATTTCAATAACCCATGTGAATTTCGGCTGGTTTTGCTCTTAGCTACACAGAATGAACGCACCCTGAAAAATCTTGCTTTGTTTGTGTATAAAGCATTCAGCAGAAGAAAAACCCGGCTACTGTGTAGAACTTGAAGAAGATATATATATAAGAAGGAGATGAACTAATAATCATGAAAATTATTGTAATATTCCCCTTTACATAACGTTTCGCTTCGGCTTTGTTCATCTGCAACATTCCAACGTCAGCAATTGGATACTGTGTGTGCATAAGGTTTATTGTGCTTACACCCCTTCAAATGGGGCTATGGCCTTATTGAATAAAATTTCCGTATTCCGTATTCCATATTCTCTCTCTCTCTCTCTCTCTCTCTCTCTCTCTCTCTCTCTCTCTCTCTCTCTCTCTCTCTCTCTCTCTCTCTCTCTCACACACACACACACACACACACACACACACACACACACACACACACACACACACACACACACACACACACACTGGCATATGCACAGACTGTGGCGGAAATGGTCTCCGGCCTGATTGAATTTCCACTGCCCCTTTGACCCTGGCGTAAATGTAATCATACGAAATGCAGCTAACTGCCCCATCGGTAAGCTATGCAGGCTGGCAGTGGGCATGGTACTACGTCACTCCACAGACTGTCCTTTGGGCTGAAAAGGAAATGTGGTTCGGGGCCTTGATTCTGCAGGATGTTTACTACTCCAATTTACGCATGAATACAATGCACCAGCGCCTGTTATAACAATGGCTCAGTTAAATTACAGTCGCTTCATCGAACATCATTCCAATGGTTGTAAGGAAATATAAAAGCCTTTCGTTCGTTGCTTAACGTGCATCAGAGTTCAGGAGCTGTGTGAAAGTCGAGGTGGCCGTCCTGGGCTCCCCGTCCTAATGAGCCTTATGGTTTCTGTGGACGTAAAGCAACACTGAACCATGCTTACGCATTGGTCACAGTTTGTCCCTAATACGTCAGCCCGACATCCGAGGACATTAAGCTCTACATCATCAGCTTAACGCGAGTGCTCGAGAAATGTTTTGTCGAGTTCGAGGTGAGCGTCAGAGAAAGTTTACGAGCGATCTTTGAAGGTGACTCGCAGCGTGACAGTCACATGACAAACATGACTGCAAATTCGGCAAACTCGTCACTAAATTAAAGAATCAGGAAGTCGAATAGTTCAGGGAGGGGGCGGGGGGGGGGGGGGGTTGCACATCACTTATCCAGTTGATGTACTTAGAAAGGTGGAAAGTGAAGTTCCGACGACTGAACTGTCCTCGAGCAAGAATGCTCAGTGTGCATCAGCAGATATAATCCACTGAAGGTGCCTTACAGTTAGTTGTCTTTTGAGGTATTCAGGTAATGAACATTTCGCTCTCAGAAATATAGTTTCAGTATCGCGAAAGCTGAATCTTCTTTCACTGAATGTGCACCTTGTGCCTTTACGGAGTTTAGTTTAGTTCACCACCCGGAACAACAGGAATAGTGCGACTCACAGACGGTCTGAACCCAATACGTTCAGGCAGGCACTGTTCAATGGGATAATTCTGATTAATTTCTGTCCGACCCTTGCTAATCATAGAGTTTTCGGCAGGGTCTGTCCGACCCTGTTCATAACACGTACTTGGCCTTTAAGTCTGCTTGACAGCGAAAGAAGCAAGCGAAGGCTTTGAAACAGTCCTGTTGTTGTTATGCCGCTCCACTCACATCACGATTACCCTGCCCTTGGGTCTATCCTGTTCTGTCACCTCCCTTGTTTCCATGGAGATCTAAGTTTGGGATTTAATGTCTGTATTCATAGTCATCACCATCCCTCTTTTTTCTCAGTTTATCCTCTCCTCTTTCGTTTGTCTGCCTTCTATGCGTGCCGTTTTCTATGTCTTATTGTTGTCTCTCTGTCTTTCGTATTCTTTCTTCATCGGCGTCATCATCATTATCACCATCATCTTCATTACTGCATTACTTTGGTGTGTATTTTTGGCAGAAAATGTCCTTCAGTAGGCCTAAAAGACGACAACCAACCAACCAAAAAGTACGGCCTGGCCTCAGCGAAAGCTTTTCGGGTACATAGTGGTAACACTTATGGTCGATGGCTAAGGATATTTCGATTTTATAAAATTTGGAAACTTTTTATCTCTAATGATTCAGGACATGCACTTGTGGAATACAGGGAGCTTTAACACTGCCATGAATTTATTGATTTTAAATGAGAAGAGAATCAATGTGAAGACCGGTTCTACACTCAGTCAGTGGCGAATATTTAACCTTGATTGTTCTGGATTCTCAGCAGCGGGGATTTCACATTCTGTTTTATAGCTACACGCTCTGACAGACGTTTGCCGCTTTCGCGAACGGAATCGAGGAAATTGCTCGTTAGAATCGAAAGATCACCTTGACTGTAAAGCAAACATGGGTGCTCTGGCTTTTCTTGCCAAATTGTGAAAGCAGGGTAAAGATTGAGGGCTGCGTCTGACGGAATTGCATTTTACGTTCCAATTAATTCCTACACAATGGCTCATGAAAATCGCTGCCTCCCGATCAATTATCGGAAAGGTCAGTGCAGCCTCGTGCAGAGAAACTAACAATTACAAACTGTGTTTTGATCAACAGGTAGAAAAGATCAAAATAAAAAATTGCATCATAGATTCGGTTTTTAAAACGCCGAATTGAAACTTTCTATTCTAAATTTAAAAACTGAGTTTCTTTTGTGAATATTAGCGGGACTAGATGTCCAAATACGGTCATGTGTCACAGATGACCCAACGGTTATAACCGAAGGAGGCGGACCACGGCACTTGACGGTGTTCCGACATCCAGTCACTCACGAAAAAAAATTCAGTATACAGTTATTTGCAATAGTTTAAGACCAGACATGATTTTTAAGCCTTTTTATGCTATGACGTCAGATTATTAATTTCATGTTGTTATTGCATCATCCAATTTGGGTTGAAGAAGAATATAAGGAAAGAAAGAGGACGTTTAACAGAGCATGTGATAGAGAGGAAAAACAAAACAAAACACAAACAACATCAACAACAATAAAAACACAAACAAACAAACAAAAAATTTCTAGATGTCATCATTTTTCAGTTTGTGTTGTATTATGCTTTTGGTGAAATAAACTTATATAATTTGGTATGAAGGCCCAAAAATCATTTTGTCAAATTTATTTTTCAAATCATGTGTGGTTTTAAACTTTTGCAAATGACTGTAAATCAATGAGGCAGTTAACAGACAAACCCTTGATACTAAGTATTTACTTTGATCTTTTCTCCCAGCTGGACTAAGCATGTTTTGAGCAGGCCATCATCATCTATCATTGCAAAATAAGTCAAATTGCCTCTGCTTCTGTGGCCCTTCATGCATTGCTCTCGTGGCGACTTCACTCTCAGTGTCCCTGCCCCCTTCCTTGCCTGAGGCAGTTCTGATCAAAGCCTTCAACGTCAGAAAGTCATCATAGGAGGAGCTGTGTGAAAGTCGAGGTGGGCGTCCTGGGCTCCCCGTCCTAATGAGCCTTATGATTTTTGTGGACGTAAAGCAACACTGAACGATGCACACGCACTGGTCACAGTTTGTCCCTAATAATTATATCAACCCGACATCCGAGTACATTAAGCTCCACATATGATCATAGGAGGAGGGATGCAATAGCGGTCTGCTCCTTTTGGTGGTGGGAGATGGTGCGGGGGGGGGGGACGGGGGGCGGAGAGAGAGAGAGGCGCTCACTCGGTATGACTCAGCGACGTAGCTAACGTTTGTCGTCACGAGGGGTGTTCTGCGTATGATAAATCAGAAAAGACGTCACTGAATACCACCGATGACTCGGCAGCAGTGCAGTGTCTCCTTCGGATGACAGCCCATCAACGATTTGACGTCTCCTCCTGTGGACCTCTGGGGGCGGGGCCGCGATGTGGAACGAGTCTTGGGTGTGGCCAGAGGTTCGAATGCCAGGACGAGCGGCACGGGAGCAGTGCGTCTGAGATCGGCACAGATGACAGAACAGCAAAATAAATATCTTTGGATGGTTCGTTTCGATGAGACTTTTTTGAAGAAAAATATCGCTTCGTTTTCTCTGCAAAAACAGTTGCTAGATTTTCTATGTACCTGATCTTAACCCATATATGCCCAGGGATTTTATTTATCATTAAATGCCCTTATGTAACAAAGCCTTCCCGTTCTTGAAAACGCTGGCCTTTTCCAAAAAACAACAGGGGGAAGTACTCAACCACCCCTTCTTTGAACAAAGGATGTCCCTCTTCAGAGGTCCAAGTCAGCAGGATGCCAAATTATCGGATAAAACAGACTAACAAAACCATTTATGCATCCTGAATATGGGACGGTGGGTATTAAAAAAAAAAAAAAAAAAAAAAAAAAAAAAAAGAGGGGGGGAGAACAAAATTGAACGAAACTATAACGTAAAAAGCCCCGGCTACAGCAGAAGAACGATGTGGGCGGAGGGTTTTGTGAAACGTAGCCAATGCAGCGAGAACTAATCGGGCTGGAAAGGACCCGCAACTCAAATCCGCTCCGACCTTTGTCGGAGTGTCCGAAGATTGTCGTCTGTTCCTGCCAGCAATTATTTCCCTTTGCTGCAGCCATCTCTTTCCCGGATCGAAGATTCTGGGGCCGGCGGAGAGTTCCGCCTGGAGACACTCAGAGGATTAACAAGCTGTTCTTGGAGGGAGAGTAGACAGAAAGGGAAGGCGGATCAAAACAATTTCGGGACAAAGGCGCTGTTCGCGTGAAAATCTCTGCCTATTCACCACCCACGTGACCTCGTTAAAGGCCAGAACTTTTTCTTTCGAGTGTTGTCCATCAAGTCTTGTGGTTTACGATACAGAACAAAACTCTTTTGATGTTAAAAAAAAAAGAAGAAGAAGAAAAAGCTGATGTTGCCCTGGAAGGCAGCAGAGACGAAGGTTGTTCACGCTGAAAGACTTCAATGCAGGTTGATTATCTTCAGGAAACTCTGCACTTCTATCGCCAGACTATAAGAGCGGTCATTAAAATGTGCTTGTTTGTTCGTTTGAACATTCTTGTTCTCTTCGGTGAATGACAGCTATTTCCCCCAATATTTCTAGTGATGCGAACAGAAACAAACATTAACTTAGACTTTGAAAGAATGTGGTCAATGTTCTGGAAAAAGACGAAGATTTTTTTTTTAACAAGTATTATTAGTATTATTACTTCTTTTCGTTCGAAAAAAAAATCCCCCCACCCCCACCCACCCGCAAATCCTGCAACACAACAGTGTAACCGCTTAATGTAAATGGACAACAGTTTTAGTACACTTCCTCCTCGACAGGTTGCTAAGTCAGATTGATGTCAGAGCACTCGGGCATCAAAAATTAACCTTTCCATGGCCGACTTCTTTATTCGACGCAGGCTGTTGAGAGCTGATTAACAACTGATCAAAGCGGAGACCGCCATAGTGTGGCGCGGATATCTTTTGATGATGCCACGGGGATTTATGGTTACGTTACCACAGAGCTGTGCTGATGACATCGGTTTCGTGCGCTGTGCCTCTGCTTTATCACCCACCGGCAGGTCACTGAATGAGGACACAACAAAAGCCCTTCGGTGTATGCGGTAACAACGGTGATAACAGTTTCATGTGACCCCACGCAGCTTTTCAACAGCTCGCTGATTCGTCCGCACAATGTACAAAGCCCGCTGAGAGGCTGAAGCTGTATGGTTGAGATTTTTTAAGCATTGTGCAAAAAAAGTATGAATGAGTGAGTGAATCCGTATGGTAGTGGAAGGAAGCACGGTATCTGAATAAACACCCCATAACGATGTACGTGGCAAAAAAAAAAAAAAAAAATAGACAAAATGAAGCTGTTTAGTTCAGAGCGATGACGGCAAGTGTTCGTCGGATTGCATGCATGCCTCTTTCAGCTGCGTTGTAATTGCTATGTTTACCTTTTTCCAACGGACTCCTGCTATGTATGTACAGCAAATATACATCAATGGCTAGTAGCATCTTCACAGCCACACGGTCCGTTCCAGGTATGCAGACCAGTGGGCAGGTCGCCTATGCATGGCCAGAGACTTGCAAGGAGGCATGTAAAGGTAATAATAACTGGTAATAATTCACCTTCTGACGAGGAGGCTGGGAGATTTCATGATCGGACCGGTCTAGTCGGATACGTGGGATATTTCATGATCGGACTGGTCTAGTCGGATACGTGGGATATTTCATGATCGGACTGGTCTAGTCGGATACGAGGAATATTTCATGATCGGACTGGTCTAGTCGGATACGTGGGATATTTCATGATCGGACTGGTCTAGTCGGATACGTGGGATATTTCATGATCGGACTGGTCTAGTCGGATACGTGGGATATTTATGATCGGACTGGTCTGTTCGGATACGTGGGATATTTCATGATCGGACTGGTCTAGTCGGATACGAGGAATATTTCATGATCGGACTGGTCTAGTCGGATACGTGGGATATTTCATGATCGGACTGATCTAGTCGGATACGGGGGATATTTCATGATCGGACTGGTCTAGTCGGATACGGGGGATATTTCATGTTCGGACTGGTCTAGTCGGATACGGGGGATATTTCATGATCGGACTGGTCTAGTCGGATACGTGGGAAATTTCATGATCGGAGTGGTCTAGTCGGATACGTGGGAGATTCCATGATCGGACTGGTCTAGTCAGATACGTGGGATTATTTCATGATCGGACTGGTCTAGTCGATGCGAGAACATGAGTTGTTTTTCTTTGTGTGTTTTTTTTTTTACCCTCCTAACCTACCTACCTCATGAGTGCCCAGGGCCAAATAAGTGTCATTGCTAGAAGCTTGACTTTAAAATTTGAAGACATGGCACTCGAGAACTGAAATTCCAAGATGGAAGGGTTGATTCGGGCGGGGTTGGGGGTGGGGGGGGGGGAGGGGTAAAATGACCGTGTGAAGGATCAGAGATCGCATTCATATGGGCAGTGAGGCTGACATTTTATTAGTTCTAAATCATACTGGTGACACAGTCACATTGGATCAAATGTGAACCATGTTTCTGTGGATGCATGTTTCTTTCTCGCCAAGAACTGATATGAATTCGCCTGTTCTGAGTGCCGGTGTGTGTGGATGTGTGTGGATGTGTGGGGGCGGGGATAGCTCAGTGGTTAGAGCACCGGACTCGTGATCGAAAGGTCGCGGGTTCGAATCCCTGCTGGAGCGGCGGGAGAATTTTCTTCTCCAGGGTCAACTTTCTGTGCTGACTCTTATTTCGGTATCCGTTCCACCCCCGTGTTACCACAGTAGCACGTAAAAAATCCCGGTCATTCTGCCAAAAGCGCAGGTGGCAGGTTACAGCTAAACACGCATACACCTTACGTATGTGGCTTTGCATGAAGTGACACGGTGCATGGTTGTATGGTGTACACAGAACGCGCCGAGATTGACTCTCTCTGGCAGCAGATTCTTGTGGCACCAGCCATGCCAGCGCTGTAAGTACACCACTGCGGTGGATATTCAAAAACGCGCTATAAAAAGCTATTCACTCATGTAGAATCACATGCGAGCGCAGTGAGTCTGCTCGCGAGCGGAGAATAGCGCTATATAAAAGCGATCAGTAATAATAATGTGTGTGTGTGTGTGTGTGTGTGTGTGTGTGTGTGTGTGTGTGTGTGTGTGTGTGTGTGTGTGTGTGTGTGTGTGTGAGAGAGAGAGAGAGAGAGAGAGAGAGACTGTGTGTACGTGTGATTGTGTGTGTGTGTGAGAGAGAGAGGGGGACTGTGTGTGTGTGTGAGAGAGAGAGAGAGACTGTGTGTGTACGTGTGAGTGTGTGTGTGTGTGTGTGTGTGTGTGTGTGTGTGTACGTGTGATTGTGTGAGTGTGTGTGTGTGTGTAGTGTGTGTGTGTGTGTGTGTGTGTGTGTGTGTGTGTGTGTGTGTGTGTACGTGTGATTGTGTGAGTGTGTGTGTGTGTGTGTGTACGTGTGATTGTGTGAGTGTGTGTGTGTGTGTGAGTGTGTGTGTGTGTGTGTGTGTGTTGTGTGTGTGATTGTGTGAGTGTGTGTGTGTGTGTGTGTGTGTGTGTGTGTGTGTGTGTGTGTGTGTGTGTGTGTGTGTGTGTGTGTGTGTGTGTGTGTGTAGTGTGTGTGAAATCTGTCAAATCTGTAGCACATGGGAGCTGGCGGCAGGACTGGATACTGATGCTTGGGCCTCCGACCAAAGAGCAGAAAGGCGGAGCAGAAAATCGCTGAAGGTCTGTCAGTAGCACAATTATTGGCCAGTGTTATATTCTGTCTTTCTAATAAATAACAATAATAAAACAAAACTATGATGATAATAAATAAAGACACCACCTTTGTCTCTTTTTAAATAACTTAGTCTAGGTCCCCTCGGTGATGAGGACTTCCGCTAAGCGATCCAAACTGCAACATCTGCAACTTCCTGTTCACAACAAAACGTTGGCTGATGTGCCAAACAGAGACCAGACGATGGCATGAAAGAACCTAAGCTTCCAGGCGCAAGTAAACTAAACAGGACAGCCGCGAGAATCAAAATGGCGGCACCTGTGTGGAATCAAAGACTGGCTGAAAACGTGTCTGTAAAGAGAAGGGGGCGGGTGAGCAAGCTGTCGGAATGCAGACGATCACACTGGGGCCGGCAGCTGGCCCAGCGAGACTCGGAAGTGATTAGCCGTCGTTTTATCGACCTGTGCCTGTACTACGGACCTCTTGAACAGTCTTTCAGCTCTGAGTTGCAGATATTGAAGCTAGCGAGAGTGGGCTTTTCATTGTCACCATAATTATTATCTGCTGGCTTTTTCGGGGCAACAGCAAACTTCAACAGCTGCCACATCAGTCACGCCGGCGGAGAAGCAAGCAGACGGAAATGGTGCCATTGTGCCATTGAGACAGACATAACTCGGAAACTTTAATACTCAAGGATAGTAGCGTTGGACCTATCTAACAGCCAGTCCTTGCTATACTATAAACACAAATGAGCACGACAATACTACAGAGACACACACAGGGAGAAACGTATCAGAGTGACGGACACACAGCAAGAGGGACAGAAAAGGGAAAACAGAAGAAGAGAGCCAGACAGAGAAAGTCAAACAAATCGGCCGAGAGAGATGGAGACAAACAGAGAGAGGCATAAGGAGATACTGGGTGACGGACGATTGGCTGGGCCTAACACAAACACGGGGGTGGAAGCAGAAAATATAACAGGCGAGAGAGGTGACCGCCGAAATGAAACACTGGCATCCCGGGAAGGAAACTGGTTTTTAACGCCCAGTCAAACATGACGGTTTATGTCAGGACGATGGCCTTCCTGGGGAGGATGGGGTATGCAGTTGCCAGAGATCCAGAAGAAGGAATAGAAAATGTACGGGAGCAGCGGGAGAATTTTCTTCTCCAGGGTCAACCTTCCGTGCTGACTCTTATTTCGGTATCCGTTCCACCCCCGTGTTACCGCAGTAGCACGTAAAAGATCAGGGTCATTCTGCCAAAAGCGCAGGTGGCAGATTACAACTAAATACGCATGCACCTTACGTACGTGGCTTTTTCGTGAAGTGACATGATGCATGGTTGTATGGTGTACACAGAACGCGCCGAGATAGTGGCAGCAGTTTCATGTGGCACCACCCATGCCAGCGCTGTAAGTACACCACTTCGGTGGATATTGAAAAACGCGCTACAAAAAGCTAGTCACTGATGTAGAGTCAGATGCGAGCGCACTGAGTCTGCTCGAAAGCGGAGAGCAGCGCTATACGAAGGCGATCAACAAACAAACAACAAAGAAATGAAAGCATTAATCTCAACAAACAAAGGCGTTAATCATCCCTGGAAGGACGTCACCCAACACAACAACCGGAGTCGCCTACGGTATCTCTCATCTAGTATGCGAGTAAATACAAGGTACATAAACTCCATCAGAGCAAAGACCTGAGTCGCCTATGACAACTCACACCTGACGTGCGAGTGAATACAAGGTACATAAACTCCACCAGAGAGAATACAAAGTACATAAATTCCATCAGAGGATGTACCTCTGGTGGAGTTTATGTACATTGTATTTAATCGCATGCCAGATGACAGGTACTCAGGTCTTTGTTTTTGTGTTTGTGTGACGTTTTCCAGTGCTATTTCACTCCCTTGTTTGTTGATTCTGCACAGGTGCTCTGGGACTCGTTGTTTCAGACTGAAAGCATTCAAATAAAATACGCAGACACAGAAACAGACACAACACACACACTCTCTCTCTCTCTCTCTCTCTCTCTCTCTCTCTCTCTCTCTCTCTCTCTCTCTCTCTCTCTCTCTCTCTCTCTCTCTCTCTCTCTCTCTCTCTCTCTCTCTCTCTCTCACACACACACACACACACACACACACACACACACACACACACAAAAGCTGGGGAGGAATAAAGCCCCGCTAATCATCTAACACGGTGCGGCAAGTACCGGTGATAACGGTGTGGAAGACTGACGGCGGTTTCCTGATCACAGCAGCATGGCCACACCTGGAACAACACCGGTCACAGATAACCGCGGTTCCAGAGTGGCCCTGTGACGTACACAGGTAAACAGCGTGCCGGCCCTTTCAACTACAGAGGGAACAAGCACTCGCCAACGATGCAAGAATGCCAGCAGCCCTCAGGCAGGTAAACGTTGCACCTCCCGCATTACCTGACCTTTCGGCTACCGCCGGGGTGATGAGTAAAGCGTTGTTTCGCGCCAGCCCTAATCCCCACCCCATTTCCACCAGTGTGTGACTGCTTGGGTCGTTAGATAATTTGATAAATTCCAATGGGGTGGTGTATAGAAATAGACAAAAGGCCGTCACTTCACAAAATTTTGAACTTTTAGGAATGAGTGAACAACTGCTGGTGAGCTTGACAGAATAGAACAGATCTAGTGAAATGTACCCCCATAATGCCACGAAACACAAGGATACAATAGAGCACAAACGCTTTCGACAAAAATTGTCTCCATCGGATGTCTTCTTTGCTTCCTTCTTCTTTTTGTTGTCTGTCTATCGTCTTACACCCAGCGAAGGCAAGTTTTGTCGAAAGCGCTTGTGTACTATTGTTTCCTTGTGTTTCGTCGCATTGGTGAGTACATTTCCCTAGAGCTGTTCTATTTTGAACTTTCATTAGGTTTGTTCTTGGACAATGACTTTGGAAAGGGAGCCGACCCGAAGCTTGCTTGTAACGATGCGTGTAAGTTTGTCTAGTCTACGTTCATGTACCTGTTTCAATCACGTTCATGTACCTGTTTCAATCACGTTCATGTATCTGTTTCTGTCAGGTTATAGGTGGAAAATATTATGGAAGCAGAAGTGTTGTCTTTTATTCCAATCGAAAGAAACGCTTCAGTGGGCATTTCAGAGTATTTCTTCGAAGCTGGTATCGTACTAATTCTCTCTCTCTCTCTCTCTCTCTCTCTCTCTCTCTCTCTCTCTCTCTCTCTCTCTCTCTCTCTCTCTCTCTCTCTCTCTCTCTCTCTCTCTCTCTCTCTCTCTCTCTCTCTCTCCTCTCTCTCTCTCTCTCTCTCTCTCTCTCTCTCTCTCTCTCTCTCCTCTCTCTCTCTCTCTCTCCTCTCTCTCTCTCTCTCTGGGTGGGGGTCACAAAGTGTGTGTGTGTGTGTGTGTGTGTGTGTGTGTGTGTGTGTGTGTGTGTGTGTGTGTGTGTGTGTGTTCTAGATAATGTTGCTTTACGGCACTGAACATATATCACTTTATGGTCTCCTATCGTGGCCATCCCGCTCCCACGTCTGCTCTGGAAGTAATGTCGTAAACATCCGCGTGCTGGGTTTAGAGCCAGCTTGCAGATGTTAGCTGGCATCCCATCAATTTAGGGCCAATTAACTATCTTTCTATATAGATAAACTCCACTAAATAATGGGGGGAAAGGGATATTTTCAAAGCATAATGCACGGCTTCGCACAAGCTTCGATTATTAACATTCCGGCGTCACCTAACGGCAGATTGTTTCATCGGTGGGTGATTTCTTTAAATACACATTTAATTTAGGTCCTCTCCTGTAGTTTCCACAAAACCCAGCACCAAAGATAATCTCATAAGCGGGCACCGGCTAACTTCAAAAGTGCAGATCATTCGCTCTTTTGATTGAGCTATTTACCTCCGAGGAGAACTCAATTTCAACAAACTGAAGCTCGTGCGTGCTTGGAGCTGCCACGCTGGCAGCAGTGACGGAAGCGTTGAGCCAAAGTTACGACTATGCCAGTAAACAATTGGCATCTAGCGCCGGAAGAAGGCGGACAAAAGCGTGATAACCTAGCTCCCAACACTTAAGTCCGCTGCGCGCTTGCAATACACACGAGACCGGTGGTCCGGCCACAGTAAGGAAACATGGTGCTTAACGTCCACAGAAACCATAAGGCTTATTAGGGACGGGGAGAAGGGGAGGGGGTATGGAGGTGAGGGGAGAGGGAGAGTATATACCTATCGCCACACTGTCACCACCAGAATGATTCCTGCATTAAGATGGGCAGCGATGAGAACCCTTTTAATCTTTTAGTAGGAAGTGATGGACAAAGTCACAAGAGAATGTCCACGAACCACAACCTTTTTGAAGAGAAATGAGAGCCGAAGCGGTATCGAACGAGGTCATTCCGCTTACCAGCCTAACGCCTTACCGCTAGACCACACCGGCTCACTCCGCCACATTTTTATCATCTCCGCATATAACCGAGCGAGTCTGCATGACCATTAAGAATTATGCCATCAAGTTCAGTGCAAGTGCGCCTGCTAGTGCAACGATGACGAATGTCTTGTCTTCTATACACTCTAGTCTCTCTGACGGTTGGATATAGCGACTGTGTTATAAACACCCGCGTATACGGTACTGCACCTTTAGGAAGCGCGGTACGGCTTACGGTATCAATAACATTGTATGCTTCCGCCCATTTTAAGTTCCGGTAACGCCAACACATCATAGTATTGCATGATGCACCCGGACCAATACGTCCATTATTCTCAGCGTAGGCTGCAAAACCGGCAATGGAAATTGTCAGATTGGTTCCCTTCAAGAAAGACCAAAGAAACTCAAAACACGGACGACCAAAAACTAGTGGCCAAGGAATTGGCTTTTAAGTTGCAAACGGACGAGTTGATGTAAACTTACGTGAAGTTTTGAGGTGTATTTCAGACTTGTGCCTTTTAATTGTGTTTTTCGCCTTGATATCCTCGGCACGGTTGCTGAGCATTCAGTATCATGTTACTCACTGACTCACTCACTCCCTCACTTACTCACTTACACACTTACTTAGATACTTACTTACTTACTTTCCTCCAAGGCCCCCCTTCCAGTTCTTATAATTTCATCGGCTTCAGTTTTGGATCCATGGTTTAAAATGTCAACCAAACAGCAAAGCTGAGACACATTCAGTACAAAAGCATCAAAGAAAAACCAGTCTGCTGGTTTGACATTTTACAGAACTAAATATGCGCTGAGCTGAATAAGTTCCGACGTCAGAGGAAACGCGGGAACAAAGAGAGTTCCAGACACGTTGCTCCCCACGTGCAGTTGCCTCTTCTCTTTGTTAATGCTTGATTCCTCTCAGAGTGCAGATGCATTTTTAACTGAATT
>OY757543.1:10727429-10744929 GCA_963584105.1 Alviniconcha strummeri
CAAATCCAAGAACTAAATAACTTAAACATGTGCAATGGTCCAGTCTTGATATGGTGGATGAAATTTATATGAGTATATACCGAATCTACATGGGAATCACACATTGTGCTACTTTATGAATGACTGCAGAATTATTTTAAAACAAAAGAACCCGTCTGAAGGGAGTGATGTAAGATCCTCCAAAAAGCGAGAACAGCAAATCCGTCAGCAACCACAATGCTAGCTGTTGCCCAGTGACAGATGTCTTGTTTGTGAAAAGACTTGAATACAAGAAAACAACATGTTGAAAACATTAGTCAAATATGTGTCAAAAACAGCTGAGGAGAAGCTCATTACCATGCCACCTGTCGGAGAGATTACACTCGAGAGGATGACAGACACCAGGAAACCATCAAAAACACTAAAACCATTGAAGATCAAGCTTCCAACAAGACCATATAAACATTATTTTCAGTACATCATTCAGTATGTTATGGGCAGAATCGTTTAGAGATAAAGAGATTACCACGTTAAGGAAAAATAGTGAAACTGGAACATTCCATGCATCTTCTCTGTAGAGGTAAATAAGTGATAGATGTCAATAGAATGTGTCAACACACCTCATCCTTGTTGAACAGTCATAATGCAACCATACAGAGATGCACTGATAATGCACATCGAAAGGGCCAGCTTTCAAGCATTCTTGATATTCCGCAGTTAAGGCAACTAAAACCATTCCGCGAGCAGATGGCCATGGCTTGCATACTGTGAATGGAAAAGTGGGAGGTATACTGGACAGACTGTTTTTTTATGCCGCAAGACCTGGTTGAAATCCAGGTGGAGCAACCCCAAAAGGAAGATAACTATCAAGAATACACAGAGCTTGATAATCTTGATGGCTTCAGGTTTGAGGCTGACATATATGTCTAAGCTGGACATGCATTAAGTGACACTCAAAGTAAGGGACATTCAGGTTTGGCAACTTTCTATGGCACCGGCTTTGGTATCTTTGGCTGGGAAAAATACACCCAAGCTATAATGATAAGCAGTAAGAAATAAAGAGAGTAATGCGTTTTGTTTGTTTTTTATATAAAAAAATAATTAAAAAATTTATCAGATAACAATTTCAGAAAGTCAGTAATAATTTGTCAAATTACTGACAGCGTGGACAATCACTTTGGTGAATATCTTTGACATTTCCTAGTTGTTCGTCTGTATTTTTGGCATAATAGCAAAGAGCCTGCTGACTGCAAGCTGATACATGAAACTGTCCAGCATGCTGAATTAAGCCAAACCAGAGATGCAATCCGGTGGCATCAGGCTCCTAAACCTAAACTGTTTTACTGAGACATAACAAAGGCAAAGCTGGTAAGTTTTACATTATTATTATTGATCGCTTTTGTATGGCGCTATTCTCTGCTTTCGAGCCGACTCATTGCGCTCGCATGTGAATCTACGTGAGTGAATAGCTTTTTATAGTGCGTTTTTGCATATCCACCAAAGTGGTGTACTTACAGCGCTGGCATGGCTGGTGCCACATGAAACTGCTGCCATCTCGGCGCGTTCTGTGTACACCATACAACCATGCACCATATTACTTCATGCAAAGCCACATACGTAAGGTGTATGGGTGTTTAGCTGTAACCTGCCACCTGCACTTTTGGCGGAATGACCGGGGTCTTTTACGTGCTACTGCAGTAACACGGGGGTGGAACGGATACCGAAATAAGAGTCAGCACAGAAAGTTACCATGGAGAAGAAAATTCTCCCGCCGCACCTGCAGGGATTTGAACCTGCGACCTTTCAATCATGAGTCCGGCTCTCTAACCACTGAGCTATCCCCGCCCCGTACATACATCGGGCATGTTTCTCGCCTATCTTTCATGGGGTATAGAGTACTGTGAAACTGATTTCAGGTTAAATGGAGGTAGACCAGTGAATAAGACAGCACCTGTAGCGGTTTTGTGGAAGTAGTTTATTGAGATTTGAACATACGTGCATTTTTGTAAAAGGTTGCTTAACTTTTGAACTTGAGTATATTCTATTCTGTGACGTCATCCATTAATGCAGGTGTTAATCAAACATTCTGTGTGACTGTCTCAGTCGCCATGATATATTTGGTGGTAAATGAAGCACTTTTGTTCAATATTGTACACGAGCATTGTACAAAATTATGCAACGTGACATTTTTTCTTTTTTAATCTTCATTAATCCCACACGCGTAATTCAGGCCACCATACCTGGGTAAGACAACAGCAGCCGCAAGAGCAGTGCTACCCATTGATACCAGCATGTGCAGTATTTCTGTGCGTCCAAAGAATGGTATAGCTGTTGTTGTTTGGGATTTGTAGGGGACACGCCCATTTTAATACATGCCATTAAGCTGCTATGTACCATCTCAGATAATCCCTAAAAGCAGAGTAGTTCATCTTGCAGACAAGCAGATATTGAAAAGACACATACTGAGCTATCCAAAAATCATTGTCTCCAAAAATCCAACCTGACCAAAACTGCAAAAGGTTTACTATAGACTTTCTACACAACTAAATCCGTTAACGGAGTCTGACTTGTCATTCTTTTAACTTGTGTGTGCGTGCGTGCATGCATACATGCATGCGTGCGTGCGTGCGTGCGTGCATGCGTGCGTGTGTATGTGTGTGTGTGTGTGTGTGTGTGAGTGTGTGTGTGTGTGTGTGTATGCGTGTGTGTGTGGGGGGGGGGGGTGTCAGTGTGTGCGGGCGTGTGTGGCGTGGGTGAGTGCGTGCATGTGTCTGTCTGTCTGTCTGTGTATGCCTGTGTGTGTGCCTGTTCGGGTGAGAGAGAACAAAATCGTTCAAAAGAGCTGAAAACAAAAATATCTGATCGACCCAGCCTGAAAGAAACAGGTTAAAGACCGCAGGAGCCTCGGGGTACTGTTGCCGGCTTTGACAGTAAACAGGGCGCTGGAAAAAAACAATAAACATCCATCGCTCAAAATAGAAGCAAGAAACAACAACACTATTCCTGGGGACACGAACAATTGCATCATTAGCTAGTAAAACACTAGTAATGACGCAGCGTCAAAAACATCTTTGGACAAGGCAGACCTCTAAAAGTCAGTTACATCAGTGAATGTGACTATTATTCTTGATATCTACCGCCTAGTCAACCTCGAAATTCGTATCTTGGGCGAAACAAAATTCCCCCAATCATAAGAAATTGTGATTCACTGTTGTTCGCTGAAAAAGAAGTGAAATGGACCGGAAGGCAGAAATTATAAAGGCTGAATTCCTGGCACTTGACCAAGCATGTGGGCTCATACTCCCAGCATCTCTTTCCGGCACCTTCCTCCAAACTTTGCCAGAATTGGTTACGCAACTGAAGGGGCACTCTTTATCTCCGCGCAGCTGTCCACCGACGCGGTCAGCGCCCTCCGAGAGGTTTGGGTACTGATATATTGGGGAAGCAACCTTTGCGCCCAAGCACCCACGTAAACAGGAGACGCATCCGCCCCGGGTAAAAATTAAAATTGTTCCGTCTCGATTCAAACGATTTTGGCTTTATTTGTACTGGGGTAAGCAACATGGTCATGCAGTTATAAAAGAAATGTCTTATATAATCTGGGTTGTCTGTTACTAGCTTAATTTGCCATAGTTGATTACGCCATTGGTCTCCAAAACCTTTCAACTAAAGCCCGTTCTTAATTGGGCGAATGTTTCTTCGTGAACCTAGTTGGAAGTATTCGGCGAACCTAGTTGGAAGTATTCTCTGTGAGGGATGATGAAAGTATATTGACTTGACTTTAGCCTACATTTTGGATCATGCTGTCTGCTGCGCGTCTGCCGCAAGTTCGGGCCGAAGCTTGCATCTCATTACAAGCCAGTTGAGAATGAAGTAAAGTTTGGACTGTCCGAACCATATTCGGCGAACTAAAAGTTCAATTAAGAAACGAATCATAGTTCGTCGAAGTGTCCGAAGTATGTTCGGCGAACAAACATTCGCCCAGTGAAGAACGGGCTTAATGAACAGTTTTTCGATGATGAAAAAAACGGCAGGATGTCGTAAACCAGAGCTTGGAGTCTGATGTAGGCTAAAGCTATGTTCTAATCTGCTCTTGTCTTATTAGACAGAACCTTTAACAGGGTTTTCTGGAGAGAAAAAAAGTGCTTTGCTTAAATGGCCTGACCAAAAGATTTGACGAAATAAGATGCAGCACGTACAAAAGCCATTCAGTTTAGTTGCGGCAATTTGTGGAGCAAATATATATATAGACTTTAGAACGTTACGGTTTGACTAAAGGGAAATTCAATCATGACGTCAAATCAAAGCAGGAGTTATTTTTTTTAGAAACGTGTAGCGCCCAGTTGTCTTCGGACAGGTACAGGCGATGACTAATATCTCGTGGTGTGTGTGTGTGTGTGTGTGTGTGTGTGTGTGTGTGTGTGTGTGTGTGTGTGTGTGTGTGTGTGTGTGTGTGTGTGTGTGTGTGTGTGTGTGTGTGTGTGTGTGTGTGTGTGTGTGCGTGGGTGCGTGTGTGAGCGTGCGTGCGTGCGTGTGTGTGTGTGTTGGGGGGGGTAGAACTGTTTAACGCCGAGCTGTCTTTTGACAGGAACTGGATACAATTAATGTCCCGAATCGTGATAGAGTGGTGTTGTTGTAAGGCATGTTTTAATAACGTTGTCGTCTCCGGACAGGTACAGACGAGGACTAATATCCCGTGTGTGTGTTGGGGGGGGGGGGGAGTAGAAATGTTTAACGCCCAGTTGTTTTTTTGACAGGAACTGGATACGATTAACGTCCCGAATCGTGGTAGAGTGCATGGTGTTGTTGTAAGGCATGTTTAAATAACGCTGTTGTCTCCGGGGAGGTACCGGCGAGGACAACTATCCGGGGAGTGTGGTACTGTTACAGCCAGACAGTACTAGAAATAATTAACCGGCCGACTTGTCTCCACACAAACATTGGCGAGGACTGAAATGTCAGGGTGGTCGATGAGAGACAACACCTAACGCTACACTGTCACCACCAGACTGAACCTGCCTTCAGATGGACGTATACAGACTACATCTAAAGCTACACTATCACCACCAGACTGAACCTGCCTTCAGATGGACGTATACAGACTACATCTAAAGCTACACTATCACAACCAGACTGAACCTGCCTTCAGATGGACGTATAGAGACTACACCTAATGCTACACTGTCACAACCAGAATGAGCCTGCCTTCAGACGAGCAACTATACAAGACATTTAAACATGTCGTAAATATGAAGGGCATACAACCTCAAGTAACAATCTCCAAGCAAGAAGAAACGCATTCCCAAGCGGTTTCGAGTCTGAGTGCATCTGCTTGCCGACCGAATGCCGTGCCACTGAGTGGGGTAAGCAACATGGTCATGCAGTTATAAAAGAAATGTCTTATATAATCTGCAGCCATGAGGCCTGTTGTCTCATTCGGGTCCCGAGCTGTCCTGGCGATTAACAGAAGCGTCTTTGTTAGTAGTTTTGCTTGTGGAAACTGTGCACAAACCACGCATGTCGGGGTTATTCAGTGCACTCAACGGGGAAATCGTTTTTAAATTAAATATAGCAGCAACACAGCATTTTAAAACAGAAAATGGTTAAGAGTGTACTTTAAGTTCTTCTGCCCGTTGAACAATTTATGCTGGAAACTCTTTTTCAGTTGCTATGTCCCCTTAACATAGACGCTTAGATGATAAGCCAGCAACCGGCTGAAAACAAACCCATTTGCCTCTACCAGTGTTACGATAAACAATACCAAACAAAGGCACTGACCCAGGACTAAGGAAATAATCGCACTTAAAAGCTAAAAAAAACTAAAAACAAATAGGGAACTACGAGGGGTTTAACAACAAGAGGGAAGAAAGAAAAAGAAAACGATGCTGTTAACGAAGGCCCGAAGCAGCCAGGGGGTTGAAAAGGAAGGCTGGTGATTCAGATGGGAGGATCATAGCGTGATACAATTTCTCTTGGGAGGATGTCAACGTGCCTGATTCCCGGAAATGGGATACTGTCGTCCATTGATGTTCGGCTGTTTGATGAAAATTGTCGATCAATGCAAAATTATCGGAAGTGATTGTCTCTTAACCGCAAAAATCACTAGGGGGAAATCTGTGGGGTATCGAGTGCTTGACAATTTGAAACCAGTCATGACAAAGAAAGATGCTTCATTTTACGTCCGGTCAAGGTCAAATCTTAGCAACACACAAGTCGTTTGATATAATTCACAGTTCAAGACACACACCTATATTTGAAGAGGACTGGTCGCCCTGATGTAACTTTACTGGCTGACTGGGTGTAAAACACCAAGTTACTTACTTACTTGAAGAGGATTGGGGACAGATTAAGCTGAATGGACCAGGAAGAAAACGGTAGACATAATTCATGGCCATACGCAAAGCATGCAAACTCATTTTGAAATAATAATAATAAAGCGAACCTGTAAAGCGCCCATCTACCGCACACAGGACGCTTTACAATAACACATACACACATATATATATATACTCTGGGCTTAGAAAGAAACAAAGAACAGAAGTGTGAGACCTGATCAATAATACAGCTTTCTAACCAACAGCTCTGTAACAACAAAGATTACACAACGATCTCTTTTACACTAATTATATGCTCGTGTGTGTGTGTGTGTGTGTGTGTGTGTGTGTGTGTGTGTGTGTGTGTGTGTGTGTGTGTGTGTGTGTGTGTGTGTGTGTGTGTGTGTGTGTGTGTGTGTGTGTGTGTGTGTGTGTGTGTGCGTGTGTGTGTGTTTTCATCGACAGGGTAAACTGCATTTTCTGCCAGACTGACCCAAAGAAAAATATCAGGCAAAGCACGAATAAGCAAAAAGGAGTGAAAATCAGGCAAAGAAACATGTAGGATTCGATCGAAACACAGAGATTTGTTTTACAACAGTACAAACAACGTGGAACATTTCAGGATAGACCCCATTTCCAAGCAACAAAGTTATTCCGCAAGCAACGATGATTTTTTTTTTTTTTTTTTACTGAATAATCCAAATTGCTTAGTTCCACTTTAGACCTACTTCATATTGGACAGGAAAACAACACAGCTCAACCAAAAACATATTTCGCTTCTCGTCTCATTTTTCGTCGTTTTTCACCGTTTAACTGTTGTTTAAGTGTCGTTTTGTAGCTTGAGAAAGGTACAAAACGAAAATTAGCAAACTGTGTTTTTGTCCTAATAAACAGCGTTCTTTCGAACCTTTTATGTGTTTGGATCTACTTGATATTGCCTTTGTATCAACCTCTGAACGGCTGAAATAGATATACACTGACGTTGAAAGGACAACTGATCCACAACGAAAACCACCACGACCGCTGACTTATCCAAACACCCAGTGAGTGAGGGATGCCATCTCTCCGTGGAACTGCTCATCTTGCCAGATCAGGCAGGTATGATGAGGCAAAAATGCTCGCGCCAGGTGATCTCGACAGGTGTTTTCTGCCGTGTTACCTTGAACTGCGCTTGCGCAACATGAAACACAGCCAAATGGTAACAAGATGTCAACAGGTAATGGTCTGCTTGTTATACTCCTTGATCGACCAAGACTCTCTCTCTCTCTCTCTCTCTCTCTCTCTCTCTCTCTCTCTCTCTCTCTCTCTCTCTCTCTCTCTCTCTCTCTCTCTCTGAGATCCAGGAAGTAATTAAGTCTCCATGTTGCACAGGAACAAAACAAAAAAATCTGCTCCAGGAGTGCTGTGTTTTACTTTGTATTGCCTCCTGTTGCTGCTTTGCTTAAGGGTGCGGTGCATTTGTAATTAGTTTACTTTTGATTGCACACTGTCTTACCCTTCCTTCGTAATACCGAATCCTATTTCCGATAAAATATTTCATCTGTCCCGAGACGACACTGATCCTGGGATGACACTCGTGGTTGACTGAACGTGAGGCAAGAAATATCTGAGCGCTTTGCTTTCCTTCTGTCAAAAACTGCTTTGAGTTGCCTCACTTCGCTTAGTTTTGCATGGTTTCTTTGTGTGTTTGACTTCATGGTCTACGTGCTAGTATTTAATAACCCCCTCTTTCCCAGCTCCTTAATCTTTAGTACTTTTTGTAAGCGCCCTGAGCTCACCCGAGATGGGGTGAAGAAGAAGAAATTTTATTTATAATGCAGGCGCATTTCTTTAAAAAGTCCCAGTTCTAAAAACGAGCCCCAAGCACAGTACAGCTTCACATATCAGACTCATAATACATAGCCAAGAAATGCATGCATTAAAAACAGGATCTAGGTAATACAATTGCATCTGACAAGACAAAGATTATGACCAACTGATAAAAAAATAAACGTGAAAAAAACGTGTCTTTTGTATAAGTTAATTGCGTTAATTGTGGGCTCGTGCACAGGAACAGACAGACCGTTTCAACCAAAGGATGACCAAAAAGACAGGAAAGACTGCGACATTCCTCTCTCTTGCCACCTGTTACTTTTTGAAGCAGGTTTTGGATTCTGGTTCAGTAAAGTAACTAGATGCGTTTATTGTTATCAATATCCTGGTCACTTCGCCCTCGTGATTTTACCCTAATTGTACTTATACTCTCCGCTGCTTTGGTAAAGCTTCCTTTGATACAGCTAAGCTACTCTGTCTGTTCATATTTGTATGTCATCTCCTCATTCATTCCGTTTCCTGTCCTAAACTTTGTTTCGCCTCCTCCGCCTCAGATCAGAATGCGTTATTAAGCATTACCTGATTACACTTTTGGAAGAAGCCAGGCGGAACAATAGTTGTCTACTTTCCCCTGGGTGTCACGGCTGTCACTGTATGACTTGCGGTTGCGAAACAACATGCATGCATTTTCCGTTCCCTGCGTTTGCACGCCAGGTATTAAAGTCTTTACTTTCAAGTCAGCCTGACACGTGGATGTTCGATTTTTAAAAATTAAATCTGCTATATAATCGGCAGAAACACAATACCCAGCTCTATTAATTCGTCTCAGAAAAATTGTATGTCTGGTTGTTGGTGACCCAACATGTATGAGGAGCGGAGACAGCTCAGTGGTTAGAGCGCCGGTCTCGTGATCGAAAGGTCGCGGGTTCGAGTCCCGGCAGGAGCGGCGGAATAATTTTCTTCTCTAGGGTCAACTTACTGTGCTGACTTATTTCGGTATCCGTTCCAGCCCCGTGTTACCGCAGTAGCGCGCAAAAGATCCTGGTCATTCTACCAAACGCACAGATGGCAGGTTACAATTAAACACGCATGCACCCTACATATTTGGCTTCGAATGAAGTGACACTATAAACTGGTTCATAGTTGTATGGTGTACACAGAACGTGCGCGTGGCACCCGGAATGCAACAACCAAATAGCGCTTTCAGTACATCGCTTCGGTGGCCTAAAAATCGCGCTTTAAAAAAAAGAGAGAGAGAGAATATTGTCACTCATTCAGAATCACATGCAAAATGGGCGTGGTGAGCCTTCTCGAGAGCAGAGAATAACGCATGCAAAAGCGATCAGTAGCAATAATATCAAATTCAAAAATACAAAATATGCTCTAAAAACACAGGAGAAGGCAAACGTCGTAAAATATAGCAGCTTCGTTGGGAATGATTCTGATGCACATAGAAAAACTCTGCACGATGGCTTTATGTATTCTTCTTTCCTGAAACACAAACAAATTGATTTAAATCGACGTAACCAGCTAGTGTCCCAAAAAATCCCTTACATGGTTGTTCAGCCGACTACCTTTGCGAAGATATTACCAGTTTGTCTTGTCACTCTCCCAGCAAGCATGAGCTTGTTTACGTCACGGGGAAACAAGGCAGTGTCGGATTCCGAACTGCATGATTATCCAAGACAGCTGCACGAGCTAGGATATAAATATAGAAATTGCACGCGTTGTCGTTATTCGCTCCACGCCTGACACTAACCCTCAGAAGAAAGTCAAATACAAAAGAAGGAAAGACTGAAGAACAAGAAGTAATTGTGGATCGATACGAGAGAAGGAGAGGGGAGGTGGCGTGAAACATCATTTGAAGAGGTGTGAAGCGGTCTGGTGGATTTGTATTGCGTCACGCGGGCGACTGAGGGGCCGTACTAGAAAGACATGAACGAGAGAACGCGCTTCCGGTTACTGAGCAAAAATTAATCACCCTGCTTCCAAACGCATCGAGTTCCCGAACAAGAGTTCATCGCCCTGTTTCCAGACACTTCGATTTTTGCCTACTGAACAAAAATCCATTAAACTATTTCAAAATGCGCTTCGAGTTTCCAACGAAGAATCCCTCACCCTGTGCCTAAATGCTTCAGTTCTGTCACCCTGCTTCAAAATCTTTTGAACAAGACTCCATTAGCCTGCTTCGAAATGTCGCAATCTTCCTGTCTTTTGGGTCATCCTTTGGTTGAAACGGTCTGCCTGTTCCTGTGCGCGAGCCCACAATAGCAGACACTGACGAAGCGCAATTAACTTATACAACAGACAATTATATTACCGAAAAAGTAGGCACGATCTGCTCGGAGCTTAGTGACAGGCTAAAGTCACTGGCTTTCTTCGTCGTCCTCTTAAAGTTGTTTTGTGTCGGTTTCATTGGCGTGGTACCAACTAGCTCAATAAATGCACAGGATAGCTATCGTTGGCGAACGGGGACGGTGAGGGAGGTGAGGGAGGGATGGGGGGGTCGGGGAGGAGGGGTTCCTTTGAGTTTAGACACTTCTAAGCATGGAACCTGGCACCTATCAAATTTGCCTTTCAACTATTCTGCTGTACAAAAAGGACCGGTGTCACAAGCAAGGTTGGTGGTCTTTGCGCTCCTGATCGCTTCATTGCTGACATAATTTTCAGCGTTGCGTACCAAAATGCACCACCAGGAAAATGTCAAAAATCTGAAACAAGAATGACTGCCAGCGTTCTAAAACAAGATATAAACAATAAACTGTTTTCGGTCATTGACAGAAAAGATCAGAACTTTGCGTGTTAGCGTTTCCAATTAGGCTATGCTAAAAGAGACTTTTGGTACAGCCTAATTGGAAACGCTGATTACATATCATCCCACAGAACTCCCAACAATTCAAGAATGTGCTAACTGAAAAAGATAATTACAGATCATAAACATGTTACGGAGTTATCCACTGTTCGGAGAGACATGGAACGGAAAGTGTTCATTGTATGTCATATTATCAGCTTTAAGACAAATGCCAGACTCCAAGAAGGCATGTAACCGAGCACAAAAAAAGGATCAGGTATGCAAACCACGTTACGGAATATGCCAGAGTTGGGATGGACGTGGAAGTGAAAAAGCTGATTACAGATCACAGGGTGGAACATGCCAAACTTTGGAAAGATACGGAACTGAAAAGTTTGATAACGCATCACGTCAGCATACCAAAGTTTGGAGAGGCATTCAGAGTAGGTGACATTCACACCTTAATTAGATACATTTACCAAGCTCTTTTGTAAACTTGTATTTCGTTCCAGGGTTCGAGGAAAACATATGTATTTCCTTGTTATGTCTACAGGTTCCAAGTAGTTCCACTATACGCCTTGCCCCATATATTTTCTCCGTGGAGGGCGGGAGGCGGTTTGCAAGATCATACAGCAGCTGTTGTAACAGGCAAGAGGCAATTTTTATGTGACATGCATAGCTCGATGTCAGTGGGATTTCTCATGCATTTATTCATGGATGACTTTTTACCTGGGTGTTTGTTTGCTGTTGTTGTAATCTAATGAAGTTTTATGATTGGCGTGAATGTGTAATGAGTGTACGTGGCACCATAAAACATTCCTAGTGCAGTTGTATTGACACTTGGCAATGAAGTTGTACTGCAATTTAATATATCCTGCTGCAATCGAATATAATATGCAGCTTTAAAATGCAGTCTTTCTACAATCTATCGCGATGCCGCAATTTTCAAAGTTCAATTCTGCTGCAGCGGATCTCAACACATTAAGTTTCTAGCAAGCTTTGGTTGTAGATATTCAGAAAACAACATATAAACGTAGGTGTCAAACACGTAACAGTTGTACATCTATGCTTCTCTGCAATAAGGTATGGTAAAAAACAGAAGTTCGGAATACTGTCCGAAACAACAGAGTCCTATTGTGGTCGTCAATAAACAGAATACTCACCAGCTTGCCCGCCGTACGCCGTGTTGCTGTTGTTGTTGCTGCTGCTGCTGCGGCTGCTGTTGTTCCGGGCTTGGCGTCCGTCCCTTCGGCTTCCGTGGTTACCCATGACGCTTTTAACGTGAGGATAAGCTGCTGTCGCCACTGTCTCCTGGCGTGCGTGTCCCGCTGTCGCCCTGTCCCAGACGTCTGAGAGTGTCCTGCGACCTTTTGCCGTGTCTGGCGCTTGAGCGAAAGACTGTGGCACGTGCAAGACCGGCGTGTGTAGACAGCTACGGACGCACAGCTCTCGGGATGTTGCTCTCCTCTTTCTGGCTCGGTGCACCGCTTCGCGCTATGCAGTAGTAGTAGTAACCCCGCGGGTTCTCGTCCGGTTGAGACGATCACGGAGCCGTCGTCATCGGCTGACTAGTAGTCGTTCTTGACAGGGTTTGCCGCACTGCGTGTTCTCTCCCCTTTCCGGTCTTTAGTATTAGGCGGCAGTCAGTGAGGTGTTTTGTCTCGAGTCTGTTCTGAAAACAGAGCGTGGGTGAGGTTCAGCGATAGATAACGTGTCTTGGTTTAAATTTAAATTCGCGCATCGCCTTTCTAATCTGGCTTCTCTTTGATATGCTAGCTTGGTTGTAAAGATCTATAGATCTGTTTTCTTCTTCTTCTTCTTCTTCTTCTTCTTCTTCTTCTTTCTTTCTTTCTTTCTTTCTTTCTTTCTTTCTTTCTTTCTTTCTTTCTTTCTCTCTCTCTCTCTCTCTCTCTCTCTCTCTCTCTCTCTCTCTCTCTCTCTCTCTCTCTCTCTCTCTCTCTCTCTCTCTCTCTCTCTCTCTCTCTCTCTCTCTCTCTCTCTCTCTCTCTCTCTCTCTCTCTCTCTCTCTCTCTCTCCATGTTTTCTTCTTTTTCTGATACATCTATTTATGTCTTTCGTATCTGTCTGTAAACTATAACAACAGAACTGGTCTATCTGTCTGTTTAACTGTCTGTGTATCTCACACGATTATCTCTCTCTCTCTCTCTCTCTCTCTCTCTCTCTCTCTCTCTCTCTCTCTCTCTCTCTCTCTCTCTCTCTCTCTCTCTCTCTCTCTCTCTCTCTCTTGAGGGGAGGGGTTGTAGGGATGAGGAGGGGGGGGGCTTCTTTGCCACCTGCTTTGTGTTTTTGTGGGGTTTTACCGCCAGACTTGACTTACTTTATATCTCCCAGACTGTGGAGCTGCCAGTCTTTATCAGAATCTGTTCCTACGGCACAAAATAAAGGCCACAGCGTTATCGGGTCCGCTCTGATTTACATGCAGAGCGCAGGTAACTTTTTTTCCGCTAAAGAAAGATGGAGAGATGGCATTTTCTTCTCATGCTTTTCAATCTTACGTGTCGTGTCAGTCGCGTTTGCGGCGGTCAGAACATAATCTCGTTTTGATGGTGACTGTCGAGCTGTTCCGGGCAATGCAACGTCAGGGTCTTGTCCTCGTTCAGTTATTTACAGACCCGTTCGTATGCTGTTTGTTCTGGTCCCTTCATTTCTGTGTATTCCCTGAGCCTATTTGTGGCATAAAAGCTGAAAGCATTAGTTTCCTTAGCACACACCCTCTCGTGCTGACTGCCCTTCTGTGTCTCATGCACTGTCATTTAATTTCTCTCGGTATCGACTTCCAAAGTCGGCCCCGCCTAGAATGCTTTTGCACAGAAACTACAGAACCAGTCTGCGCCAGAAAAAAATAGAAAAACAGAACCAGTCAGAGTGAGAAACAGAACCAGTCTGCGCCAGAAACAGAACCAGCCGGAGAAAAAAATCAAAGTCAGTCAGAGTCTGAGTGAAGAACAGAACCAGTCTGCAGGAGAAATAGACCAGTCGGAGAGAAAAACAACACCAGTCAGAGGGAGAAACAGAATCAATCTGCGGGAGAAACAGAACCAACCTGAGCGAGAAATAGAGCCAATTAGAGCGAGAAATAGAGCCAGTCAGAGCGAGAAATAGAGCCAGTCAGAGCGAGAAATAGAGCCAATTAGAGCGAGAAATAGAGCCAGTCAGAGCGAGAAATAGAGCCAGTCAGAGCGAGAAATAGAACCAGTTTGAGCGAGAAACAGAACCCTTCTGAGCGAGAAACAGTCGGAGAAAGAAACAAAACCAGACTATGTCTGAGCGAGAAGTAGAACCAGTCTGCACGAGAAAAAACAACAACAACAACAACAAACAGAACCAGTCGGAGACAGGAACAGAACAAGACTGAGTCTTAGCAAGAAACAGAACCAGCCGGAAAGAAAAGCTGAACCAGTCTGTGTGAGAAACAGAAGCAGTCGGAGAGAGAAACAGAACCAGACTGAGTGTGAGCGAGAAACAGAACCAGTCGTAGAGAAAAACAGAACCAGTCTGTGTGAGAAACAGAACCAGCGGAGAGAGAAACAGAACTAGACTGAGTCTGACCGAGAAACGGAACCAGTCTGAGCGAGAAACAGAATCAGTCTGAGCGAGAAACGGAACCAGTCTGAGCGAGAAACACAGCCAGTCTGAACGAGAAACACAGCCAGCCGGAGAGGGAAAAGAGGGAAAGAGACCCAGTCTGTGTGAAAAGTAGAACAAGTCTCAGCAAGAAGCAGAGCCAGAATGAGAGAAGACGAATGGATGTTGCTGCTGTTTGAACAACCATATGCCCCCGGGCCGCTTCCTTTTTTGATATTTCATTATGTTCGTCGCACAGTTTGTAGGGTAATTGCTTTTTGCGTCTTTGTCTCCATCATGTAAATGCCATTGTGTGTGTGTGTGTGTGTGTGTGTGTGTGTGTGTGTGTGTGTGTGTGTGTGTGTGTGTGTGTGTGTGTGTGTGTGTGTGTGTGTGTGTGTGTGTGTGTGTGTGTGTCTGTGTCTGTGTGTGTCTGTGTGTGTCTGTGTCTGTGTCTGTTCGGACTTCCTGATTGTTTTGCGAGACAAAGTAATGCATAACGAGTAATGCACTGATTTTTCTGCTAGTGGTCTAAAAGCAGCCAGCTATATATTGTTCTGTCTATCCTGACAGCTGCTTGCGCTTATTCTGTTCATCAGCCTTGCTCTTTTGTTGAACATGACATTTTAATGAGCAAAATTAATGCTTTTTGTTTGTTTGTTTGGAAACAATAGAATTGTAGAATTAGGGGGGAAGATGGAATAAGGGGTCTAGTTTGTGAACAATTTGTGTAGATTTTCTGCAGTGCCCGCAGAAATGGGGAGGGAGAAGAGAGATACTAAAATTAACCCGTGCTGTTCAGTGTTCCATGGTAACAGGAACAGTAAACGAAACGGATCTGACCTGAAAACATCTCACTGTCCACACTACGATAATGGACACTTCCGTTACACGACTAGTTTAACCCTTTCACTGCCATGCTTGACCGGACGTAAATCACCAACTTACTTACTTACTTACTTCCGACGGAAGTTTTAATAATGTGTATGTCTTAAAATGGGTCTATATACAGTTTTAAAACCATGCTTAAAAGGTGGATAACACAAACGTAACTAAAAATGATCTCAAATTTAAATTTTTCTAACAATATTTATTTCATTCAAAAAGTTAAAAAATCTTCTCAGGTGAAATGTCCTGAAACAACATGCCCAGTGATTTAGCTGTAAAGTGGCTCTCTCTTATTTCAATAAAATCCGAACAAGTAAACGACCAATAAAAATGCCAAAATTGAAATCATTAAGGGCTTTTTTCCCTTTCGCTTGAGCACCTGAATGGATTTCTATCAAAATGCACAGTACTGAAAGTAGTTTTGTTATAGGACCATCAAATATACTGCATGGAGGCGTGTTTGTGTGTACTTTTCAGCCCGGAAATATTACACTGCTGGGGGAAGGAAGGGGTTAAAGTCACTCAGTGTGCGACAGTGAGTGCTGAGTGAGGTATGCTGTGAGGACAGCCAGATACGTCCAAGCTGAGTCCTCGGAATTGTTCCTCGTTTAACGTATAACTTTATAACTTTGCACGGCAGATACGTTTCCTCTTCCCTTTCCTACGGCAGCCCCTCGTCCCAATCAGCTCTTTCCCCAAACTCCAAGCACTGGTTTACGATATCCTTCCTTCAACCACTGCCGTATTTAGTTACGCCATAGCGTCCAGAAAACTGTCAACTAACGAGCAGTTTTTTGTTGGTGCTTAAACAGTAGTAAGCTGGTTACAATTAAACAACTCAAATAAAACAAGGCGTGTCATTTATAGCCGCCAACGAAGTTTACACCAGCACAAATAAAACCACAACCGTTTGAATCGAGACGGAACCTCGTAAAGCAATGCCCGGAGTGTGCTCTTTCTCCACACTCCGAGCATCGCTTTCCGGCACCTTCCTCCAAACTCTGTCAGATTTGGTTACGCCACTGAAGAGGCACTCTTTAACTCCGCGCAGCTGACCATGCAGCGACGCGGTCAGCGCCCTCCGAAAGGTTCGGATACTAATATAACTATAGAAGCTAGCGCCCAAGTTGAGAGCCGGTTTGGCCTAGCAGTAAGGCGGTAGGCTGGTAAGCGGAAGGACTTCGGTTCGATACCGCTTCGGGTCTGCTTTCTATTCAAAAAGGTTGTGGTTTGTGGACACAGTCTTGTGACTTTGTCCCTCACAATTAATGAAACATTAAAATGGCCCTCATCGCTGCCCATCTTAATGCAGGTCATTCTGGTGGTGACAGTGTAGCGATAGGTATATATACTCTCCCTCTTCCGACACCTCCATACCCCCTTCCCCTCCTTCTCCCTGTCACTAATAAGCCTTATGGTTTCTGTGGACGTTAAGCACCATGTTTACTTACTTACTTAACGCCCAAGTACGCAAGTAAACATGAGGCGCATCCACCGCGGGTAAAAAAGAAAGAAAGAAAAAAAGAGCTCCGTCTCGATTCAAACGAATTTGGTTTTATTTGAGCTGGCGTAAACAACATAGTCAGTTATAAAACAAACGTCTCACGTAATCTGAGTTGTTTGTAACAAACTTACTACCGTTTGGGCACCAACAAAACATTGTTCGTTAGCTGACAGTTTTCTGGACCCTATGGCATTGGTTGAAGGAAGGATGTCGTAAACCAGTGCTTGGAGTTTGCTCTTTCCCCACTCCGGTGTGAAAACATACTCCGGACATCGACCTGTGGGTTTCCCTGCCTCACCCAGTTGGTTACGTCACCGCCTCGTTTTCCGTCGAAGCACGAAAGTTCGGGGGGAGGGGCAAGGGGGGGGACTGGCTGTGGTGTGACCAAACTGCGGCAGAGATGAAAGGATGGCGGCTGGTAGTGAATGCTTAGACTATGCATGGTATCGATGCCTATATGACTCAGTTGCACTCATACTTTCAGAGAGACTGCCTCTCCAGTGGGGTTGAACGACGGTGTAATGAAACCCTGTTAAAAGACCACCTCTCTTATAAGATCACCTTTTTATATCTATTTCCCCTCATTTTTCCATGTTAATGAAACAAGCACCATCCTACTTTTGACAG
>OY757543.1:10749048-10751548 GCA_963584105.1 Alviniconcha strummeri
CGTCCTTGCCTGCGTGTCCTCGTCAACCGTTTGGGTTCTAGACGTGGAGGAGGAGGCGTCAGTCTGTGGTTTCCTGGAACTGGAATAGATTCTGGTTGTTGTTTGGTTGGTTTGGTTGGTTGGTTGATTGGTTGCGTTGTAGAAGTAGTGAGGAATGAGGATATGTTTCTGTTTTCCTCTTGTTTATTTGTTTGTTTGTTCGTTCGTTCTTTTCTAGCTTGTAGGCAGGATGAAGAGATCAATGATAATGTCGGTTTTATATATTATGGCTGGATATTAGGATTGCGGATGGAATTACGGTAAACATCAAAAGGGTTACGGGTTGGGCACAGTATCATTCTATCCTCAAGGCTAGATTTGGGGTACAAGGGAGGCCTGATCTTTGTTCTGCATTCTGTCCTCAAGGCTAGATGTAGGGTTGTTGCTGTTGATCGCTTTTATATAGCGCTATTCTCCGCTCTCGAGCAGACTCACTGCGCTCGCATGTGATTCAACATGAGTGAATAGCTTTTTATAGCGCGTTTTTTTTTTGTTTTTTTTTTTTAAATAAATATCCACCGAAGTGTACTTACAGCGCTGGCATGGCTGATGCTACATGAAACTGCTGCCATCTCGGCCCGTTCTGTGTACGGAAGAGGCCTGACCTTTGTTCTTTATTCTGTCCTCAAGGCTAGATTTAGGGTACGGGGGAGGCCTGATCTTTGTTCTTTATTCTGTCCTCAAGGCTAGATTTAGGGTACGGGGGAGGCCTGACCTTTGTTCTTTATTCTGTCCTCAAGGCTAGATATAGGGTACTGGGAAGGCCTGACCTTTGTTGTTTATTCGTGTCCTCCCGCGATGCAGCTTGACGAGTAAGAAACAGACTGTCTTTCCGCTTTCATTTTTCTGCCCACAAGCTAGCTTCAAGCAGCGATACGCTGGTCTTCGTCGATAATTAACTCTATCCTAGAGCTGAGTTAACGGGTATGGACACACATCATCTGCGCTCTTCGTTTTGTTCTCATTCTAGGCCGGTCATTTTAGGGAATGAAACCAGTTTGGGTTTTGAGATAATCATTTCATATAATTATCTCAAGTCGATTCAAGCGCGGGACAAGAGACAGTGGTTTGATCGCTGGCTTTCAACACACGGCAACAAGTTTTGTAAACGCCTCTACAACCTGGGAAGATCAATACATACCAGCCACCATCCGCGAGGTGAGATTGGTGGTCATCGGGAGGATATGCTGTAAGAGTGAGACAAAAACGGTTCGACATCAAACGGCGAGAACGTGTATCAGCGTTATGAGTAGTGAGTAAGTAATTTGGTGTTTTACGCCCAGTCAACCATTATAGTCATATCAGGGCGATCAGCGTTATGAGTAAGTAATTGGTGTTTTACGCCCAGTCAACCATTGTGGTCATATTAGGGCGATCAGCGCTATGAGTAAGTAACTTGGGGTTTTACGCCCAGTCAACCATTATGGTATATCAGGACGATCAGCGTTATGAGTAAGTAACTTGTGTTTTACGCCCAGTCAACTATTTTGGTATATCAGAGCGATCAGCGTTATGAGTAAGTAATTTGGTGTTTTACGCCCAGTCAACCATTTTGGTATATCAGGGCGATCAGCGTTATGAGTAAGTAATTTGGTGTTTTACGCCCAGTCAACCATTTTGGTATATCAGGGTGATCAGCGTTATGAGCATCGGAAGAACCTCACCTACTCATCAGTATAAAATAGTTGGATGTACAGAGTAATTTCAAGCCTTTATCCCACACCAGGATGCGTACTCTGACACAGTTCGCATTACGCGTTTGTGGTAGTAGCGGCTGAGGATATGTCTGAACAGTGGTTGGGCATTCCTCCCGCTTCGTGTATGCGAAGGCGCCTGCTTTGATGGCATTTGCAGCGGTTGACCTGCACGAATTTTCCTCAGAGAAGGTTCTCTTGCAAGTCAAATGCAAGGAACTTAGCGATGGTGACTCAACCCCTTTACTGCCATGATGCCATTTGAAAACGATCAATGAAAGTGCAAAATTTGAAACCATTAACTGTTTCTGTCTTATTTTTCGCACTGTCATGTGAAAGGATTTTTATCGAAAGACATAGCATTGGAAGTAGATGATATAGGACTGGAAAATACACTGTTTGCCGGCGCGTCCGTGCATCTTTCAGCCCGGAAATTTTACAGGCTGGGGCAGTGAAGGGGTTAAGCATTGGGTTGTGGAGCTTGTTACGTAGGGGTCCTGTTTCTGTTCTTGTTATATTTATATTTTTATGCCGCAACCTCCTTTCCCAGGGTGCCAGTGTTCTGGGTCTACCTTGTCAGGTGACAGCTTCACTGCTACCACAATGATGTGACGCTGTTGATTACAGCTTTCATTTGTCATACTGTATTTCGATTATAACAAGAAAGAGAGAAAAATGAAACTAATGTCACCGACGTGATTGCCGCGACTTCCTAGCCTTCTGGTGCATAGGATCTTGGAGGGGCTAGGGTCGTGACGGAAGTAAAA
>OY757543.1:10759048-10766548 GCA_963584105.1 Alviniconcha strummeri
TCGTATTCCTTGAGCATAGGCCCAACCGTGTCATGACATCACCTGTGGCGGATATAATTATAGCAAACCGTGTACAGACTTTTCCCCTGTGTCTGTGGATTCTGTACAGTGCAGCGCGCAACTGTATAACGTGTGTACAGTGTGTGTGTGTGTGTGTGTGTGTGTGTGTGTGTGTGTGTGTGTGTGTGTGTGTGTGTGTGTGTGTGTGAGAGAGAGAGAGAGAGAGAGAGAGAGAGAGAGAGTATGTGGGTGTGCTACTACCGAGTGTGATTGTTGGTGACTATTAGTAAAAAGAATCGGTAGTACGAAACGTTTACCCCCGATGACCACTAGTGTACCGACTCAGCCTAACCAAAAGCACACTGACATTTTGCAACCATTGTACAACTGGCGACTTCTCGCGAGTTCGGTTGGGTCAGTATTTTGTGTTTTTCCTAGTGTGCAATTTAGTCCTGCGACCTGTTCTAGTTGAAAACAGAAACGAAACGAAAAGCGGCGTGATTTTGCTGTACATATTCACGGGGAGTCGGGACGATTGTGATTGTGATTTCATGTATCGCGAGAGATCGTGATATG
The DNA here is from genome assembly GCA_963584105.1 of Alviniconcha strummeri. NCBI lineage: Eukaryota > Metazoa > Mollusca > Gastropoda > Provannidae > Alviniconcha > Alviniconcha strummeri. The sequence continues at coordinate 10,759,625 of OY757543.1, forward strand.
CCTGCTGTCAGCTTCGTGTTCTTTTCTATCTTATAGTGTGTGTGTGTGTGTGTGTGTGTGTGTGTGTGTGTGTGTGTGTGTGTGTGTGTGTGTGTGTGTGTGTGTGTGTGTGTGTGTGTGTGTGTGTGTGTGTGTGTGTGTGTGTGTGTGTGTGTGTGTGTGACCAAAACACGTGGTGGGAAGGCGGCATACTTATGAAAAGAATTGAAAAGGAAGGCACGGGACACTTGGATGATCGGACTGTTCAGAACACTGTCACTCACATTCGTAGTGCTGTGCGTGCTGTTAGTCCGCAAGTCTATGTCGGCTGAACGCTCCATCACGCATGAACTGCATGAACTGTTATTTGGCTATAATGTGTGTGTGCGTGTGTGTGTGTGTGCGCGCGCGCGCGCGCGCGCGTGTGTGTGTGTGTGTGTGTGTGTGTGTGTGTGTGTGTGTGTGTGTGTGTGTGTGTGTGTGTGTGTGTGTGTGTGTGTGTGTGTGAGAGAGAGTGAGAGAGAGAGAGAGAATTTAAAGACAAATTATCCACAAGTCATAAACTATCATGTAAATGTTTTTTAACCTATTCGGCACATGCAATGCCTCGTACAGGGCTTAGCACTTAGTTTAGTTCGATGAAACTGCTTTACCTCCACGCTAGCTGATTTGCCCGTGTTCTTAAGCGTAACAACTGGTTACGTAATGCTTCTTGAAGTACATTTTAAAAGCTGTCCAGTATGCTAAATACTACATTTCTGTCCAACCATACTGTTGTGGTGGGCTGGATACATACCTGTTAACTTTGACCGAGTTTTCTGGGTTGTTTTTGGTGTGTGTTTCTTATTTTCCCCTACGGGTTATTTCGTTTTAGGTATTTTTTCTCCTTCTTTGTGACAATTTGTTTTCTATTTTTCCCTTCTGATTTTATATTTTTCATTTACATTCAGATTTAGATTTCTACCTTCTTGCTGTCCATTTTGGCTGGTCCACCTATCTGCTGTTCCCATTAGCGTCTTACATTATGCAGACGTCTCTGTTTCAAATCTTTCTATTATGCTCCACCGAGAGAGGCTTTCTACAAAAGATGGTACACTGTATCACATTCACCCTGGCCAGTTTGTTGTTCTCTGTACTTCAGGTTGCCATAACTTGAAATGAACTGTGATTTATGTTCGTATAGAGCCAGGGTAGGTTGCTACCATGTGAAAGCAGTAGCATTAGGCCAGAAATTAGCGTTCTTAAACCATTTTAACCTCGTATCCTTTTTTATTCTAACGTCGGTCAAATCCAAGAATCGACTGTCGCTTGCTTTGCTTGCTTATATGTTAATTACTGTTTTGCATCACGATGTTTTTGAACAAACACAGGTCGGGGATTCGTTTAAGTGTCGCTCAGAAAATGTATTGCCTGCCATCATAGATACAGCGGGTTATACTCTCGTAACCTTGCGTAAGCTACTCTTGCGCGCTGGAGACATTGAGGCAAACCCGGGACCAAGTGTATTATTCACCTTAATGCTAGAAGTATTAAAAACAAAATAGATCTTATACAGGCGGAAGCAAATCAGTTCGATATTATTACTGTATCTGAAACTTGGTTGTCCCAAATAGATATGAATACTTCGATACACCTGACAAATTTTTATCCACCCATTAGACGCGACCGACCGAACGACCCACATGGTGGTGTTGCCATATATGTAAAAAAATAATCTGTTCTGCAAACCGCGTCCGGATTTACAAGTAAATGGTTTGGAAGCAGTATGGGTAGAAACAAAAATAAACCAAGAAAGTCTGTTAGTTGGTTCCTTTTACCGCCCACCGAATTCTAGTGTCAACTACTGGGAGCTGATAAGCGACAGTATCCGCAAGGCCAACAACTGTGTAGCAAAATTTATTATACTGGGCGACTTTAACACTGAATTTTTTAATAACGCGTCACAACACCTAATGGACATCCTAAATGTGCACCAACTTTTTCAGCTTACAAACTCAGCAACTAGGATTACAGAATCAACAAGTTCGTGTTTAGACCTAATCATGACGCAAAGTCCACACATAGTGAGTCGCACAGAGGTTCTCCCTGCCATATGTAGTGACCACAGCGTCCCTTGCGCATACATTAGAAACATTGTGATTAAAAACAAACCATTTAAAAGAATAATATATAAATACAGTAAACTGGACTCTAATAAATTCTGCAATTTACTCACTAATGTTAACTGGAGAAACATTATCGAAAACGATACGATAGATTTAAGCGCCGCCAACTTCACTGACACGTTTTTTGAAATTGCTAAACAATGTATGCCAGCTAAAACAATCTTAGTCCGCCAAAGAGACGCACTATGGATAAACGATGAAATTCGTATATTGATAGAAAAACGGGGGAAAAAATCACAAAAAAAGCAAAACAAAGTAATCGAGAAGTCGACTGGATAAAATTCCGCCAGTTCAGAAATTACGTGATATTAAAAATTAGACATAAGAAAAGTGAGTTCTTACAGGAACTAGATAGAAAAGCATCTGACCCAAACGTTTTTTATATAGAAAGATTGGTGGCGGTTGGTCCGGGCATTCTTGAAAAAGAAGAGTATAGACAACGATGAAATTCCTCCAATAGACTATAACGGAAAAATATACTATTCAAATAAAGAAAAGGCGAACATTTTTAATGACTTCTTTATTAAACAGTCAACTCTAGAACACGAAGATGACACACCGCCAGACCTTCCTCAACTAGACTGTCAACTTAATGACATTACACTATCAGTTTCTGAAGTAAGCAATATTATCCAAAACTTAGATAAAAGTAAAGCCACCGGTCCTGACCAAGTCCATAACAGATTACTTATTGTCGCCTCTTCTATCATTGCTGAACCCCTTACTATACTATTCAATAGATGTCTCAGTGAAAGCAAGTTCCCTGCTATTTGGAAAGTTTCCCACGTTACCCCCTTGCACAAAAAGGGGCCCAAGGAGTTTTGTAACAACTATCGACCCATTTCTTTTTAAGTTGCATTGGCAAAGTGCTTGAAAAATGTATTCATAAGCATGTGTACAACTTCTTACAATATAATATTATTACACAATCACAATCAGGATTTATTCGTGGAGATTCCACACTAAACCAATTACTCTGCATCTACAATGATTTATGTTCATCTTTTGATAAAGGAATAACTGCGCAAGCGGTTTATCTTGACATATCCAAAGCATTCGACCGTGTGTGGCACACAGGCCTGTTATCAAAACTGGAAGCCGTCGGCATCAGAGGAAAATTGCTTAACTAGTTTCGGGACTATTTATCGTGTCGCATGCAGGCTACTGTAATTAAAGGGGAGAAGTCCGATTTTAAGGGTGTTTCAGCTGGAGTCCCACAAGGTTCTGTGCTTGGACCTCTTCTATTCTTGATTTATATTAATGACATTGTTAACAACATTCAGTCCGCGATTAAGTTATTTGCAGACGACAATAGTTTGTCCTTGGCACTGAACAACCCCGACTCGCGTGCCGAAATACTGAACCATGACTTAGAACAAATTAATGAATGGGCCAAAAATGGAAAGTTAGATTTAATGAAGAAAAACCTGAACAAATAAACTTTACTAGAGGTCAGAATCAAAATCAACAACTCACTTTTGGCAGCACAACTCTAAATGAAACACCATCTCACAAACACCTAGGAGTAATCTTACAAAACAACTGCAGATGGGATGAACACATTAGGTCTGTTATAAACAAAACAAGTATGTTAATTTCCTGTCTTCGGTCTTACAAGTACAAAATAAGCAGAAAAGCGTTAGAAACTATGTACAAATCGTTCATCCTCCCACTTTTTGATTATGCTGATATCGTCTGGGATAACTGCACAGACACTCAATCAAAAAAGCTAGAAATCCTGCACCTAGAAGCCATAAGAATCATTATAGGAGGTATTCGTGGAACTAGCCACCAGAAACTGTACATAGAATCCGGATTCTGCACATTAACTGAAAGACGGAAACGGCATAAACTCTTGATGTTCCACAAAATGATACTAGGCCTGTCCCCAATATATAAGTGACCTCTTGCCCCCTTTAGTCGCCCACATCTATCCGTACCACAGACGCAGACCATTAGAAAGAGACGTGACTACATGCAAAACTGAACTTTATCGAAACTCCTTCATTCCATCTACCACAGCAGAGTGGAATTCTCTCCCCATTAGTGTTCAACAAAGTACATCTTTAAGTGTTTTTAAACGATCATTGTCCTTGTCCGACAGTAAAGTTCCAGCCTATTACTACTTTGGAGAAAGAAATGCACAAGTCATTCACTGTCGCCTTCGCCTAGAAATGAGTAACCTTAACAATGACCTAGTCAACCGCCATTTAAGTACCGACCCAAAATGTTCTTGCGGTTATTCTAGAGAAACGGCCGAGCATTACCTCCTTCATTGTCCTAACTACATAAACATCCGCGCAAGAACAATACTTACCCTCCCTAGTAGCCAAACCAATATTAGAACACTACTGTACGGTAACTTAGACCTGCGACTTCCAGAAAACAAACACATATTCCTAACTGTCCATGAATTCATTAAGTTATCTAAGCGACTTTAACAGCAGAACTGTAAGCTAGCAGGTAGCTGACCTGTAATATGATTATCTCTTGTTTGTTTGTTATTGACCATATATACTGCCTTTTTGTGCACATGTGATTTGTCCTTTTAACATAGTATACTAAAGGGACGTTAAAAATCCAAGAATTAATTCCTTCTGTAAATGTGACTATATGTTTTGATTATACAAATGACCGACTGCCTACTCATACCTCTGAACTTTGTCAAAAATTAATAATTATGCTACTGTAGAAAAAAGATAGAAAAAAATTACTTCAAACCATCTTTCCCTTTTCCCATCCCCCTCTGTCTCCACATTCCAATTCTCTCTCGCTAGTATTTATTTAATCCACCAGCCAATCTGTCTATCTACCTAACATTGTTTGGTTTTTTCCACTATTTTGTTTTAACTGTTTTCTAGCGACTGTTCGTATTTTTGTGTTTTGTTATTGTAGTTTGTTTGCTTCTTTCTTTTTCTTTCTTTGTTTTCTCTTGTTTCTCGTTTTTATTGTTGTTGTTTCTCACTCAGTTTTTGTTAGTGAAATGAAATTGTTCGTCCGCCTTACAGTGTGCGTTTTTTGCAACTATAATATAATGAGCTCATCGCCTATAAGCTATAGCTTGTTGATGAGCACATAACGATTCTTTGTATCTTTATTTTGTCTTGAATAATTTTTTGTTTAAACCAAATAAGCATTCTTCTGAGTCTTTTCTGTGTTTGGATTTTGCACAGATCAACAAATACCCAAATTTGCACTTTTGAAAAAAAAGCAAGGAAAAAAAAAGCTTTAAAATACATCTCTCGCGTATTGACTAATCCTTCAAAACTCTACGAAGAACACGTTTATTCCGCACTTGCAACAAATAATTTTCTGAAGACCATGCTGGCAGATTCCATTCGCACTTACTTCCTTTTACCTTTTTTTTCTTTTTTTTCTTTTTTTCTTTTGTTCCTGCATTTCGATAATATTTTTTTTTTTGAACTGGGATGCTGTTTGTAGACAGCAACCTTTTTGTCCACAAAGAAAAAATCAATCTGTTTTTCCCTTGACTTGAACAACGGTTACGGCTGGTGAAGTCTTCTTTGATGTGCAGAATGACAAGATAAAACATGCATAGACTGAAATCAATATTTCCTTTTCTTCTGTGCAATAAAATCAAACTGAGGAGTAAGTAACTTGGTGTTTTACGCCCAGTCAACCATTGCGGTTATAAGTGAACAAGGATCACAGTGTCTGTTTACTCACAGTATTGCGAAACAGAAGATACTTTTCATCAATCCGCTGTTGCTCACGACAAATGAATGCGACAAAACAAAGCAGAAGAAAACATAAAATAATAATTGGATTTTCTCGTCCTCCTCATACGGGGTCACATCAGAAGAATAAGAAAACAACAAGGAAGTGGAGAGAAGAGAAGAGGAAAAAGGAGAGGGAGAAGAACATAAGGATTAGCTTTTATGTTCCCTTCATGTGGAACTTCTCGGGTGTGTCAGACGAGAGCATTCTCCCATGTAAGCGGAGACTAGCGGGCAGATATCCTCGCACTATTATGTGCCGGTGGTCACTGAGGAGTTACTCAAGTACCGAAACACGTGTCTGACCTAGGCAACCAACATGATAATGGTCCTCACCAGGATCAGGTTTTTCATAACCCCTGTGCTCTTTGTTCAGCATTGTGGGCCGAAAGTCGGGTTCGACTCCGGTGGGGACTGTTGCATGCTTTCATGTTGCTCTATGTCCACGGAGGCGAGATGGCCTGTTAGGGACGGGGACAGAATGGGAATGGGACGAGAGAGTGAAGGCTCGTCCGCGGAAACCGTCCGAAAAAGACCGGAGAGATGTGGACCGCCGCCAGAACAATGGAAGTGTTAAGGCGGTGTCCCCTCGCCATTGCCCAGCGACTTGTGTACTGCGCAATTACTGTTTCAACTGCTGTGCTGGACAGAGTTACTAAGAAAATGTCCGTTGCACCGCTGTTGACGAACAACTTGGACAACTCGAAGCAAAAGACGTCCAACTTGCTCAGCCCAGCTCTACCTCCCTACTCATGATCTCTTCTGGGCAAATGTGAGGGTCCAGCTCCACCTCCCTCCTCTAAGATCTTTTGATCTTTTGATCTCGCCTGGAACCCTGGACTGTTGCACCCAACAGGCTTTTTATGAAGGGAGTAGGACTCTCTCTCTCTCTCTCTCTCTCTCTCTCTCTCTCTCTCTCTCTCTCTCTCTCTCTCTCTCTCTCTCTCTCTCTCTCTCTCTCTCTCTCTCTCTCTCTCTCTCTCTCCCTTCCGTCGGATTTAATCTGTTTAAGGTCTTCCAGATATAAATATAATACCTCAAAA
>OY757543.1:10769048-10778018 GCA_963584105.1 Alviniconcha strummeri
GCTGAATGAGTACGTATGGACATAATACCTTTTACTCGTTGTCACGTGATCCTGTACGGTTGACAGAATGTTAAAAACAAACTAAACAACTCGTCCTCCTCTCGCAGTTCCTTGTAATAAGCAAGACAATCCGCACTTACTAGGTTAGTTTAGGCGATCGAAAGCTTTTCCCCATTACAGCAATGACGTGATGGTCTGCGTACGAGCCATTATCCATTCCGGATCTTATCTCCGAGAACGCAACGAAACAAAAGCAGAAGATTTTGTTCAAGGCAATACAGCTGTAGAAACGACCCCCGACCTAGTCTATCAATGAAGACGACGCAAGACGAAGAGGTTGAATGTTCGGGCCACTGCAGACAGGCAGATGGACCAGAGCGAAAACACGTTGCATAAACGGCAATGAATGTGAAATGCCACTGACACGCAGCACAGGCGGAGTGAAGGGCAAGTCGATGGCTGGAGGTGAAGATGGCGGACAGGAAACGACGTGGATACGACAATGACACAACAGCTAGGGATGACGACAGCAACGGTAAATGATGTCAACTGTGGCGAAGGCAGAATGATGAGGGGCGAAGAACAGGATGAAGATGAAAATGGGTGGTGCAAGGCTGAAAAAATACATAGACGCAAGAAAACGGGAAAGTAGCTGATGGCAGGATATGGTTTGGCAGCGTGACGGCGGGAGATGAACTGAGCAGCGTGACGGCGGGAGATAAACTGAGCAGCATGACGGCGGGAGATGAACAGAGCAGTGTGACGGCGGGAGTCGACTGAGCAGCGTGACGGCGGGAGAAGAACTGAGCAGCGTAACGGCGGGAGGTGAACAGAGCAGTGTGACGGCGGGAGATGAACTGAGAGCGTGACGGCGGCAGATGAACAGAGCAGCGTGACAGCGGGAGATGAACTGAGCAGCGTGACGGCGGGAGATGAACTGAGCAGTGTGACGGCGGGAGTTGATTGAGCAGCGTGACGGCGGGAGAAGAACTGAGCAGCGTGACGGCGGGAGAAAAACTGAGCAGCGTGACGGCGGGAGATGAACTGAGCAGCGTGACGGCGGGAGATGAACTGAGCAGCGTGACGGCGGGAATTTACTGAGCAGCGTGACGGCGGGAGATGAACTGAGAGCGTGACGGCGGCAGATGAACAGAGCAGCGTGACAGCGGGAGATGAACTGAGCAGCGTGACGGCGGGAGATGAACTGAGCAGTGTGACGGCGGGAGATGAACTGAACAGCGTGACGGCGGGAGATGAACAGAGCAGTGTGAGGGCTGGAAAGGACAGAAAAGCGTGACGGCGAGAGAAGACTGGAATCAGTGTTGACGAAGAAAGAAGGAGGAATCAGAGTATTATATTTCTGCAATAAATCCGATGGAAATCATGACGGTTCAACAATACGCGCCTGAAATAAGTAGAAGAAGAAAGCCATGTAGAGATATTCACAAACACAGCAAATCGAGACTTTTCATCACTTCCACTTGTCACCAGAAACAATGCAAATTAGGGACAAGGTAACCTACAAAGAGGTCTTGGCGTGACTGCACACAGTCTGCTGTGCACGAGCGAAGATACTGACAACAGAGCAATAAAATGTTATGTAGTGCACATGCGCAATTCACAACAACTGTACCGTAACACATACAATCAGTGTTTCCTTCCACAGAATACACAGGACAACAGGTCTGAGGTCAGCATGTTGCGGTCCGTTTTGCCCGTGCTCGTGGTTCTTGGCTCTATCTTCGTCTTTCGCCATGTCAACCGAGAGGAGGAATTCATCCCACTGGCCAAGAAAGTCCATGCCGCTTACGACTACGTCATTGGTGAGTTGTGTTTGTATAAAATGGCAGTTGTGACTCTACTCCGCACAGCAGATGAAACAGCAGTTGCGTAGTACACTAGCTGCTACGCAATGGCGAGGGGACACTGCCTTAACATTTTGGTTGTTCTGGCGGCCGTCCTCGTCCCGAAGAAGCCTTATGGTTTCTGTGGACGTTAAGCACCATGATTACTTAGGAAGATGCCAGTGCGACGTAACACAAGTTATGGGCTACTAGCACTATGCCCGATACAAGTCATATATTCCTCGCGCTACAGGTTTCCAAACTAACAGAATGGGTTGCATCCTAACAAGCAGTGACCTAGCTGTTGCCAGGCACATGTCCGAAGTCGATGGCGCTGTCCCTCTCGCAAGACTGTCCGTGTAAAGCCCCTTGCTTTAGGTCAGCGATGCTTTGTTTTATCGGCCATTCAAATCGTCACTTCTTCTAGATTTCAGTTTTTCACTGTTTCATCATAATAAGGTCCTTTGTTGAAGAAATGTTATCTCCATTAAATGTTCTTGCGGGGTGCTGGTTTTTACACTCCGGCCATAGGAACAAAACTAGTAATGCATATTTCTAATTCTGCGTTTTGCAGATGTCGTGTGTGTGTGTGTGTGTGTGTGTGTGTGTGTGTGTGTGTGTGTGTGTGTGTGTGTGTGTGTGTGTGTGTGTGTGTGTGTGTGTGTGTGTGTGTGTGTGTGTGTGTGTGTGTGTGTGTGTGTGTGTGTGTGTGTGTGTGTGTGTGTGTGTGTGTGTGTGTGTGTGTGTGTGTGTGTGTGTGTGTGTGTGTGTGTGTGTGTAAGCATGCAAAAAGATCACATACGGGTGCTAAAGATCAAAAACCCATGTGAGAGTTCGATGGATGACGTTATTTAGGTCGTTAGTAAATGGAGTTTAACGTCTTGCCCACCACCTCAGGACGACCAAACTCTGTCACAAGCAAATGTACACTCAAAACCCTTCTCAGCCATACGCCTTTGTTCAAGTCAGTCCACAGAACCAGCCCTTACATAACCATCAAACAAAACATACACACATTTTCGAAACGTTAGTCCGTTCAGTATTACCCCTGATAAAAGAGCGCATAAGACTAGGACATGCTGGTATCGTCGACCATTCCGTCTGATATATGAGATGAGATTAAAAGGGGGGAAAGAATGCACAGAAATAATAATTTAAAAAAAAGGAAAAAAGTTATATCAATGCATCATGGCAAATACCAGTGCACATGGCAGCAAGCTGCACGTGTCACCTACCAACTATCATCTCCTTACTGCTCCACAAGAGCCTAACTCTCAACGAAAATGTTTGAGAATTTTCTGGAAATAAATCAGGAGAATGGACCATTAGCAGAAAAATGACTAGACAGAAAGAGCAAGAGGACTAGGCATAATTAAAAACAAAGAAAGAGTCAGAGAGAGAGAGAGAGAGAGGAAAGGGAAATCAAATTACGACAACCCTGAGATTCCAGACAGGGGGTGACATCAGATACCCCCGGCCTCCCTTCGGGGGTGGATGGATGAAAGAAACATCCCGATAAACCACCATGCAGTAAGAGCGTCAGGGTCGTCAAAATATTAACGTTGGACAGTAGAGGGAAGAAGAAGACAACAGAAAACGGCAACAGAAAGCGACAACAAGCACGACAAACACCAACAACAAAAACCAGCGGTTCGCTCACGTGGTTTGCACATGACCCCGGCATCGTTCTGGTGAGTGCAGGTGGACTGGTGCCCGAATCCCGCAAAGGGGCAGAGAGCCAGGTGGGGCTCGCTGCGGGCACAGCGCACTGACGTCATGAGAACGTGGCCCGTGCCCTCTCCGTAAAAGGCGTGTTTGACTGGCAGGACGACAGAGCTGGACACACCAACCGTCTTTCTTACTGACCATGGTCAGTGGTGGTCAGCACAAATCACGAACCATCTTTCTTACTGACCATGGTCAGCGATGGCAGCACAGTTGTAATGTCCCTGCTTCATGTATGCCTCAAATGTATTACTTTTTATTTCCTAGTTTAAACACACACACACACACACACACACACACACACACACACACACACACACACACACACACACACACACACACACACATGCACACATGCACATACACACACACACACACACACATGCATACACAACATATGCACACACACACACACACACACACACGCACACACACATATACACACACACTACACTACACTAAACACACACACACACACACACACACACACACACACACACACACACACTAACACACACACACACACACACACACACACACACTCACACACACACACACACACACACACACACACACACACACACACACACACACACACACACACACAGTGAGGTACGTACATGACAGACAGACACTGAGGTACGTACAGGAAAGTCACAGAGGTACGTACAGTGCTCTCTCTCTCTCTCTCTCTCTCTCTCTCTCTCTCTCTCTCTCTCTCTCTCTCTCTCTCTCTCTCTCTCTCTCACACACACACACACACACACACACACACACACACACACACACATATATATATATATATAACTATATATATAACTACATAGGTCCATGGCTAGACACCTCTGTATACCTACATAGGTCCATGTCTAGCCATGGACTTATATATGTGTCTAGCCATGGACCTATGTAGTTATATAGGTGTCTAGCCATGGACCTATGTAGTTATATAGGTGTCTAGCCATGGACCTATGTAGTTATATACATATAGGTGTCTCTAACCATGGACCTGTGTAGTTATATAGGTGTCTAGGGATGGACCTATGTAGTTATATACATATAGATGTCTCTAACCATGGACCTGTGTAGTTATATACACATAGGTGTCTAAAACCATGGACCTATGTAGTTATATACATATAGATGTCTAAAACCATGGACCTGTGTAGTTATATAGGTGTCTAGGGATGGACCTATGTAGTTATATAGGTGTTTAGCCATGGACCTATGTAGTTATATAGGTGTCTAGCCATGGACCTGTGTAGTTATATACATATAGATGTCTAAAACCATGGACCTGTGTAGTTATATAGGTGTTTAGGGATGGACCTATGTAGTTATATACATATAGATGTCTAAAACCATGGACCTATGTAGTTATATACAAATAGGTGTATAGCCATGGACCTATGTAGTTATATGCATATAGGTATCTAGCGATGGACCCATGTAGTTATATACATATAGGTGTCTATAACCATGGACCTATGTAATTATATAGGTGTCTAGGGATGGACCCATGTAGTTATATACATATAGGTGTCTATAACCATGGACCTATGTAATTATATAGGTGTCTAGGGATGGACCCATGTAGTTATATAGGTGTCTAGCCATGGATCTATGTAGTTATATAGGTGTCTAGCCATGGACCCATGTAGTTATATAGGTATCTAGCCATGGACCCATGTAGTTATATAAGTATCTAGCCATGGACCCATGTAGTTATATAAGTATCTAGCCATGGACCCATGTATAGGTCCAGGCCTCTAGCGGAGCAGGCATCCGGCAGCATGGAGTTCCCTGGTAAATAGCATATATAGATTACTGATGAAAAAGCGCCGTAAAATAAACGGTGTCGCACACATACGACTGTCATATAATACAGTCACAATTGTCAATTGCGCGCGCACGCACACACACACACACACACACACACACACACACACACACACACACACACACACACACTCACTCACTCACTCACAGATACACACTCACACACCACCACCAGCACCGCCACCACGACCGAGTGGAGTGGAACCTGGCTGACAGATGACGCCGGCGCCTCTGTCGTGGGAGCAGGCGGCGTGGCCGAAGTTGGAGGAGGGGCAGAAAGCCACGTGACTCTCGCCGCCCGAGCACTGCACGGACTCCATGAAGAGCGGGCCCGGCCCCTGGCCAAAGAACGCGCCGCTCACCGGCAGGGGGCGGGCACTGCAGAGGGCAGTAGGCTGCATACACTAGGTACATGCTCTAGGCTACAATACACTAGACACATACACTAAAATATACATTAGGTACATACACTAAATACATACACTAGGCTACATACACTGGGCTACATGCAGTAGGATACATACAGTACGTACATACACTAGGCTACATACACTAGATACATACATTAAATACATACACTAGGCTACATACACTAGGATACATGCTGTAGGATACATACAGTACGTACATACACTAGGCTACATACAATACGTACATACACTAGGCTATATACACTATGCTACATACAGTAGGTACATACACTAGGCTACATACACTGGGCTACATACAGTACGTACAAACACTAGGCTATATACAGTAGGCTACATACAATAGGTACATACAGTAGGCTACATACAGTAGGCTACATTCACTAGGCTACATACAGTAGGTACATACAGTAGGCTACATACAGTACGTACATACACTAGGCTACATACACTAGGTACACACACTAGGCTACATACAGTACGTACATACACTAGGCTACATACACTTGGTGCATACACTAGGCTACATACACTGGGCTACATACAGTAGGCTACATACAGTACGTATATACACTAGGCTACATACAGTAGGTACATACAGTAGGCTACATACAGTACGTATATACACTAGGCTACATACAGTAGGTACATACTCATATGCTACATACAGTAGGCTACATTCCCTAGGCATATGCTAGGCTACATACAGTAGGTACATACAGTAGGCTACATACACTAGTCTAAAAACAATAGGTCACATACACCAGGCTACACACACTAGGCTACAAACAGTAGGTACATACAGTAGGCTACATACAGTACGGTACATACAGTAGGGTACATACAGTAGGTACATACAGGAGGGTAAATACAGTATCTACATACGGGAGGGTACATACAGTAGGGTACATATAGTACGGTACATACAGTAGGGTACATACAGTACGTACATGCAGTACGGTATATAGAGTACGGTACGTACAGTAGGGTGCATAGAGCGCGGTACATACAGTACGATACAGTACGGTACATGCCATAGGGTACATACAGTAGGGTACACACAGATGGGTACATACAGTAGGGTACACACAGATGGGTACATACAGTAGGGTACACACAGATGGGTACATACAGTATGGTACATACAATACGGTACATACAGAGACAGAGACAGAGGCATAGACAGAGGGACAGAGAGACAGAGAGATAGACAGACAGAGACAGAGAAACAGACAGAGAAACAGACAGACAGACAGACAGACAGTCAGACAGACAGAGAGGCGACGGGCCAGAGCTGTGCAGCAGACCTGTCGTATCCCAGCTGTCTGCAGACGACCTCGGCATCGTCCCTGTCCCAGTAGGTGTCACACACCTCGCCCCACGTGCCGTTCACCCGGATCTCCACCCGGCCTTCTGTCGGATCCTCTCCGCCGTTCACCAGCCGTACCGGGAAATTGCCTGCAATCGGCACACAGCGTCAGTACACACACACACACACACACACACACACACACACACACACACACACACACACACACACACACACACACACACACACACACACACACACACACAGCGTCAGTACACACACACACACACACACACACACACACACACAGCGTCAGTACACACACACACACACACACACACACACACACACACTCTCACACACACACACACACACACACACACACACACACACAGCGTCAGTACACACACACACACACACACACACACACACACACACACACACACACACACACACCGTGTCCACAAGCAGAATGGGCGCTGATTGTTACGACAGTAGTTACAGTTACTGAGTACAAACACTCGGGGACTGGAAAATACATACATCCCGTGTCCGCAACCAGAAAGATTCTCAGGACAGTAGGACAGTAGGACAGTAGGTGCCGTTAATGAACGCCAACGACCGGCAGATACAATCTATGCACCTAAAGCGTTATCGCCTGCATTTGGCTTTTCGGACGCTGCTCATGCAGACGGAGGCAGACACATAGCCACAGTGTCCCATGGAAAGGTCAGCCACAGACACGTAGCCACAGTGTCCCATGGAAAGGTCAGACACAGACACGTAGCCACAGTGTCCCATGGAAAGGTCAGACACAGACACGTAGCCACAGTGTCCCATGGGAAGGTCAGACACAGACACGTAGCCACAGTGGCCCATGGAAAGGTCAGCCACAGTGTCCCATGGAAAGGTCAGCCACAGTGTCCCATGGAAAGGTCAGCCACAGTGTCCCATGGGAAGGTCAGACACAGACACGTAGCCACAGTGTCCCATGGAAAGGTCAGCCAGTGTCCCAGGGGAAGGTCAATCACAGACACGTAGCCACAGTGTCCCATGGAAAGGTCAGCCACAGACACGTAGCCACAGTGTCCCAGGGGAAGGTCAGACACAGACACGTAGCCACAGTGTCCCATGGGAAGGTCAGACACAGACACGTAGCCACAGTGTCCCATGGGAAGGTCAGCCACAGTGTCCCATGGGAAGGTCAGGCACAGACACACACAGTACAGGTGTCTTCTGCACGGTTCTCCAGAAAAAGGAAACAGCCACAGACACAGTACATGATATGACGTCCCATGAAACACCACAGACACACAGAGTACATGATATGACGTCCCATGAAACACCACAGACACACAGAGTACATGATATGACGTCCCATGAAACACCACAGACACACACAGTACATGATATGACGTCCCATGAAACACCACAGACACACAGAGTACATGATATGACGTCCCATGAAACACCACAGACACACAGAGAACATGATATGACGTCCCATGAAACACCACAGACACACAGAGAACATGATATGACATCCTATGAAACAACACAAACAAACACAGTACATGATATGACGTCCCATAAAACACCACAGACACACAGAGAACATGATATGACATCCCATGAAACACCACAGACACACAGAGAACATGATATGACATCCTATGAAACACCACAAACAAACACAGTACATGATATGACGTCCCATGAAACACCACAGACACACAGAGAACATGATATGACATCCCATGAAACACCACAGACACACAGAGAACATGATATGACATCCTATGAAACACCACAAACAAACACAGAA
>OY757543.1:10778218-10790902 GCA_963584105.1 Alviniconcha strummeri
GTCTGTCAGTCCTGTCGAAGGGAGGAATGATATGTGAAGTCAGGTAAAAGTTGCAGTCTACCCCAGTTGTGAAGTACATCGTTTGATTGAATCGCACTACTGATGTTCGCACGTGTCCTACGGGATTCATGCTGCTACTTTTAAGTTGCCCCGAGTCTTCGCACGCGCATAGTGGGAACCAGTCGTGCTTAGACAGTTCTCAGGGTTAGCTAGTGTTGTACATGGACAGCTCCAGTCGATCAAAGGGTAACGCTACTCCGCACGTGCGCCAGTGAGAGAGAAGAGAGAGAGAGAGAGAGAGAGATAGGAGAGAAGAGAAGTAGAAGAGAGATAGAGAGAGAGAGATTTGATTGACCTTTAATTACGCAAGGATAAAGGTTTAGGCACGAATGCCTGTCTGGCAACCTGTCACTCGAAACAGTTGCAAACACTTAAACAACATATATATGAACATGGGGAAAAAATCAGTGTGAATCGACAATTATGAATAATACAGATGAGAGAGAGTAGAGTAGATAGATGAGAGAGAGGAGAGCGAGAGAGAGAGAGAGAAGAGAGATGAGAGAGATGAGATGTAGAGAGAGAGTCAAAAGAAGTAGAAATCTTTCTTTGTAACTACCACTCTGACTGTACCTTCTATATAGAAATGGTGATAAATAATATAAAAACAATTGTCATATCCATACTCTTTATCAGCTAGTACACGCTCGAGTCTGAGTACAAGTAAACTGATGTAATAAAAAAAAAACTACAAATCAATCAAGAAAACATTATATGCGAAAGAGAAATACCAGTTAATAAATCATTAATACATCAATAGCTTAAGAAGCCAGTAACGATGAAGGAAACGAAAACATTGGTAATAACAATAATACTGCTACCAACACCAGTGACGGTAATCATAAGAATGATAATGGTAACAACTACCACTACTCCTAGCTACCACTGGTTATAACCATAATCGCAATACTCTGAAAATGCTATTAAAACAAAAACAAAAAACGAAACAAAAATGCAAACATAAACGCCGCAAACGTAATGTCTTACAATTTAACCCCTTCACTGCCGTGATGTCACTTGAAAACGATGAACAAAAGTGTGGAATTTGAAACCCTTAAGCCTGTTTGTCTTCTTTTTCGCACTGGCATGTGAAAGAATTTTCATCAAAACGCATAGCATTGAAAGTAGTTTTGTTTACAGGACCGGAAAATGCACCGTCTCAAGGCACATCCGTGCATATTTCAGGCCTGAAATTTTACGGGCTTGACAGTGAAGGGGTTAAGAATGTTTGTACACGATTGTATACACGAACTACGCGATTATGTATAACTCTGTATACAATTACATATTATTTCTGTTTTCTCTCTCTTTGAAAAATCAGCAACAACGAAGTGACTGAATTCAGGAACTACAAATAATAGCAACAAAGAGACTAAATTCAGGAATTACAAATAATTATTCCATGAACTGGTACACACGAACCTAGCGTAGCGGTATCCTACTGGATATATCCCACTGTTTGAAGCTTCCCAAGCAGCGCTGTGCCGCAGGCCTGAAGAACTTGTGCAGTGGTGTAGCGGTCGTTGACCTATGAATCGGTCATTCACCTTTGACCTATATCACTCGTGTTGCGGGCCCTGAACTGCCTTCGTCGCAGTGATGGCTGGCTGGCGCAGCCTCCGTGAACGCGTGGGTCCAAAAGGACGGAGCTAGGCGGGAACGAACTATTGTCACCAATATGTCAGCCCGACATCCAAGGACTTGACGGCCCACATCATCAGGAACAAACGAATCGATCGGGAACTTGGGATAGGAAGACGTGCACAAGTGTGTGTGTGTGTGTGTGTGTGTGTGTGTGTGTGTGTGTGTGTGTGTGTGTGTGTGTGTGTGTGTGTGTGTGTGTGTGAGCGCGCGCACGTGTGTTCATGCTAGCGTATGTATGTGGCTATGTGTTCGTGCTAGTGTGTGTGTGTGTGTGTGTGTGTGTGTGTGTGTGTGTGTGTGTGTGTGTGTGTGTGTGTGTGTGTGTGTGTGTGTGTGTGTGTATGTGTGTTCATGCTAGCGTATATGTATGTGGCTAGGCTATGTGTTCGTGCTAGTCTCTCTCTCTCTGTGTTTGTGTGTGTTTCCTGCTAGCGTGTATGTGGCTATGTGTTTGTGCTAGTGTGTGTGTGTGTGTGTGTGTGTGTGTGTGTGTGTGTGTGTGTGTGTGTGTGTGTGTGTGTGTGTGTGCGTGCGTGCGTGCGTGCGTGTGTGTGTGCGTGAGTGCGTGCGTGCGTGTGTGTGTGAACCCTCCAAAACACCTTTTTGTAAACTAGTAACCGGTGGTGATTATTTTTAATATTAAATAGTTTTCTGCAAAGAGAACAGCTCTAAGCCACTGCCACTGCTGTGTGTCTGCACGACCTCATCATGTTTCTTCTCGTCAGCATTGTCGTCATCGTCATCATCGCCATCCTTGTTGTCGTCCGGTCGTCTGTGTGTTGACAAACAACAAACAAAACAAACAACAACAACAACAACAACAACAAAATACACACACGCACACACACACACACACGCTCGCGCACACACATCCACACCACCACCACCACCACCACCACCACCACCACCACCACCACCACCACCACCACCAACAACAACAACAACAACAAAACCAATTTTTTAACCTCCAGTGTATATTGATCTATGTACAAGAACTAAGATAAAACGGAACTATATACGGAGCGAAGAATGCCAGAATCATCAGACAAAATGGGTATTAGCACTAAATCGACGCTGAGAGGCAGCCGCCTGTTTGCTTGATACCGAAGCGAAGAATCGCGAAATAAAATTCATCAAATCACAAGAATAAATCTGATTTTCTGTTCATGACACACGACACATTATGTTTGAAGAGGATTCGAAATCGGCAATGGTGAAGTGAATGAACCAGACAAGCAGAAATTAGAAAGGCAGATTTCCTGGCAGTTGGCGAAACAAATATTTATAGCCTAGCCTGCCCAAGGCTTGAAAATGGAACCTTTGAAAACTGGATTCTCAGCAGAGGGACCTTTACTTTTAGCGTCCGCGGTACATCCCCCTCGCCACACACACACACACACACACACACACACACACACACACACACACACACACACACACACACACACACACACACAATAAGGGATACACCCGCAGAAATTTGAATCGCCTACGATAAAAAACAAAACAAAAACGACCGTGAGTGCTTTCATTCTGCTCCCAGCAGTCTGCATCAGTGACGTCATAAACAAGGCGCCTATGTGTGGCAAAAACTATGAAATATGTCACGAGCCAACCTTTTTCTGTCTCCACTGGTAAAGAGTGAACCAATATGGCTGCACCCGGAGGAGCTTAGATTCGAAGACAAAAAGTATTACTTTTGTTTTAGTAACAATAGAACAACCAATGAAGCGGTGGGATACAAGGGGTCGGGTCAAAGTTTAAAGGTCAGCGTATGCGGCCTTGATGATGTCAGCAGCCTTCTCGGCGATCATGATGACGGGAGCGTTAGTGTTGCCGGAGGTGACGGCTGGCATGATGGAGGCGTCCACCACTCGTAGACGTTGTAGTCCCTTTACCCTGCACGGTGAACACAAAAACAGACATCGCTACAACGTCAGGACAGACAATCCCTTCACCCTGCACGGTGAACACAAAAACACACATCGGTACAACGTCAGGACAGACAATCCCTTCACCCTGCACGGTGAACACAAAAACACACATCGCTACAACGTCAGGACAGACAATCTCATTTCTGATGAAAACAACAACACTGAAAGCTCCGAGTACTACAGTGGATCAGATGAATCAATTCCAGGAGAGACTATCTTTGAAACACAGTGGGAAGGCTACAAGAAGATGATTATCTCACAATCGGCTCAGCCTACAGTGATGGAGCAAAAGGGTAACGCACCCAATGAAATCATTTGCTGCATAATCATGACGCACCACACCTTTTTTCTTTTTTTTTGTCGCAGAGTGTATTAGGGCTACAAAACAGCTTGTTTAAAACAAAACAATTTTTTTTGCCGAGTAACTATACCACACCTGAGCTTCGGGTCGACGACTGTGGTTTTGTCGTTGGCCGGGCCCATCTTGCAGGTGCCACACGGATGGTAGATGGGCAGCACGTTACGCCGCACCATGCAGGCCCAGTAGTCGTCCGTGTCGAAACGGTGCTTCCCGCACAGCTTGGAGGGAGGGTCCGTGGCTTCTGCCCCCACCGACTGCATGGCGGGCGTGGCCACCAGCTTCTGACACACCCGGATCCCTGAACAGACAACAACAAAAAAAGAATTAAAAAAAGAAGAAAAAAAGAAAAAAGAATCAACATTCGTGTTTGGTAGGCGAGGCCACCAGTACACACCCTGGTCCCTGAACAGGCACATAACGATTAACATGTGTGTCTAGCAGGCGTGGCAACCAGCTTCTGACACACTCTGATCCCTGAAGAGGCAGAGAACGATTAACATGCGTGTCTATCAGGCGTGGCCACCAGCTCCAAACTCCAAACAGTGGTTTACGACATACTTCCTTCAACAATCAGGAGGCAGGTGCCGGAAAGCGGTGTTCGGAGTGTGCACCAGCTCCTGACACACCCTGATCCCTGAACAGGCAGAACGATTAAGATGCGTGTCTAGCTGGAGTAGGCATCAGCCTCGTACGCATCTGATCCCCAAACGGGCAACAAGATTGACATGCGTGTCTAATGGCGTGGCAGCGAACCTCTAACACAACTGATCCCTAAACAGGCAGATGACATGTGTGTCTACTAGCGTGGCCACCAGCATCCGGCACATCCTGATCCCGGCTGAACAAACAGAAAATCGACTGAAATGCATGGCTGGCATGCAGGCATGATAGGAGTGGCCACCAACTTCTGGCATATCCCGATCCTTGGCCAGGTAGGTATGACTGACATACATGCATGGCGGGCACATACATACATGGCGGGCGTGTCTACCAGCTTTGTGGCACACCTCAGTCCGTGGGCATGCAAACAGATTGACATTCGTGATTGCATGGATGGTAGGCTCGGCCAACAACTTCTGGTGCAGCCTGGTCGTTAAGTAGCTAGAAAGATTTGACATCATGGTGATAATTTAATGCTGTTTTCATTAAATTTGTTGCATGTTGTGAAATTTTCCTAACACCCTGGTGATGTAGATTTAAACATGCATTTTATATTAAAACACATAGATGCGCGAAGAGCATGCCTGCAGTATTTTAAAGTATTCTTTTCTAAATTCCAGAGAACCTGAAACAGTAACAGGGTTTCGGTGAGCGTCACACTCACTTACTAAGTCGTGGCTTCTGCAACTGGCATTCATATAACAGCGTAACGATAACATGCTGAATATAAAAAGCATAATGGGTAGTAAAGGTAGCTGCTCTCATAACGTACCTGTGGCTTTTACAACCAAGTTCAGTATACATGACAGGCCTAGGTAGGTTGTATTTACACAATTTGAAAAACAAATCTGCATACCAACACAGAATACGAACCTCTGACTAACTGAGCCAGGTCCTCTGGATTCTCCAAGTAGTGAGGGTCGAGAGCTGGATATTCAAAAGGGTCCGCACTGCGGATGCGCAGAGTTCCGCGACTCGTTGGTCTCAAGAGAGAAGCGAGACATCGGAATCCGTGGGTGAAGGTATCTCTTCGCTTGACTTGCTCAACTGTCTGAAATAAAGCATGAATGCTAATGGAAAATAACAACCTTGAAGAAAAAGAAAATTATATAAAATATTTTTCTTCTGCTACCAGTTTTTCTTCAGGGTAGCGTGGGGACCTCTGTACGAGAGCACTGTAGTATTCATTCGTTTTGTACAAGAAAACCACAAACGCCCTCCTACATATATCATTGAAGTAAAATCCAGTTTAAATAAATCGATCATTGAAATTGTCGCTGTGTGTCATGAATACTTTGTAAGTATAAGCTGCTCTAATAGCTAGGACAGGAGACTGCGACTGCGTTCCAGTATTGTGTGTGAAACTGCTTCCCGTACAAGCAGAAAATGGATGCCAGGCTTCTCGCGGAAGGCGTCTTTGCAAACTGGCTCTTTATAATAATAGGTGTGGCATCTCGAACCCTAGTCTTCGCAGCCTTCAGTGGGGTACCACGGACGCAGAATTTAAGATCCCCTCCGTTGAAACACCAGAGCAGTGAAAGACGTTCTCTTTTAAGCCTGGAGTAGATCAGCCTTACATGCTTTACCTGCTACCAGCAATTCTATCCCATGTTTTGACTTGGCTGTGTTTGCTGTTGATGTGTGGAAAGCTGTGAACTAGTTTACTTGTCACTTGTATTTTTCCTTGATATAACCCTTTTGGGGATGGATTGGACGTTAGCTGTCAATCAATCAATCAATCGTCGTAAAGCAATGGAACAAAAACAACAACAGTAACTGATTACTTAACTGGTTTCAGGACTATTTTTCATGTCGGATGCAGGCTACTGTTATTAAAGGGGAGAAGTCCGATTTTAAGAGTGTTTCATCACGAGTCCCACAAGGCTCTGTGCTTGGACCACTTCTGTTCTTGATTTATATTAATGACATTGTTAATAATATTGAGTCTGTGATCAAGTTATTTGCAGACGACACTAGTTTGTCCTTGGCACTAAACAACCCCGACTCGCGTGCCGAAATACTGAACCATGACTTAGAACAAATTAATGAATGGGCCAAAAAATTGAAAGTTAGATTTAACGAAGAAAAAACTGAACAATTAAACTTTACTAGAGGTCAGAATCAAAATCAACAACTCACTTTTGGCAGCACAACTCTAAAAGAAACACCTTCTCACAAACACTTAGGAATAATCTTACAAAACAACTGCAGATGGGATGAACACATTAGGTCTGTTATAAACAAAACAAGTATGTTAATTTCCTGTCTTCGGTCTTATAAGTACAAAATAAGCAGAAAAGCGTTAGAAACTATGTACAAATCGTTCATCCTCCCACTTTTTGATTATGCTGATATTGTCTGGGATAACTGCACCGACACTCAATCACAAATGCTAGAAAGCCTGCACCTAGAAGCCATAAGAATCATTATAGGAGGTATACGCGGAACTAGCCACCAGAAACTTTACAAAGAATCCGGATTCTGCACATTAAAGGAAAGAAGGAAACGGCATAAACTCTTGATGTTCCACAAAATGATACTAGGTCTATGTCCCCAATATATAAGTGACCTCTTACCCCCTTTAGTCGCCCACATTAATCCGTACCACAGACGCAGACCATTAGAAAGAGACGTGACTACATGCAAAACTGAACTTTATCGAAACTCCTTCATTCCATCTACCACAGGAGAGTGGAATTCTCTCCCCATTAGCGTTCAACAAAGTACATCTTTAAGTGTTTTTAAACGATCATTGTCCTTGTCCGACAGTAAAGTTCCAGCCTATTACTACTTTGGAGAAAGAAATGCACAAGTCATTCACTGTCGCCTTCGCCTAGAAATGAGTAACCTTAACAATGACCTAGTTAACCGCCATTTAAGCATCGACCCAAAATGTTCTTGTGGTTATTCTAGAGAAACGGCCGAGCATTACCTCCTTCATTGTCCTAACTACCTTAACATCCGTGCAAGAACAATACTTACCCTCCCTAGCAACCAAACCAATATTAGAACACTACTGTACGGTAACTTAGACCTGCGACTTCCAGAAAACAAACACATATTCCTAACTGTCCATGAATTCATTAAGCTATCTAAACGACTTTAAAATCAGAACTGTAAGCTAGCAGGTAGCTGACCTGTAATATGATTTTGTTTTGTTTTTGTTTTTTGTTTTTGTTTCTTTGTTGTTGTTTTTGACCGCATATACTGACTTTTTGTGCACATGTGATTTGTCCTGTTAACATAGTACAGTTAAGGGACGTTATAAATCCAAGTATTAACGCCTTCTGTATATGTGATTATATGTTTTAATTATACAAATGACCGACTGCCTGCTCATACCTCTGAACTTTGTCAAAAATTAATAATTATGCTACTGTAGAAAAATGACTGAACCATCTTTCCTTTTCCACTGTTTCCTTACGCCATTTCTCTCTCGCTAGTATTTATTTAGGCCACCAGCCAATCTATCTGTCTACCTAACATTGTTTTGTTTTTTCAACTACAATTTGTTTTGACTGTTTTCTAGTGACTGTTCGTATCTTTGTGTTTTGTTATTGTTCTTTATTTTATTTTTGTTTCCTCTTGATTTTTGTTTTTATTGTTGTTATTTTTTGTTACATTTCATTTATTGCTTGCGAAGTGAAATTGTTCGTCCGCCATACATTGTGTCTTTTTCCAACCGCATGAGCTCATCGCCTATAAGCTATAGCTTGTTGATGAGCACATAATGATTTTTTGTATGTTTATTTCATCTTGAATAATTTTTTTGTTTAAACCAACAGCAACGGATGTACATTATTTTCGTCTTTTTTCATCCGATACTGGGGTTTCCCATCATATTTCGTCTGCGGGAATAAAAATCTTAATCACTAAATAGAAGGACTACATTATACAGGAAAAAGAAAGGGCTGAAAAATGGTGCTTGAATGAGGATTTGAACCGGCCGCAACTTTCTCCTGAGTCTGACGCATGTTACCACTTAGACACTTCTCATCCAGCGTTTAACCGCCTCAACAAAAGCATTAACACACACACACACACACACACACACACACACACACACACACACACACACACACACACACACACACACACACACACACACACACACACACACTAAAACACCCCCACCCACTTTGGAATTATGTATAAGTGTGACTCTGTGTGTGTGTGTGTGTGTGTGTGTGTGTGTGTGTGTGTGTGTGTGTGTGTGTGTGTGTGTGTGTGTGTGTGTGTGTGTGCGCAAATTACGTAAAATTAATTACTAGTTTGTTTAATATGTAACTTTTGTATTTTCAATAACTGTTCTTTGAGTTCTAAAATATACATTATGTGTTATTGTGTACTTTGATATGATTAATGTTGTCGATCGCTTTTATATAGCGCCATTCTCCGCCCTCGAGCAGACTCAGTGCGCTCGCTTTCTATATGAGTGAACAGCTTTTTATAGCGCGTCTTTGAATGTCCACCAAAGTGGTGTACTTACATCATGAAACTGCTGCCATCTCGGCGCGTTCTGTGTACACCATACAACCATGCAACATGTCACTTCATGCAAAGCCACATACGTAAAGTGTATGCGTGCTTAGCTGTAACTAGCTGCTACCTACACCTTTCACAGAATGACCGGGGTCTTTTACATGCTACTGCGTTAACACTGGGGTGGAACGGATACCAAAATATTTCAACCACGTTTTAATTTCTCGAATGAGATAATACAGTAATCTTGAATCTTGAATGTATGATCGGGCTAGTCTCACTGAAACCTTCAGGCCCTTGACCGGTGCAGCCTACACTAGGTCTACTGACCTCTTGCGTGTATCCAAAGCTTTTCATTGTCTTTGTGCTGTACAGCTTGCCCTGCAGAATGACCTGAAGGTCAGGCCAGTCCCGCCTTCTGCTCTCCTCGTCAGTGCACGTGAATATCTGACCTTCAACCGAGATCGGTGACGACCAGTGGCCTGAAAAACAAAATGTAACAGGCTATTTTCTTGCTCCAGCAATTCCCAAGGTTCCTAACCATACCACGCCTTGGACAATGGGTTGAACGAGTTTCCCGGTATTATGAGCGATTTATCCGGAAAAATTGTGAAGCGAGAAAGCGTGAAACCGCTTGGTACAACACATCTGAACTCACTCAAGGCCAAACAAGCGTGAAACCACAGGGTACAACGGCACTGAACACACTCACTCAAGGCCAAACAAACGTGAAAAAGAAAAGAAAAAAAGAAAAGAAAAAAAAAAAAAATGGGTACAACACCACTGAACTCACTCACTCAAGGCCAAACAAGCGTGAAACCACTGGGTACAACACCATTAAACTCACTCACTCAAGGCCAGACATGCGTGAAAGCACTGGGTACAACACCACTGAACTCACTCACTCAAGACCAAACAAGCATGAAACCACTGGTAAACTCACTCACTCAAGGCCAAACATGCGTGAAACCACTGGGTACAACACCATTAAACTCACTCACTCAAGGTCAAACATACGTGAAACCACTGGGTACAACGCCACTGAACTCACTCACTCAAGGCCAAACAAGCGTGAAAAAAATGGGTACAACACCATTAAACTCACTCACTCAAGGCCAAACACGGCAGCACCCATGCATCGTCTCATACATGGCACGTGAAAAACGTTGTCAAAGAAACTAAAATAATGAGACAAGAACAAACAAACAAACAAACAAAAAAACAAACAAACAAAAACAACAACAACAACAACAAACAAACAAACAAACAAACAAAAAAGAAGAAAAAAAAGAGCAAACTATAGAGATGGAATGGAAGACAACCAGAGCAAAAAAGAACGGGAAGAAAGAAGAGCTCGGAGTAAAAAGCGTTTCTACAACGGTCTAAAAATGACCTTGGAGCACTAGAATGATTCTTCCAAGCACTGAACAACAACTCAACCAAACAGAAGATAAGTCATCTCATTAAAAAAAAAAAAAATCATTTTAACCGTTTAACTGTTGTTTAAGTGTCGTTTTTGTCGCTTGACGAACGGGATTACCCCGAAAATTTGCAGATTGTGTGTCTATGTTATAATAAATAAGTGTTCATTTGAATCTTTTACGTGTTTGGATCTTGTACACCAGAGACCGTGGGGGCTTAACTCAGAACCCAGTCGTGACCAACTCAGCACCAGCAGTACATGTACAGGAAGTCAAGCAAACTGTGGATGAACGCAAACCCAGATCTTACAGAGTGTGGACGTACAGTGCAGATTAGTCGGACATTCTATACGCACATGAATACAAAGGTAGGCAGATTTTGTACCCGTTTTAAAGAGAGTGTACTGCAGCCACGTCCAGAAGGAGGTCAGCTGGTCAGGCGTGACTGCCACAGGATCTCTGACCCCGACTTGATACTCAAAGAACAGGTGATCATGGAGGTTGTCACCCACAGGTAGGTCTGCTACCACTGGGATCTGAGATCAAAAACATTACGCACGAGAGTTGATAAACGGAATCTGTAACGTGGTTTGTACCCGTCTTTTAAGGAAAATCTGTTCTTATGACTTGTTTTTCGAAACTTCGCCATTTACACACACACACACACACACACACACACACACACACACACACACACACACACACACACACACACACACACACACATACACACACAAGCACACAGGCGCGCACGCACCCCCCCCCTCCCCCAGACAAGCATATACACAACCACGCTATGTTTGGAAAGGGTTTGAAGCATCTCTTAACACACACTGCTTTCTAGTCATCACTGCCAGTCGTTTGCTCCCTTCCTGTGTGCGTCATTCACATCGGCTTTATATCTTTTGGGACACAATTTGGATACATCCTGAGAGATGCAAACTGGCATCGGATTTCTCCAAATGTTATGACTCAACCCATACGGTTTGGGCCGGATCGTGATGGTAAGCTTTGTTATGTAGGTGCTATGATCTGCTTCGATTTTTTCCAACGTATGTGGACTAGCACGAACTTGTCTTGAACAAAATTAAAGCTATAAAGCGGTTTGTACCCGTCTTTTAATGAAAATCTGTTCATTTACCTTTGCAAACTGTTTTTACTTTTCTGGGGGAAAGAATATTGTTAACAGACAGCATTTCCATGCCGTTTACCTGTACACCTCGCCTGCTTTTGGACACACTATGGCTTAAGTTCATGATAAAAGAATAGGAGATTCGTTTGGAGAAATAGACAGCTAAGGGATCATGAAAAAATGACATAGCTAATGTGTGAAGAAAACTAGACAGCTCAAACATCGCTCTATTGAACTGTGAAAATGGAATTACATCAAAATGATTGATTCATCATCTACAGTTAATTTTCTTTCTCAGTAGACGAGTCGAACCTTCGCAAATGACACTTACCCACTGAAGGTGTTCAAAGAAAGTCATCTACCTTGACTTTGTCCAGGTGTTTCTTGGGTCCCACGCCCGACAGTTGCAGAATGTGTGGTGATCCAATGGCACCTGCCGAAATGATCACCTCCCTCCGTGCACCGACTTGCTCCTTACGACCGTAGCGGACAAACTGCACTCCCACCGCGCGTTTACCTTGGAAGACTACCTGCCACGATTCAAACACATAAAAGGTTCAAAAGAACACTATTTATTAGGACAAAAACTCAATCTGCAAATTTTCGGGGTAATCCCCTTTGTCATTAAGCTACAAAACAACACTTAAACAACAGTTCAGCTACCTGCCGCCGTCAAAGAGGACGCCGGGTTAAAAACATCAGGCGTTTTATGTTAAATGTTTCTTTCTCTCAGCTGGCCAGCAATACTGTTCACATTTTCACATCTTTCATCTCCCTGTCTGTGTCTGTCTTTCCCTACCTCCCTCTTTCGTATGAAAAGGCCAGGTTCATTTAGGCAATATCCACTTTTAACTCCGTCGGTTTGCGGCCCTAGAATGGTATGAGAATGTGTACGTGCGTGCGTGTGTATGTGTGAGCGTACACTGGCATAGTAGCGAATATATGTGATATGTGGATATGCTATCGCCATAGTGGACACTTCCTGTTTAT
>OY757543.1:10791102-10803602 GCA_963584105.1 Alviniconcha strummeri
ACACCAGTTTACTTTCTCTCTCTTTCCGGTTAGGCCACTGGTCGTCGCCCGTCTCGGTGGAGGGTCAGATGTTCCTGTGTACTGGCGAGGAGAGCAGAAGGCGAGACTGGCCCGACCTTCAGATCATATTGCAGGGAAGGCTGTGGGACACAAAGGCACTGCAGAACTTCCGGTACACACAAGAGGTCAGTGAACGAATTATACCGCTGGCAAGAGCAGAAAGCCTTTCGGGGTGGGTGGGGTAAGACTTGGTAGGACGGAAGCCACCTTTTCCGTTTTTGTTAGTTTGTAAGTGCGCGTGCGTGGTTAGTGGATGGGTGGCTAGTTGGTTGGTTGTTCGATCCGTCAGTTGTTGGAGGTGGGTGATTGTGGTCATGGTCGTCGTTGTTGTCGTGTGTGTGTGTGTGTGTGTGTGTGTGTGAGAGAGAGAGAGAGAGAGAGAGAGAGAGAGAGAGAGAGAGAGAGAGAGAGAGAGAGACGGAGGGAGGGGGAATGATTCCCTGCAGTGGTTAAGACTTGACACGGCCAGAAAGTAATCTTGCGGGATGAGTGGTGTCCAAGTGGCGACATATTCGGGACTAAGAGTTAGCGCCATTCCCCCTCTCCACCCCCACCCCCCTCTTTCCCCGTTCCTAATAAGCTATCTCGCTTCTGTGGACGTAAAACAGCATGTTTACTTACTTACTTACTTACTTACTTACTTACTTACTTACTTACTTACTTACTTACTTACTTACTTACTTACTTACTTACTTACTTACTTACTTACTTCAATAAATCCTCCGTCAGCTTTGCTCCCGCTGTTTGGACATCATCTTCAGAAGAGTGTCGGAAAAAAGTTTTAAACGCCCCGGCCCAAAAACGAAATTGTTTGTAATAAGCGAGCATAACACCCGCGGCTATCTTGATGTTCTCGATGTGCAGCCTTGTAATGAATGCAGAGCAAACTGCTTCTGTTGCCTTATTTTACCGAATGTAATAATATTACCGTCTAATTAAAAAAAAGGGGGGTGGGGTGATGAAGGAACTGATAACATGTACAAAACGAAAGGGAAAAATTAAAACATAAAGACAAGAGAAGGAAAATGACCACCTGTCACCTAGTATTTACCTGTATGGTTCGTCTTCTGATTTTCCTGTTGAAAAAAGAAAGAAGGAAAAACTCATCTGAATTCGACGGTTTAAATTGCCTTACGCTGGCCCTTACGTACAGCAACACGGGCTGCCTTTGTTTGTTTGATGATGATGAGTTGATGCTTAATGTCCTCAGATGTCATTTGACATATTAGGGACAAGTTGTGACCAATGCCGAAGCACGGTTTAATAAATCTTTACGTCCACGGAAACCAGAAGGCTCGTTAGGACGGACAGCCCAGGACGTCCACCTCGACTCTCACACAGCTCCTGAACTATGAAATTGTTTGTTTGTGTTGTTGTTGTGTTTTGTTTATTTGTTTGTTTGTTTTTATGATGGTGGCGGTGGTAGTTGTTGATGTTTGTTGTTTTTGTTTTTGTTGTGATCAGCAAACATTTCGTATTATCATGCCTGGACACAATTGTGGACTACTCCAATCTTCTCTTATGGCCTGTTATTCCTCTTTGTGTCGAACATTTAGACAATGTAGCAACTTCCGTGATCGCGCAGCTTTGTTGAATAGTTGCTTTTTATTAGATACAATACGTGGACGAGCGTGCTTCTTCTTCTTTTTCTTCTTCTTCTTCTTCTTCTTCTTCTTCTTCTTCTTCTTCTTCTTCTTCTTCTTCTTCTTCACAAGATGAATAAGTGGTATATTCTACTGCAAAGGTCTGCATTCTGTCGTAAAAACAAAGAAGTAGCAGAAGGAAGCAGAATATGTAAAACGAGTTGTTGTTGTTGTTGTTTTTCTGTCTTAACGAGTGTAAGTTTTCCTGATTGTTTCAGACACTTGAGCAAGTGAAGCGCAGAGACACGTTCACGCACGGCTTTCCTTGCCTCTCTTCGCTCTCCAGACCCAAGAGTCGCGGCACTCTGCGCATCCGCAGTGCTGACCCTTTTGAATATCCAGCTCTCGACCCTCACTACTTGGAGAATCCAGAGGACCTGGCCCTGTTAATTAGAGGTTGGTGTATTGTGTTAATTCTGAGATCTTTCAACAACAAAATCTTACGTCATTTGGCCATTCTGTAGTGTGAACGTGGTTGTAAAAACTGGCGACACACGGATCAGTTGTAAGACAAATCTGTCCGCCCGCCATTCATGCCTTTAAACTCATCACGACATCAGATATTGAGCATTACACCACTGTATAAGTGTCAGTCAAAAAAAGCGACTCCTGATGGTTTCTGTGGACGTTAAGCGTTATGGTTTCTGTGTGCGTTAAGCCTTATGGTTTCTGTGAGCGTTAAGCCTTATGGTTTCTGTGAGCGTTAAGCCTTATGGTTTCTGTGGACGTTAAGCCTCATGGTTTCTGTGGACGTTAAGCCTTATGGTTTCTGTGAGCGTTAAGCCTTATGGTTTCTGTGAGCGTTAAGCCTTATGGTTTCTGTGGACGTTAAGCCTTATGGTTTCTGTGAGCGTTAAGCCTTATGGTTTCTGTGGACGTTAAGCCTTATGGTTTCTGTGAGCGTTAAGCCTTATGGTTTCTGTGGACGTTAAGCCTTATGGTTTCTGTGAGCGTTAAGCCTTATGGTTTCTGTGGACGTTAAGCCTTATGGTTTCTGTGAGCGTTAAGCCTTATGGTTTCTGTGGACGTTAAGCCTTATGGTTTCTGTGAGCGTTGAGCACCATGTTTACTTACTAAGCGACTCCACACGTCGACCTTCATTGTGGTTGCTAAAAACCAAATAACAGCTGTATGTTCCACACTTTCTCTTCACGCAAACCACCACAAGCACAAATAAGCTTTTCATTTCTGTCGTATTTCCGAAGTATGCAAATGTGATCTCCGCACACCTTGGCGGGGGGGGGGAGGCTGTGGTGGGGGGGGGGGGGGTTAGTCACACGTACATGTATGAGGTTGTGTTGGGACATTTATTAACAAAGTGCTAACCGTTGAAAACGTATACCAGACCCACCTTGCATGTCCATCATTCTGCATGTTCAGAGCGTTTCCTTAAGCTGATGACCATGCGTACTGGTCAACCATTTTTAGCTGTAAGATAGCAGGATGTGCCAGAAACTGGTGGCCACGCCTACTATGCAGGCATGTATGTCGATCCTTACACCTGTTCATGGATCAGGGTATGTCCAAAACTGGTGGCCTCATCTGCCATGCATGTACATCAGTCAAACATTCCGTCTATTCGGGTATTAGACTGTGCCAGAAACTGGTGGCCACTCCTAACATGCATGCATGTCAGTCACTGCATCTGCCTGTTCATGGATCAGGGTGTGTCAGAAGCTGATGACCATGCCTACTAGACACGAATATCAAATTTCTACCTGTTCAGGGATCAGGGTGTCAGAATCGCGTGACCACGCCTACTAGATACGAATGTTAATCTTTCTGCCTGGTCGGGGATCAGGATGTGTCAGAAGCTGGTTGCTACGCCTACTAGACACGCATGTCAATCGTTCTACCTGTTCAGGGATCGGGGTGTCAGAATCGCGTGACCACGCCTACTAGATACGAGTGTTAATCTTTCTGCCTGTTCGGGGATCAGGATGTGTCAGAAGTTGGTTGCTACGCCTACTAGACACGCATGTCAATCGTTCTACCTGTTCAGGGATCAGGGTGTGTCAGTCTGCTGGCCATGCCTATTAGACACGTGTGTCAATCGTTCTGCATGTTCAGGGATCAGGGTGTGTCAGTCTGGTGGCCACGCCTACTAGACACGCATATCTACGCATGTCAATCGTTCTGTCTGTTCAGGGATCAGGGTGTGTCAGAAGCTGGTGGCCACGTCCGCCATGCAGTCGGTGGGGGCAGAAGCCACGGACCCTCCCTCCAAGCTGTGCGGGAAGCACCGTTTCGACACGGACGACTACTGGGCCTGCATGGTGCGGCGTAACGTGCTGACCAACTATCACCCCTGTGGCACCTGCAAGATGGGCCCGACCAACGACAAATCCACAGTCGTCGACCCGCAGCTGAGGTACGGTGTGGTTGAAGAAAATACATTCATTGGTAGATGCTTTCTGAAAAAATATTGTGAGGGGCGCCAGCTCGTACAACACATTTTCTCATTCTGTTTTCCCCCAAGTCTGCTCTGTAAAACGACAATCAAATGAAGAGACATCACGGTGCTTTAAAAAAAAATTAATGTCCTCAGATGTCGGGCTGATATATAAGGGACAACGAGATGAGTATTGTTCTCATAGTTCAGGAGCTGTTTGAGAGTCGAGGTGGACGTCCTGGGCTGTCCGTCCTAACGAGCCTTCTAGTTTCCGTGGACGTAAAGATTTATTGAACCGTGCTTCGGCATTGGTCACAATTTGTCCCTATTATGTCAGCTGACATCTGAGGACATTAAGCATCAACTCATCATCATCAGTATTGTTCTCAGAGCTTAGGAGCTGTGTGAAAGTCGAGGTGGCCGTCCTGGGTTCCCGTCCCTAATAAGCCTACGGTTTCTGAGGACGTAAAGCAACACTCAAAGTAAGTAAGTAAACATGGTGCTTAACGTCCACAAAAACCATAAGGCTTATTAGGGACGGGTGCTCAAAGTATTGTTATTGACCGCTTTTATATAGCGCTACTCTTCACTGTCGAGCAGACTCAGTGCACTCTTGTTGCATATGATTCCGAATAAGTGACCGCAGCCTTTTTATAGCGCGTTTTAAATATCTACTGAAGTGGTGTGCTTACAGCGTTGTTTGGTTGTTACATGGCTAATACCACGTGAAACTGCTGTTGTTTCAGCGCACGTTCTGTGTATACCATACAACCATGCACCAGTTTACACTGTCACTTCATTCGAAGCCACATGCGTAGTGTGCATGTGTGTTTAACTGTAACCTGCCACCTGCACTTTTGGCAGAATGATCCAGGATCATTTACGTGCTACTGTGGTAACATGGCGGTGGAGCGGATACCGAAATCAAGGAGAGTACTGTAGCTCTTTCCCCAGTAGTAAGTAAGTAACTTGGTGTTTTACGCCCAGTCAACCATTACGGTTATATCAGGGCGATTTCCCCCAGAAAAGGCCCGAACAGAAGACACCGCGGATAGCTTGTGTTGTATATGCACTATGACCAGCTACTATTTATTACTAAACATTACTCCAAAAGTCAAGAATATCTACGTACGATCTCCTTAATTTCACGACTTTGCACTTCATAGACATCAGTACTGACTGGTCTTGTTTAACGTACAGATACACACAGTCGTTCCTGAGTACACACGAAGAGTTTGGTCTTTCCATTCTGAGAAAAAGATTATGATGATGAAGTGATGCTTAATGTCCTCAGATGTCAGTTGACATATTAGGGACAAGCTGAGACCAATGCCGAAGCATGGTTCAACATAGCTTTATGTCCACGGAAACCAGAAGGCTCGTTAGGACGGGCAGCCCAGAACGGCCACCTCGACTCTCACAGCTCCTGAACTATGAGAGAAAAAGAGAGCATGCACCTCTTCATATAGTCCATGCTGTTTGAGCGAAGGTAGGACCGCCTTAGGGTTACATGAGTGCGCTTGTCTTTGGAGCGTACAGTGTGGCTGTTATTGCACTTGCTACCAAATTTCATAATTATTGGAAGGTTTGCGTAGGACTTCACTTTGTGTCTAGCACGGCGTTTGAAAACCAGTCTCTGCTTGGGAGTTCATTCATCTTGTCCATAACATTTCTTGAGGGGTTCAGTTTCGCATTTCGTGTCATTCTTTTATCGAAATCTCGAGAAACTGTTCATCACAAATGAGGCCATCCTGACGTTGTAGCGATGTGTGTTTTTGTGTTCACCGTGCAGGGTGAAGGGATTGTCTGTCCTGACGTTGTAGCGATGTGTGTTTTTGTGTTCACCGTGCAGGGTGAAGGGATTGTCTGTCCTGACGTTGTACCGATGTCTGTTTTGTGTTCACCGTGCAGGGTAAAGGGATTGTCTGTCCTGACGTTGTACCGATGTCTGTTTTGTGTTCACCGTGCAGGGTGAAGGGACTACAACGTCTACGAGTGGTGGACGCCTCCATCATGCCAGCCGTCACCTCCGGCAACACTAACGCTCCCGTCATCATGATCGCCGAGAAGGCTGCTGACATAATCAAGGCTGCATACGCTGACCTTTAAACTTTTCTAATGAACAATTTTGAATATGTTTTACATTCTGATTTACTAACACTAACGCGATATCTTACACGAATAGGCTAGCGTTCTAAAACAAGATCCAAACACACAGAAGGTTCAAAAGAATTCTATTTATTAGGACACAAACACACTCTGCTAATTTCCGGGATAATCCCCTTTGCCAAGCTACAAATTGACACTTAAACAACAGTTAAACGGCGAAAAACAGCAGTTAAATGTGAAAAACGACGTAAAACTCACTACTCGCATGCACATTATAATCACTGACTCGCATACTCAATACCGAGATCACACAGTCACAGCAAACAATCATTAAATCAACCCTAACTTAAATCAAGCTCAAGCTCCACCATTACATCAAGCTCCACCAGTGATTGCTGCTGGTTATGGGGTAGGGACAGTAATAGTCAGTACTCTTCGTCTCATGTGCCCTGCAGTCCGTTGACAGTGCACCTGGACAGCTTCGTGGCCTTGCCTGGACGGGTGGGTATTAAAATAAAATATAAAATAAAAAACTTGGTTTTTTTACACCCAGTCATCCAGGATGACGGGGTGGACATAATTATCTGAAGATCAAAAATCAAAAATCAAAATCAAAAATCAAAAAGATCAAAAATCTGAATCATAAGAGGTTCAAAAGAACTCTATTTATTAGGACAAAAACACACTCCGCAAATTTTCGGGATAATCCCCTTTTTCAAGCTACAAAACGACACTTAACAGTTAAACGGTGAAAAGCAACAGTTAAATGGTGAAAAACGACGTAAACCTTTTCATCGGTGGTTTTTCTTCGTTTTTCACCGTTTAACTGTTCTAAGTGTCGTTTTTTGTAGCTTGACAAAGGGGATTACCCCGAAAATTTGCAGATTGTATTTTCGTCCTAATAAATAGCGTTCTTTTGAACTGTTCGTGTGTTTGTATCTGAAGATCACCAAACGAGATGCTGGGTCGACGTGCTGAAAAGAATGTTCTACTTTCTTCTTGGGGCTGGCATAAAAGTTTCAGTCCAGCCGAAAGACTTGCAAGCTATATTCAGTTCGGCCAACGCAAGCACTAAGACTTGCAAGTTATATTAAATTCGGCCAACACAAGCACTATTGAATGTTCTTTTTCGCCTTTGCGAGCTAATCCGTAAAGAGGAAAAGATGTCGGGCGGAAGCAGTAATGCTACATGCGTGCTGTAGCCTACTTCTGATTCGTCTGTTCTAATTCATCTGAATAACGCATTTCCACTGTTGTTGTTGTTTCTCTTGCTTTTGTTTGTTCTGTCTTATTTCTTTGTGGCTTTTGTGTGTTTAGTTTTCGTGTGCTGTGTTTTGTTGTTGATTTATGTGTGCGTGCGTGCGTGTGGGTGGTGGTGGTGGTGGTTTGTTTGCTTGATGGTGTGTGTGTGTGTGTGTGTGTGTGTGTGTGTGTGTGTGTGTGTGCGTGCGTGCGTGCGTGTGGGTGGTGGTGGTGGTGGTTTGTTTGCTTGATGGTGTGTGTGTGTGTGTGTGTGTGTGTGTGTGTGTGTGTGCGTGCGTGCGTGCGTGTGGGTGGTGGTGGTTTGTTTGCTTGATGGTGTGTGTGTGTGTGTGTGCGTGCGTGCGCGTGCACGTATGTTTTTCGTATGCTTCTTTTGCTTTATCGTGATGTCTGTCATACGTTGTCGTTTAGGTCCTTAAGGTTACAGTTATCACACTTGCTGCTGAAATCTGTTTGAGGGGTGGGTCCACACACAATTCACTGTATGTTCCACTGTGTGATAAACTAAACACTGTCACCTAAGGTTTGGTTCAAATTAGCGCACAGCTGTTCAACGTAGATTTTCATACAAACTCGTTCATACAAATACCTTTTCTTCCAAAAGTCGATTAGCGTCACAAACGGGAGCTGTGAAAATCCATGAAACCATGCAATATACTTTACATTGTTCAATACAGTCAGCCCTTCTCTGTCCATGTTACCGGTTGGCTTCGGTTTCCTTCACTAGCATGTACCATATGACCTGCGCAGTTGAGTGCGTGTTAATACCAGTTGCCTGTCGATGACCGTACACCACAAGGCCTCCAAGAGCGGACCCATTCTTCCGGGCCCTCACAGCGGAAGTGAGTCTTGTATTCCCCGATAGCACAGCTCTTTCAGATCTCTTCTTTTTTGTTTCTTTTTTTAAGCGAGTTGGGGGTGGGGGTACCTCAGTTGGATTGTTAGTGCACTGCAGAAGAAATTATCTACAGACCCTAGGATAAACGTGACTGTCATTTAAGCATTGGTTGTGGTTGTGTCTTCCCGTGTTACACACTTGGACCGAAGTGAATGATACTCTTGTCGTGTTCGATGTGTTTGGTGTTTTAAATAAAAAAGTTGCAGATGTACACCAAAGTTGACTAATTGCTCTGTAGACGGGTTTGAACTGAGTGTAACAGGGGATATAATATATTCCACATATTATGTGATGCGCAATCATGTTTTCTGTTTCAGTGTGCATTTATTCTTCGTGTTACTCAGAAAAACAATATTCATATATAATGCGTCGTGCATTTTTTAAGATATATTTTGTGATTAAACCATACCATACAGTTCTTGTCATTATGGTTTTCAAATCTTGGTGTTTTGTAAGGAATGTTGTTTTCACTGTCTCCTTAGTTAACTCTGTGTGTGTGTGTGTGTGTGTGTGTGTGTGTGTGTGTGTGTGTGTGTGTGTGTGTGTCTCTCTCTCTCTCTCTCTCTCTCTCTCTCTCTCTCTCTCTCTCTCTCTCTCTCTCTCTCTCTCTCTCTCTCTCTCTTACACCGTGCTTACACACACACGCAAGCACGCACGCACGTACGTACACTAAAAAGCAATGTGCCTTCCACGCAATGAAAATACATATAGTTCTTCATAGTAAAACAAACGTTTTATTTCTAACCAAAACTGTAACATCAAAAAAGCAAAACGAGGGTTAAAAACAAATTATTGCCTTCAAATGCAGCAAAACCAAATCAACAATGTGCTTGCTTAACAAACAAGGGAACAACAAGGAATTAAAATGCTGGAACAAAATTGTTCTCTGTAATTTGTGGTGTAATAATTGTGAAAATTATATTTGGTTCAAGAACGTTAAGAAATCAGTCTCTCGAGTTCAGCTGCACGTGAATCGTATCACACAAAAATGCACCAGTTCGAGGGAAAACTACCACTGAAAGACAAATGACTGTCATGCCAACATTATTCCAAGAATATGACATGGAAACAACACAGCTCAACCAAAAACAGATAAGTGGTGTAGCTTTCCATCTCATTTTTCACCGTTTTTCGCCGTTTGACTGTTGTTTAAGTGTCGTTTCGTAGCTTGACAAAGGGGATTACCCCGAAAATTAGCAGGTTGTTTTGTCCTAATAAATAGCGTTCTTTTGAACCTTCTGTGTGTTTGGTCTAATGAATGCCTGCGTCAGATAAGTAGCACAAACGTGCCATCTTTGTAACACAACTCGGGAGTGGGGGTGCGGGGGGTGGGGGGGAGGATACCAAAAGAAATGGCCTTCCCAAAGATTGTTTTCTTCAAAAGACAGAACAGATTAAATAAAATCATCCAAGCTGTAGGGATTATGTTCAGGGTGAAGTACTGTTACGGTAAGACCCACAGTCACATTCAAATGCTTATAATAGCTCCAAAATTATATCGTGTCTCTATTCTTACATGAAATTTCATGTATACTTCAGATTTGTCACCAGACATGAGCAGACGAAATACTGATTGTTTGCTTTGGCAAAGAAGCCAGTAACGTATGAACTGAAGTACACAACAGCTCACACTCCGAGCATCGCTTTCCGGCACCTTCCTCCTTGAAGGAAGGATGTCGTAAACCAGTGCTTGGAGTTTGACAACACCTACGTCGTGGGTCTGTGAGATCATTACGACCAAAGCACGTGTGGACTGTGCAGCACAGAGCGAAGCAATGTGATGACATGAGCAACAAAACAAACATTGAATGAAAGCGTTTCTGTGGCAGCTTAACTGCCTATCCGTGCATGCGGTCCTTCGTGTGTCTACCTAATGTGACGTAAGGCGGTGCCGTGTCGAGTAAACCTCCTTGACGATCTGCACGCTCCTTCCATCTCCTGTCCTCTTCCCCCCCCCCCCCACCACCACCCTCTCTCTCTCTCTCTCTCTCTCTCTCTCTCTCTCTCTCTCTCTCTCTCTCTCTCTCTCTCTCTCTCTCTCTCTCTCTCTCTCTCGCACACACACACACACACAGAGACTCACCATCACCGTGACACACCCTGATTCTTACATACGCGCGCGCGCGCGCAGACGCACGCACGCACTCACGCACGCACACACACACACACACACACACACACACATCTACATCGATCAAAAACTTGAGGTTCTCGCAGCATTGCCGTCACATCTTCACAGAGTTCAGACAACGAATGGATGGATACCCATTCATTTTGCATGTTATCAACATAGACACTATGCCGTACACTGATGAATCAACATGGTGTGTAACTATGATGAATCAGCATGGTGTGTAACTATGATGAATCAACATGGTGTGTAACTATTCATCAGCATGGTGTGTAACCATACTTTCAGAAAAGAAAAAAACAAACAGTGTCTGCTCTGCCCAAGATGTGAACGATCATCTCGTTCGGCCATGCTTTAACGAAGAAACAGACAAAAAATTATGATTACAGGTGAATAATCCGCCAGCCGTGTCGCAGCCAAGAACCGCCCAATGGGGTTGTAGCGGTCAAGAGCGACGTTGTCTTTTTGATTTTCAACTAAGCGACGTTGTCTTTTTGATTTTCAGCTGTGTTCTTGTCGGCACAGTAGTAGCATTTCCGAGCCTAGAGCATCACAGAGGTACGCGTAAGCCAACTTTTACTTGTCCGTTGTTTGAAACGTACAAGGCTGGCAACGATCGATGGTTGGTTGAGCGTTGCTTTACGTCCACATAAACCGTAGGCTTATTAGGGACGGGAGCCCAGGACGTCCACCTCGACTTTCACACAGCTCCTGAGCTCCGGGATCGATGATGATGATGAAGTGATGCTTAATGTCCTCAGATGCCAGTTGACATATTAGGGACAAGCTGTGACCAATGCCGAAGCATGGTTCAGTATAGCTTTACGTCCACGGAAACCTGAAGGCTGGTTAGGACGGACAGCCCAGGACGGCCACCTCGACTCTCACACAGCTCCTGAGCTCCGGGATCGATAGACACCCTAATACATTTAAATGCATTGAAAGTCTATTGATCCGAAGCGGGCCCAGCTGTGGCTGCAGTTTGCTCCAGTGATGGCGGGACTGAACCGAAAGAGGGCGTGGCTGAATCGGGTGGGGGCAGGGCTGGTCCGAGACGGGGCGGGGCTGCACTGAAAGGGGGCGGAGCCGCGCCGAAAGGGGGCGGGGTTGTACCGAAAGGGGGCGGGGCTGCCCCGAGCGAAGGCGGAGGAGGAGTTGGCCCGAGAGAGGACCGAGCCTGGTTAATCAAAGCCGGCGGATGGGACAGCATCATGGCCTCACTGTAGGTGGGAGGGGGGGGACAACGCCCCGCCCCCGCCCCCGCCGCCCCGCCACACCCGGGCTGCGGCAGTACGGCGGTGCTGTGCTGAATGGCAAAGTAGGCAGGGGGCGCTTCTCCACACGGGGAAAACGCCAGGTTGGTCGCGCCACCGTAGCACGAAGAAGGGCCGCCATGGAGGTGGTGACCGGAAGGAGACACCATGAACACAGCGTTGTTGTTCTGGTAGATGGTGGGGGCGGTGGGGGTGGGGGCTGTGGCGGTGGAGGTGGAGGAGGAGTAGTAAGCGCGGGGAGCTCGGCGGGAGGCGAAGGAGCGACTGTAGTAGTAGCGGCAGAGGGCGCAGAAGACGAAGAGGAGCAGCAGGCCCCCGGTCAGCCCCCCGATGAGAGCCGCCGTGTTGACTTTGTGTAGCCAGTCGTAGGTGCTGCTGTCGGCGGTGTTGCTGGTGGTGCTGGTGGTGCTGGGGCGCGCTGTGAACCCTGGAAAGAAATGGCACCGGAATGTGAAAAGATGACGATGAAGTGATGCTTAATGTCCTCGGATGTCGGCTGAAATATTAGGGACAAGCTGAGACCAATGCCGAAGCATGGTTCAATAAATCTTTACGTCCACGGAAGCCAGAAGGCTCGTTAGGACGGACAGCCCAGGACGGCCACCTCGACTCTCACACAGCTCCTGAACTATGATGTGAAAAGCAAATATGAACTGAATAAAGTGGTGAAAGTGTGTGGCAAGGTTGTGGGTGAAAGACAAGAGCACTTCAGTCAGCTGTGTGAACGTCG
>OY757543.1:10808602-10816102 GCA_963584105.1 Alviniconcha strummeri
TTGCATCTATTCAGGATCACGAACAGTAGTGCTTGCTCCGTTTGCATTAACTGGTGGGCACGTTAGTATATTCCACTACCTAATTTATACTTCGTGTTAGAGACTGTTCAAGAACCCGAGCGGCTGTGTCTGCTCCCTTTGAATAGTTAACCGGTGGAAACGTTGGGATATTTCATTAGCTGAATAGTTTGTGTCTGCATCTGTCCAAGAACTCGAGCGGCTGTGCCGGCTCCCTTTGGATTGTTAATCTTGTTTCGTGTGGATTCCCTCTGCTTTGTTTTCCGAAATTTGTACTACCAGTTCGTTTTGTTGTTGTTCTTGTTGTTTTCAGTTGTATGCGCCATTGTCCTCTGGGATATATATGTAACATTTAAAGGAACATTTAATCACGCAGAGATTTGAATTTCTGCATTTTTCAGTTCTAGGAACGGATTGTTAGTCAGGGTTTAGCATGTCCAGCGACTGTCTCCGAGTCGGTCACCTTAATGTGTACCACATTCAGAAAAAAATTCATGATCTTAATGTCTTCTTTGAATCCCATCAACTCTTCCACCTGTTCGGTCTCAGTGAGACTAGGCTGAAAAGCCACATTCCAAGTGAAGGTCTGTCTCTTCCTCACTATTCACTAATCCGAAAGGATGCTGCCAGATCTCAGCACACAGGTTTAGTTGTTTACATACATTCTTCAGTCAGCAAAATTTTCCGTCGCCGTCCTGACTTAGAGTCTGAAGCAGTAGAAAGCGTGTGGTTAGAAATACAAACGCGCAAGTCCAGTATCTTAGTTGGTTATATTTATAGAAACCCAGCTTCAACGTTTGACTGGTATGATCAATTTGTTACAATGATGGAGAGGGTGCAGGGCTGTAATGTGAATGTTGTCCTGTTGGGTGATTTTAATATTGACATGCAAAAAGGTAACCCAGCATGGGATTCCACAATATCCTTATTTGGCCTAAATCAAATGATTACGTCACCTACGAGAATCACTCCCCATTCTTCAACACTAATTGATCATATTTACACAAGTGATACTAGCATTGTGTCAAATATTCTAGTGCCTGCCACAGGAATCAGCGATCATTTTCCAGTGTGCTGTACCTTGTCTGTCAAAACTGTGAAGCCTGTTCTGAATGTCCACTCTTTAATTGTTTACCGATGTTTCAAACAGTTTCATGAAAGAGCTTTTTTGATGGATTTGCACGTAATCCCCTTTAAAAATGTGTACAATTTTAGCGACCCCAATGTGGCACTGTCACACTGGATTGACTTATTTCTTGATGTTATTAATAAGCATGCCCCCCTCAAAAAAAAGCGGGTGAAACAGCAAACCCTTCCACCATGGCTGAACACTAATATAAAGCAAGCCATGTTACTGAGGGACAAGTGTAGGAAGCAAAAGAAATTTGTAGAATATAAGCAACAACGGAACCGTGTAAATTACCTTGTGAGGGAAGCCAAGAAAAAATATTTTAATGACCTTGCCGGA
Source organism: Alviniconcha strummeri (assembly GCA_963584105.1). Classification (NCBI taxonomy): domain Eukaryota; kingdom Metazoa; phylum Mollusca; class Gastropoda; family Provannidae; genus Alviniconcha; species Alviniconcha strummeri. Next base: position 10,810,089 of record OY757543.1, read on the forward strand.
AATAAAGCAGATATATCATCCATGTGGAGAGCTATCAACACACTCACTAAAGGCCACAGCCCTGCAAACAATAATCTTCCATCGGAACTCACACCAGATGTCTTTAACGCCCACTTCGTATCTGTAGTCTCGAAGTTTTTACCAGATGATCAAACCGATGGGTCTCAGTATAATTGTCCTAATAGGTTACTAAACTTTTGCAGAGATCGAATCTCTCAAAATACCACATTTTCAATTCCTCCTATATCTGTATTCGAAGTAGGAATATCTATCTTAAAGCTGGATAATAAGAAATCTACAGGTTGTGATGGTATTAGTGTTAAACTTCTAAAAATTGCCCTTCCTTACATAGCTGAGACACTTACATACATTTATAACTTATGCATACAAAAGAATGTTTTTCCAACCGCATTCAAGAGAGCTAAAGTAATTCCACTCCCTAAAACAAAAACTATCTCCACCGATCTGAACGATTACCGCCCTATCTCGATCCTGTCTGTTCTCACAAAGCCACTAGAGAGACACATTCATAAACATTTGACAAACTTTTTAGAAACACACCAGCTTTTCCATTCCTTTCAGTCTGGCTTCCGATGTGGACATTCTTGTCAAACGGCAGTTACTCGTTTAACTGATATTTGGCTCTCAGCTTTCAACAACCGTCAAATGTCAGGCGCTGTATTTCTCGATTTTCGCAAGGCTTTTGACCTGGTTCATCACGATATTTTACTGAAAAAACTATCCACGTACAACTTAAGCATCGCAAGTATAGCTTTCTTAAGATCTTATTTACAGGATCGTATACAATGCGTGCTTGTAAATGGCACATACTCCCAAGAAACGTCTATAACAAGTGGAGTGCCTCAAGGGTCGATCCTAGGCCCACTTCTGTTTTGCATCTTTATTAATGACTTGCCTCTGTGTCTTACACGTGCGTCAGTCCAATGTGATTTATTTGCTGATGATGGTACCCTTAATACAGCTAATGACAACATAGATAATATACGAGGGGATTTACAACAAAGTCTATATGATGTCTCTGGATGGTGTTGTAGAAATCGGATGGCACTAAATCCGACGAAAACAAAATGCATGTTGATGGCGACGAGACAAAAACACCAGAAAAAACAGCTCCCTTTAAATCTAAAGTTCGAGACCACGCCAATAGAGCAAGTTTCAAAACATCGCCTACTTGGAGTGACTGTAGACGAACAGCTAAAGTGGCAAGCACATATTAACAACATGTGCAAAACCGTTTCTAGAAATATTTTTCTTCTTTCGAAACTGAGCCAAATTGTCAGCCAAAAATCCAAATTAGCATTCTTCTTCGCACTCATTATGTCACATATGAACTATGTTTCAAATGCATGGGATGGATGTGCCGGTGTGCACATGAAGCAGCTGTATTCTCTCCACAAACGTGCCGTAAAATTCTTGATGCCAGTTCCTAATTTAGACTACAAACAAAAGTGCTGTGCTCTCAAACTACTCCCTTTAGACAAACAACTATTGCTCAACAAATGTGTTCTAATGCAAAAGGTTGTTCACGGCAAAGCCCCGCAGTATCTGAAAGATCTCATGATTCCATCTGAACGTCTTCATGTTCATGGGAATAAACAGCTTTTGCCCAGAACAAGGATTGATATCTTTAAAACGAGTTTCTCCTTTTCAGGCTCCTTAGCGTGGAATAGTTTAGCTCATCATCTCAGATACCCCATGGAATTAAAAACGTTCAAAAGGAAAGCATTTCAGGCACTTGCTAAGCCACCTTGAATACTTCGTTATACTTCTTCTTCTTCTTTTTTTTTTCTTTTCTTTTTTTCTTTCTTCTTTTTCTTCTAGCGCGTCAGACAGCTTGACACGAAATGTATAGAATGCTGTTATTGTTTTCCCTCCCTTGCTCTTGTAAAGTTTTAGATTTGTGTGTGTATGTGTGTGTGTGTGTGTGTGTGTGTGTGTGTGTGTGTGTGTGTGTGTGTGTGTGTGTGTGTGTGTGTGTGTGTGTGTGGTATTTTCATGAAATATTTACCTTTGTTTTCCTCCTGGTCATTTTTTTCCCCCTCAAATTTAATGTTTGCATATATGATTGTGGGTGTATGTGATGTGCTTTGATTTTGGTTAGGTGTGTATAATGCATCATCGCTTAGCTTCCAATCCTGTTAGATGTGATCTTGTCTTATACGAAGATAGAAGTCATTATTCTGTCGCTTTCTTTTATTCGTTAATATGTTTTTTGTCATTCTCTCTCTCTCTCTCCTAAAAAAATAGTTTGTATTGGTCTTTGCTTTATTATTGCTCTGTTCGTATGATGTGATGTTTTAGACAGAAATTAGTTTGTTTTGTTTTTAAGTCGTTTTTTCTCTAGCGTATTTAAGTGAATTTTGTTTGATGTATTGAGTGTTGCTGTGTTTGTCATCAGGGACAGATTTGAAAAAAAGCCGATACGTGCTTAAATCTTTATCCCTGTGTAATAAAGTATTATCTTCTCTCTCTCTCTCTCTCTCTCTCTCTCTCTCTCTCTCTCTCTCTCTCTCTCTCTCTCTCTCTCTCTCTCACTCTCACTCTCTCTCTCTCTCTCTCTCTCTCTCTCTCTCCCCAAATTTATACTGAAGGCCAAATGTATCAAGAAAACAATCAACAGGTGGGAAGTTATTGGTCTACCTACTGGTCTATCTAAAATTGCTTTATCATTACTGGACTTGAATATATGTTAATCTCTTATTGATTTTTGTCATCTCAGTTTAATGTCTTCCCATCATGAGCAATGCCCGAGGCTATCCTTGCTCCGACTTCTACGACGCAAAACCCTAAATTTTATGTGCTGAGGGCAAAAAGAATACCTTTGAGAAACTGAAATATCACTGACTGTCACAATTTGCAAAGTTATGAAATAATTTTCACAGTCTGTCTAAAACAGTTCACGAAAAAAATGATTGTTAATAAGCAGTGTCCACTTAGTATTAGCTGTGTTGACTATTTGGTAGGTTTGTTGATTTCGTCAGGTAAGTCGGGCAAGAATGTAGTATGAAGTCTTAGAAAGGAAAGACACAGAAGAACATCTGTGTATTTTAGTATGATAACGGTAACTGTTCTCAATAAGTTATAAGTTATCATACTGAATACAACAGAATAAACCATAATGCAATACTATTCAGCACATTACAGTTAAAGCAATGCCATTCAATACAATATCGTTGTATTTTAGTGCATTCTATCATTGTCATTTAAGTTCCATCTTTGGAGGCGAAAATTCAGTCACACCACGTTTTATTCATTGACTCATCTCAACAGAGCCTGTACCCGTGCAAAGCCTCTGAAGACAAAATGCTTTCGGTTTTCCCAAGATGAGCTAATACTAAAACGTTACAGCCGAAAGGAGAACAAACTACAATAAAATGTGATGGGTCGAGTAGCCTATACTTATTCCTTTCTAACACTTGTTATTTTTGCAAACAGTGGAACTGGGTTTTCTCAAACATAACCCGCTGCATGTATTGAGATTTACGTGTGAGTAAAGTTATTCGATAGCTTCCCAAACCTAAAAGTTGTGGTCGGTGAACACTGTCTTGTTCGAATCCGCTTCGGCTGTCCTTTCTCTTTTAAAATGTGTGGTCTGTGGACACTGTCTTTTTTCTTTGTCCCTCCCAATTAAGGAAACATTAAAATGGCTCTCATCACTGCCCATCTTAATGCATGAGTCATTCTGGTGGTGCCAATGTAGCGATAGGTATATAATATCCCCCCTGCCACCTCCGTACCCCCTTTCCCCCTTCTCCCCGTCCCTAATAAGCCTTACGGTTTCTGTGGACGTTAAGCACCATGTTTACTTACTTACACTGTCTTGTTACTTTGTCTTTCATAGCTAATGAAACTTTAAGATGGCTGCCCGTCTTAATGCAGAAGTCATTCTGGTGGTGACAGTGTAGCGTTAGGTAATAGGAACAGTCTCCCCCTTGGTTTAAACAAAATGTATTTCATATAATTATAACAATACATTAACAACATAGCAGTTGGGCCTTGCAACAAGCAAAACTACTCATACAAGTCTCCCCTTTCTCCCACCCCCGTCAGTCTCTAACATAACAGTCTGGCCTTGCAAGTAAGTAAGTAAACATGGTGCTTAACGTCCACAGAAACCATAAGGCTTATTAGGGACGGGGATAAGGGGGAGGGGGTATGGAGGTGGGGGAAGAGGGAGATTATATACCTATTCTACACTGTCACCACCAGAATGATTCCTGCATTAAGATGGGCAGCGATGAGAGCCATTTTAATGTTTCAGTAGGAAGTGACGGACTTAGTCACAAGACAGTGTCCACAAACCACAACCTTTTTGAAGAGAAAGGAGAGCCGAAGCGGTATCGAACCGAAGTCCTCCCGCTTACCAGCCTTACCGCTAGGCCAACCGGCTCACAGGGCTGTGCAATGATGATGATGATGATGAGTTGATGCTTAATGTCCTCAGATGTCATTTGACAGATTAGGGACAAGTTGTGACCAATGCCGAAGCACGGTTCAATAAAAGCCACATACGTAAGGTGTATGCGTGTTTAGCTGTAACCTGCCACCTGCACTTTTGGCAGTATGACCGGGATTTTTTACGTGCTACTGTGGTAACACGGGGGTGGAACGGATACCGAAGTAAGAGTCAGCACAGAAAGTCGACCCTGGAGAAGAAAATTCTCCCGCCGTTCCAGCAGGGATTCGAACCCGCGACCTTTCAATCACGAGCCCGGTGCTCTAACCACTGAGCTATCCCCGCCCCCCTGGGGCTGTGCAATAAGCAGAACTACTTATATAGGTCTCCCCCTTCTCCCACCTCCAGGAATCTCGGTCCCCACAACGACCTCTTCGGAGACAATTCGGCGTTAAACAAGGTTAACTAGAACTACGCACAGCATGCAACAATCATTGGATGATAGCAAAACAGGTCGCATTTTGCTCATTATTGGTTTAAACAAAGTTTATTTACATTCATGAAAATATGAACAATCAAAATCATTGTATGAGCATTAAACAAGCTAGGCTTATAATAAATGCTCACAAACATAATTTACTAATTAATTCATTTTGCAACAACGGGTATGTATGTTGATATCAAACAACATGAAAACAACAACAAAAATCAATCAAAAATCAAGAGAGAGAGAGAGAATGCCCTTATGCGCTGCCAGTGACTATTTAATTGAGTTTGTCATTCCACGGCAAAACGGCCGGACTGGGTAATGAAGTCTTGGACAGCTTTAAATATTAATGAGTTCACATTGTTTTATATGTTTGGATCCCCTTGCAGGAGGGTAGTAATGTTGAGCAGATTTGCAGGGAGTCTGAATATGAAGTTTTGACGTACGTGTGTAAAACGTGGGCAGCGTAGAATGTAGTGTTCAGATGTTTCTTTTCTTTCTCCACAATAACAAGAGCTGTCTGTTGTTAAGTGTCTGTTTAATAGGTCGTAATTTAGGTCGCTTATTCCAAGACGGAGTTTGCAATGTGTTATCTGTGCTTTTCGACTACCGTTGTAAAAGAAAGGTTCATTATTGACTCTTCGCTTTTTTCTTCTTTTTTGTGTGCTTTTTTTCTTCTTCTTTTTTTTACAAGCGAGACACAGCTACTGAGGCAGACTCTTCAAAATCAACGAACCTTTTCTATACCATGAAGCATTGGTCTACTTATGGTCTGGGACGTCTTAGTTCAGCTTTATCTACAGCTTGAATTAAGCCGTGTACTTGGCTGAAATATGTGTCACAGTGCTTACCTGTAATTAACACCGACAGTAGCGCGGCCAGGTGGACGAAGCACCTGTGCATGATGACTGAGTGAGTAGTCGTACTCTCAATGATGGGGAGGCAACACTCGTGTGTTGACGAAGCTCATGTCCGCGCAGTGTGCAGACGATCGATTGATCCTAGCCAGACCAGGCTACGTTATCGCCGTCGTCGTCGCCATCGCCAGACTCCAAGATCCCAAAACTAACACGAAACTTAACTGTCCCGCGAAACGAACAATCACACACA
>OY757543.1:10823602-10839847 GCA_963584105.1 Alviniconcha strummeri
TTTCATAATTGTGAAGGACAAAGCCTCGAGACAGTGTCCACAGACAACACCTTTTTTGAAGAGAAAGGAGAGCCGAAGCGGATTCGAACCGAGGTCCCTCCGCTTACCAGCCTAACGCCTTACCGCTAGGCCAAACCGGCTCACAAGGTGGACGTCCTGGGCTCCCGTCTCTAATAAACCTACGGTTTCCACGGATCGAGGTCTGTTATCCAACGCCATCCGTCAATGGTTTAGCAACCATGGTGTTGGATGGTCAAGTTAGCCCGCTTGGTCGGATGGACCGGCTGGTCCGTCTGGTTAAACAGACATGGTCTCAGACGGTCCGGTTTGTGGTGGTCCGGTTTGCCCGATTGGTTGAGCAGCCACGGAGTTGGGTGGTCCGTTTTCCCCGCTTGGTTGAGCAGCCATGGAGCTGGGTGGTCCGGTTTGCCCGCTTGGTTGGGCAGCCATGGAGCTGGGTGGTCCGGTTTTCTCGCTTGGTTGAGCAGCCAGGGTGTTGGGTGGTCCGGTTTGCCCGCTTGGTTGAGCATCCAGGGTGCTGAACTGCAGAGTGGCGTAGGCAGGCGGACTGCTGGCCCCACAGGAAGTGTAGCCCATGTTGGTGTAGCCCATGTTGGTGTAGCCCATGTTGGTGTAGCCCAGTGACGGTGACATGCAAGCCACATTGGGCACCATAAACACGGCGTTATTATGGTACAACACTGACGGATCTTGGGCGGGGCTGGAGGGTGGTGGTGGCGTTCTGGCGCGCTTGTTCCGGCGGCGACAGACAATGACGACCGCAAAGAGAAAGGCCAGCGCGCCGACCAATCCCACGGTCAGACCTCCGATGAGAGCCGCGCTGCTGTGCTTGTACAACGACCGGTAACGTTCGGCGGTGGTTGTCGTCCGATACCCTGCAACACATTGACCAGTGAAATCCCTCGGTGTTTTTCGACCGCTCTAAAAATCCAGCACAGTAAAAAGCGCACAAAGTACTGGATCTGGCTCATGAAAAAGAGTGCATTACACTCTGGTGCAACTAGTAAATAAGTAAACATGGTGCTTAACGTTCACAGAAACCATAAAGGCTTATTAGGGACGGGGAGAAGGGGGGAAGGCGATATGGGGGTGGGGGGCGAGGGAGATTATATACCTATCGCTATACTATCACCCACCACCAGAATGATTCCTGCGTTAAGATGGGCAGTGATGAGAGTCATTTTAATGTTTCAGTAGGAAGTGATGGACAAAGTCGCAATTAAGACAGTGTCCACAAACCACAACCGAAGCGGTATCGAACCGAGGTCCTTCCGCTTACCAACCTAACGCTTTACCACTAGACCAAACCGCCTCACGTGCAACTAGATGTAGTTCTTTCCCTTTTTAGGGCGCTTTCATTATCTCTGTGTGGATGGGTGGAGTGGGATGGGTGATTTGGGTGGGTGGTGGGTGGGGTGGGGTGGGGTGGGGTGGGATGTATATATAGCTGTGGCTGCGAAGCAAGGGGACATAGTTCAGGAGCTGTGTGAGAATCAAGGTGGCCGTCGTGGACTGTCCGTCCTAACGAGCCTTCTGGTTTCCGTGGACGTAAAGCTATATTGAACCATGTTTCGGCATTGGTCTCAGCTTGTCCCTAATATGTCAACTGACATCTGAGGACATTAAGCAACACTACCTACCTACCTACCTACCTACCTACCTACCTACCTACCTACCTACCTACCTACCTACCTACCTACCTACCTACCTACCTACCTACCTACCTACCTAGCAAGGGGCGAGGGAGATTATACACCTATCGCTACACTGTCACCTCCAGAATGACTTCATTTCCCCCCTTTTTAACTTCAGTGTTTTATTATTACTAAGTTTTGTTGCACCGTTTGGTTGTGTTGTAACTGTATCAAGGACAGGTTGTCCAAAAGGCCTAAACCTTTATCCTTGCGTAATAAAGATCAGTCAGTCAGTCAGTCAGTCAGTCAGTCAGTCAGTCAGTCAGTCAGTCAGCCAGTCTCTCTCTCTCTCTCTCTCTCTCTCTCTCTCTCTCTCTCTCTCTCTCTCTCTCTCTCTCTCTCTCTCTCTCTCTCTCTCTCTCTCTCTCTCTCTCTCTCTCCTCTTCTTCTTCTTCCTCTTCTTCTTCTTCTTCTGCTGTGTATGGCCAGACAAACAAGCTCACAATCAAATTTCGATCATCAGCTAATGGCCCACTTACACCATGGCATGAAGGTCGTCGTGTCGGGATTGTACATCCCTTTTTTTTCTTTTTTCTTTTCTTCTTCTTCTTCTTCTTCTTCTTCTTCTTCTTCTTCTTCTTCTTCTTCTTCTTCTTCTTCTTCTTCTTCACCACTTTTTTCTTTTTCTATCTTCTTCTTCTTTGCCCCTTTTTTCAGTTTCTTTCTTCTTCTTCTTCTTCTTCTTCTTCTTCTTCTTCTTCTTCTTCTTCTTCTTCTTCTTCTTCTTCTTCTTCTTCTTCTACTACTACTACTACTACTACTACTTCTTCTTCTTCTTCTTCTTCTTCTTCTTCTTCTTCTACTACTACTACTACTACTACTACTACTTCTTCTTCTTCTTCTTCTTCTTCTTCTTCTTCTTCTTCTTCTTCTTCTTCTTCTTCTTCTTCTTCTTCTTCTTCGTCTTCTTTTTCTATCTTTTTCTTCTTCATCTTCTTCTTCTTCACCACTTTTTCTTTTTCTATCTTCTTCTTCTTCTACTTCTACTACTACTACTACTACTACTACTACTACTACTACTACTACTACTACTACTACTACTGCTGCTACTACTACTACTACTTCTTCTTCTTCTTCTTCTTCTTCTTCTTCTTCTTCTTCTTCTTCTTCTTCTGCTGCTGCTGCTGCTGCTGCTGCTGCTGCTGCTGCTGCTGCTGCTGTGTATGACCAGACAAACAAGCTCACAATCAAATTTCGATCATCAGCTAATGGCCCACTTACACCATGGCATGAAGGTCGTCGTGTCGGGATAAACCTCTGAACTCTGAACTGCTTCGTAATCCAGCTGAAATCCACTTCCGACGATTGATTGATCTGACGTAAACTTGACGTACATGTAACGTCCAGTGCTGTGGAACTGACTGCCCTGGTCAGTGTTGTGGCACAGTGTAGCCAGACGTGGGCTGTTGACTGGGGAGACTGCAACAAATCGACAGGAAATTTCAGTTAGTAAAAGCAGTCAGTATAAAGAATTCAAAATAATAACGTGATCTGAGGTAATACATTTTTCTTCTGCTCAAAGGTCACACCTTCCCCACCACACCAAACCACCACTGTCAGAACCGCCAACACCTGCAACACCCCGCGTTGCCATGCTATGAGTGATATATTGATGTAGTGATATAATGACAGGATTCTAACGTCCTGAAGAGCTTACAGATTATCATTTTATCTATAGGTAACACTCAAATAAGCATACTGCTTTTGTGTTTCCTGTACTTATTTGTTGAACTTATGATTACGATGAATGAATAAAATTTCGTTTAAACCAAGAGCTTACAGGTCACCTCAGGAAAATCACACACTGTGAACAGGTGCAGATGATGCACAGAGAGAACACGACAGAAATTACAGGTGTTTTAGTGACTGATGTTGGTTTCCATTTCCTAACATTATGTTAGTTATGAATGCAGCGAGTAATATTATATTATTTGTTTGCAATGAGAGCAGGAAATAATGTGCTCTCATTGTCATCTCTGATCTGATATAAAATACAAGAGAATATCGATACAGCGATGAAAAGAACAAAGTTCACAGATATGGTAGGCCTATACATCTGACCTCTGTATTGACACTACTGGTTGGAGGTGAGGCTTTTGCACAAGCTTTGTGTTAACTGCTCAATTAATTTTTTACAAGAGAATTACTACTGGGGCCAGAGTGGCTTTCCACTCAATCAATTCGTTTCCTGGCTGACGTTTTGCTAAATGACGTTTTTAATGATTTAATAATTCATTGAAATGTATTGCTTTTTATGTTTTAGAATCTTTGTAAAAACAAAAGTGTGGGGGGAGGGATGAGGGGTAGAATGACAATAGTTATGGATATGCTTGTGTTTAGTGTATATTGTGATGCGTGCGATACTACGTGATGTTGCGTACTTTTTAAGTGTTACTCTTTTACATTCTTTTGCATACGTACACTGTCTTTGTTCTTTATGTGTGGCACCCACATTTTACCTTTGAAGGAATAAAGAATTTCTTGACTTGATTTGACCATTCAAGATGTGTACAGCATGCACTGGACCATGCCATCCTTTCTTTCAGTCCCAACCAGGCATTCCCTGATCACCCCACCCCCACCCCCACCACACCAAACCACCGCCATCACAACCACCAACATCCGCAACACCCCGGCTTGCCATGATAATAGTGATATATTGATGGATGGAACAAAATGTACCGCCGTCAAACACAGTGAGGTTGTCGAAGCTACAGTCAACGCTTTCTTCCAAATCGACACGGGCGACGTAGAGGCGAACGACGTAACCTTGGCTCGCTTCGATTTTCCACCCACAGTCTGAATTGCTGCAAAATGACGCAATACAGTATAATACAAAACCATTAATATTGTCAACTAATAAATATACTCAAGCCAAAACGTTAAGCAGCTTTAAGAAGTAAGGAGACTAATACATTCCCTATTCTGATCAAATAAAGTATAACGATCTCAAAAAGTCGATCAGTTGTCAGGTCACTGACACTGTGAACGATCACTTTTGTGGATATCTTTGACAGTTCCTAGCTGTTTGTATGTATTCTTGGCAAAGAGTCTGCTTGACTGCAAGCTGATACTTGAAACTGTCTAGCAATTGCATACTGAACTAAGAAGAGGTTTTGCCATCTAGTCGCATCAGACTCTGGAACCAAAATTGTTTAACTCGCACGTAATACCGGTAAAACCGCTCATTTTTACTCGTAATATGGCACATTTCTCAGTCTCTTCCATACAATTTCTGAAACCGATGTGCTCATCTGCTGAGAAATATATCTTACGTTTACAAGGAAATCGGTAAATTGAAAAGAAAAGAAAAAAGCGTCTTTGTCTCTGCAAAAATACAGATGCGATTTACTTCGGATGTTAGAGGAAACAGTCAATACAAGACATACCTGTGGTACTGGCCACTGTAGTTGGGTACATGGAAAGACTGGGTAAAGCTTGGGTCTGCAAACAGGGAACGAGTCACGCCGAATCTACACCGGCCACCGGAAGCAGCTGAAACATACAGGCTGGTAGTCATAATGATGTTTTTGACGATGATGGTAATAATGATTATCATCGCCACCATTATCATTATGTCTTTGCCATCGGACTCTGGTGTCTGTAAATCTGTAGGTTGGGTAATGAAGACATGCCGACCCCCGACCTCGCACCCATCTCCCCATTCCAAAGGTCAGTAGACTAAGCATAAATATGTAAATTAACAGCATTTCATAAGTGTGTCCAGCTATATCAGTTTTCCGAAAGAAAACAAACCCTTAGATTGACCGAGGATGGAAACATATTAGGCCGAATAGCCGGCCTAGCATTGATCATGATACATCATGGATCGTACATCCCTTTTCTTCTTCTTCTTCTTCTTCTTCTTCTTCTTCTTCTTCTTCTTCTTCTTCTTCTTCTTCTTCTTCTTCTAAACCAAATTTCAACCAGCGGCAAATGACCCGCTTACGCCAAGGCATGATGGTCGTCGTGTCGGGATCAACCTGTGAACTCTGAACTGCTTCGTAATCCAGCTGGAATCCACTGTCAGTAAATGAGTTGTCGGACGTAAACTTGACGTATATGTAACGTCCAGTGCTGTAGAACTGACGGCCCTGGTCAGTGTCGTGGCACAGTGTAGCCAGACGTGGGCTGTAGACTGGGGAGGCTGCAACAAATCGACAGGAAATTCCAGTTTAGAAAAGCGATCAGTACAAGGAATTTAAAATAATAGCGACAATATAATCTAAAGTAATTATCCTTCTAATGCAGTGCTACTCTATAAATAATAGCCATAACGTAAACTAAGGTGTTTTATCATTGGCGGGAGTTGCCACAAGCATAATTTTTGTCGTTAATTTTTTTGTCGCGACAAACACATGTTTGTTGCAATAAAGCACGTCTTTTGTCGCGACAAAAGTATGCTTGTTGAGGCAAAACCTTTGTTACGACAAAACATTTGTCGCGACAAAACCTTTGTTGCGACAAAATTGTTTGTTGTGACAAACATTTGTCGTGAAAAGATTTTTGTCGCGACAAAAGTATTCTGTCACGACAAAACATAATTTCTTCGCGACAAAACTTTTGTCACGACAAAAGTGATACTTGTGGCAACTCCCGCCAATGATAGTATTTATCTTCTGATGCAGTGCTACACCATGAGTTAGATAGTAACAGGATTTTAACGTCCTGTCAACCGCACAGGGTCACCTCAGGACAGTCACACTACGAACAGTTACAGATGGCGGACAGAGGGAAAACACAACAAACAGTACAAGTGTTTCTACTGATTGATGTTTGGTTCCGCCTACGTCTGTAGGCTATGTTTCTAAACGATCTATTAAAAAAAATCTTAAACAAGAATGACTGCTAACATCCTAAAACAAGATCCAAACACATAAAGGGTTCAAAAGACTGAACACTTAAAGGTTCAAAAGATGCAGATTGTGTGATTGTGTCCTAATAAATAAGCGTTCTTTTGAACCTTTTGTGTCTTTGGATCTTCTAACCGATCTGTCAGTTTGGAATACATCACGTAATATTCCATTACTTGTTTGTAAGGAGGGCAGGAAATGCTGTGTTCTGATTGTCTTCTATGAAGCAGGCTAACAATACAAGAAGATAGTGACACACATATGCAAAGAACGAAAATTTCTATATATGGTCTTCAGCAAACTCCAAGCACTGGTTTACGACATCCTTCCTTCAACCACTGCCGTATTTAGTTACGCCATAGGATCCAGAAAACTGTCAGCTAACGAGCAGTTTTTCGTTGGTGCTCAAACAGTAGTAAGTTTGTTACAAACAACACAAATAAAACAAGGCGTGTCATTTATAGCCGCCAACAAAGTTTACACCTGCACAAATAAAACCACAATCGTTTGAATCGAAACGGAACTCTTTTCTTTCTTTTTTACCCGGTGTGGATGCGCCTCGTGTTTACGTGCGTGCTTTGGCGCTTGGTTGCTTCTACAGTCATATTAGTATCCGAACCTTTCGGAGGGCGCTGACCGCGTTGCTGGACAGCTGCGCAGAGATAAAGAGTGTCCCTTCAGTGGCGTAAGTAATCTGGCAGAGTTTGGAGGAAGGTGCCGGAAAGCGATGGTCGGAGTGTGGGTCTTCACGTGACCACGGCGTGGAGCGCTGTTGTTCAGAGATGAGGCACTCGCCAGCAAATAAGCATTGTGTTCAAAGTGTCTACTTCCCATACAGTTAGTTCGTTTGTTGGCTGAACCACTGAAGACTGAACCATCCAATCCTTTCTCCCGAGCTGGCATTTCCGGACCCCCACCCTCAGATAGTACACCCCCACCCCCACCCCCAACACAATGGCTTGCCGATACATAAGTGATGTGTTGATGGACAGAGAAAAATTTACCTCCATCAAAAACAGTAATGCTGTCGAAGCCACAGTCATCGCTTTCTTCCAGATCGATACGGGCGACATAGAGGCGAACAACGTAACCCTGGCTTACTTCGATCTTCCACCCACAGTTTGAATTACTGCAAAGTAATGTAATACAATATAGCACAGTACAAAAACATTAATATAATCCATTGGTGGATATATTTTGTTACGGATGGTTCAGAATTAAGTCTTACATAAACAAACACATACGATCAGGCGCGCGCGCGCGCGCGCCCACACACACACACACACACACACACACACACACACACACGCACACACACACACACACACACACACACACACACACACACACACACATATGCATACATACATATGCATACATACATAAATGTGCGCGCACATATACACATACCCGCGCGCAAGTGAATCAATGATAACAGGGTTTTTTTTAAGTAGTTGAGCTGACAGATAATTCTGACAACCATCCATTGTTCTTTTAAGACCGGTATGGACTTTCCAATCTCCTGAGCTTTCCTCTACTTCTTGACTGGTTTAAAAATCGGACTGAGGGTGTAGTCCACTGGAGATCATGATAAAATGTTATTATGCTTTTTGTAAATGCTAATGCTGAGGAAGCTATTATGATGAGCGTTGGAATTATTTTGTTCGGTAGGAGACTTGCATTTGTTGGTAATTTGGAGTCGAGTATAAATTTAGTCAGATAACTAACCAGTCTATACGAATCCACGTAGGAAAGCGTAGGAATTCCTTGTACGAAACAGGTCTTTTGTGATGAAATTTGTGTCACCTGAAAAAGCCCACAACAGCCCAAACAGCAGCACTGCTCCATCTCTTACTTTGTGTGTTTCAGTGTTGGTGGGTATGGCGATCTACTGGAAAATATATAGCAAGTTCAGCAAGAAAGCTGGAGAGAGAGAGAGAGAGAAACACACCTCTCCTGCTCTTTTAAACAAAAACTGAAAAAGATCCGGTTTATTTTGGATAACAGAAATAATCCAGCATTAGACTTACCTGTGGTAACTGTTAGGGTGGTTAGGTGAATGGAGAGAATGGATAACCCCTTGGCTCGCAGACAGATGCTGAGTCACACCGAACAAACACACCTCACCGAAAGCTGCTGAAACATACATAGGCTGATGGTGATGGTTGAGACGATGATAGTAATAACGACGATCATCGCTACATTACCACCCACACGACCCACCCGAACCCAAAGGTCAAATAGGCTATGATCATAAATTAACAATGTATCACAAGTGTGTCCAACTACATACATTTTCAGAAGGAAGACAAATTAATGTTTAGATTGATTGAGAAAAATCGTGAGAGAAAAATAGTATCAGCTGACTTCCGATGTTAGTGTATAAAACTGGAATAAAATAATGCAGTTTAATGACAGCATCCAATTCCTTCCCTTCCCCCGTTCCTTTACATCACATTTAAGCATAATACTGACTGTCGACAGGTCTTCCATGAGTGACTATTTTAAGAGAGTCATGGGGACCCCAAACCACGACTATTAGACGGTTCCTGACAATTTACAAACGATGAAGTCTAAAATAAAACAGCACTCGTACAGAAGTATTGTAGGGTATTGTACACGTTGTCCGTTCCACACCTCATTTCTAGGTTTGGACTTGACCTTCCTGAGTGGACTTTCAGACCTGTCAACCATCGAATGTTCGTGTGACCAGTGTTTTCAGGGTTTCTACCAGCAGCAAATGACCCACTTACGCCATGGAGTCGTAGTCGTCGTCGTGTTGTGATCAACCTGTGAGCTTAGAATTGCTTCGTAATCCAGTTGAAATCCATCTCCGCCTACTGAATTGTCCGACGTAAACCTGACGTATATGTAACGTCCAGTGCTGTAGAACTGACGGCCTTGGTCAGTGTCATGGCACAGTGTAGCCAGACGTGGACTGAAAGCTGGGGAGCCTGCAACAAATCCAATTATTAAATTTAAGAGCAACAGTATGAGCAAGCCAGAATTATAGCGATGGTAAATAGGTGGCGATCGATGGTAATTGGAGTATACATTTAGTCATTTAACAGATTAACTAGAATACATTTAATCTGACTAAATGTATGCTCCTTCGGTAATTAGACGTCTGATCGATGGTCACAGTATGGGCAGTAAGTAAGTAAGTAAGTAAACATGATGCTTAACGTCCACAGAAACCATGAGGCTTATTAGGGACGGGGAATACTATATGAGCTAGTTAGAGACAGGATTTACGTCCTGTCAGCGGCACAGGCTCGCATAGTTCAGGAGCTGTGTGAGAGTCAAGGTGGCCGTCCTGGGCTGTCTGTCCTAACGAACCTTCTGGTTTCCGTGGACGTAAAGCTATATTGAACCATGCTTCGGCATTGGTCTCAGCTTGTCCCTAATATGTCAACCGACATCCGAGGACATTAAGCAATACTGCCTACCTACCACAGGCTCACTTCAGGACGTCACACACTGCGATCAGGTGCAGATGGCGAACAGAAGGGGGAAAAAAAAGAGAAAAAAACAGAACATAGGACACTGGTGTTTTGCTGATTGATGCTTGGTTCCGCCTACGTCGATTCAGGCGGGGTTGTTAACTCCCTTGACTTTTGCCCGGCATCGCTTACGCTCCTTGGCTGCTTTTACTTCCGGTGCGTACTTTCTTCACAAAGGAAGGCGGTGACAGTGAATTTACGAATTTTACACTGCCAACTTTAAAGGAATTTTTGGAAGCCCGTAGTCAGAATGTGTCTGGTAACAAGTAATAACTTGTTGCTCGTGCTATAGGATGCCACAAAACGCATTTTTTCCACGAACTCGCGATCTTCTGGTCAACCAAAAAACGACGCAAAGACACTTTTTTTTCCACCCTCCATCCCCTTTCACCGGTAATTTTTTCAACTGCAACAGTGGTGGCATTTGCACTGCTCCGCAGTTCTAGGTTCAACTTCCATTGTTACACACAGCGTGAAACAACACCTACTCAGAAATCGGCCCGAAAGTGACGCTGCGACCTCTCGCAACTTCTTGCGCAAAAGATTACAACGGGCATTCACTCGTGCAAACCAGCTTCACTGAACCGCCCATATGGCTATGCTTCCAAACGTTATATCAGTTTGGAATAAATCAACACACTGGGGTGATGATTTATTCAAGTTTGAATAAATCAAGTAAAATTCTGTTACGTTTGTAATCAGATCGGGAAACGCTACGCTCCAACAGTCTTCTTTGGCATATGCTGAAATACAAGAGAATACTGACAGTTATGCAAGGACAAATTTGATATGATAATCACTATTCAGCAGGTAGTCTATTCTATATCTGACCCCCGCGTGGACATATTGGTTACAGATGAGGCATTGGCCAGTGCATAAGCTTTGTGTTCGTTGCCAAAGTGCATACTGTCCCTCGAATTAATTCGTTTGCTGACTGCATGGACCGCTGAAGACATGTACAACAAGCACTGACCACTCCAGTCCTTTGTTCCAGCCTCGACCTGGCGACCTGTGATTCCCTGACCACCCGCCACGAATCCCGACTTGCCACGATATAAGTAATGTGTTGACGCATAGACCAAAATTTACCTCCATCAAAAAGAGTAATACTGTCAAAGCTACAGGAAACGCTTTCTTCCAAATCGATACGGGAGACGTAGAGGCGAACAACGTAACCCTGGCGTGCTTGGATCTTCCACCCACAGTTTGAATTACTGCAAAGTAATGCAATACAATCTATTAAGGAACATGAAAATGATCCAGTAATGAACGTAATTTAAAAACGGATGGTACAGAATAAAACCTTATATAATGATACATAAACACCATTTTTTTTTTTTTTTTTTTTTTAGAATTTGTTTTTATAAACACACACACACACACGCGCGCGCGCGCGCGCACACACACACACACACACACACACACACACACACGCACACGCACACGCACGCACGCACGCACGCACGCACGCACGCACGCACGCACACGCTCATTATGGCTCGAGAAAATCAATGATAACGGTTTCAAAAAAGCAGCTAAAATAATAAACATAGAAAACATAAGGCTCATTAGGGACAGGAGCAGCGAGCTGGACTGACGAATAATTCTGACACAAACCCATTGTTCTGCTGAGACTGGTGTGAGTTTCAATTCGCTGACCTTCACGCTGCTTTTTGTTGTTGTTGTTGTTTTGTTTGTTGTTGTTTTTGTTTGTTTGTTTTTGTTTGTTTGTTTTTATTTGTTTGGAGACCTTACTGAGGATGTGGTACTTTGCGAGATCACGATGAGATGTTATTATTGTTATGTATTTATCATTATGTAAATCTTAATTTCCGAGGAAGCTACTCAGGGTGAGCATGGTAGTTATTTAGTTAGGTAAAAGACTTGCACTGTGGGTAATTTGAGGTGTAAACTTAGTCACATACACTATTCCACCGCATAAAAAAAGGATTAAAGCAGAATCAACACACAAGGGAGCTGATTAGCGTTCGAAATACGTAACACACAAGTACAACAACAAAGACCTGAGTCGCCTACGGTAACTCTCACCTGGCATGCGTGTAAATACAAGGTACATAAACTCCACCAGAGGTACATCCTCTCTCCCCCCCCCCCTCCCCCCACCGTATTAAAGAGAAAGAAACACCCAATGTTGTTGCTTTCTGAGGAAACCTGTTTCTGCCAAAAATGTTTACAATAGTCGCTCCACTTCATACTTTCATGTTTCCGTGTTGATACAGTACAGTGATGTGCTGGCAAATATTTGTAAAATTTCCCAAGAAATTTGGGAGGAAAATTGCTCTTAAAAAAGAAAAATCCGAATTATTTCAGATATTAAACTGATTCAGTATAAAACTTACCTGTGGTATTGGTTAGGGTAGTTATGTAAACGGAGAACCTGGGTAACGTTTGGGTTTGCAAACAGATTTTGAGTCACGCCGAGTCGACACCGGTCACTGGAGACTGCTGAAACATAGGCTAATAGTGGTGGCGATGGCTGTGATGATGATGGTAATAATGCTGATCATCGCCAACACCGTCATTGTGTGTTTTCCATGGGACTCTGATGTTTGTAAATCTGCAGGTTTGGTGGTAAAGACATCTCCATCCACCCACCCCCGCCCAAAGGCCAATAAACTAATATACTAAATATAAATATGTAAATTAACAATATTTCATAAGTGTCTGGAACTATATCAATTTTTATTTTTAATTAGATTTATTGTAAACACAAATGTGAGGGAAAAACATTAGCAGCTGACTGCCACAGAGAGTTCCAATTATAATCAACTTGTAAAACTGGGGTAAAAGAAAATACACGGCCTTTTTTTTTTTTTTCCACGTTCATGGAGTCAAAAACGTCCCTTCCTGTCACATTTCAACATAATACTGACTGTCGAGTCACTGAAACGCTACATCAATACTGGACAGATAGTTACAATTTTCAATTAACATCTGGGATTACAAACTAACAGTATAGTCTTTGTTGGCCGCAGTCTTTGAGTCAGAGAAAATGGCTCTTTCACCAGAGGTTCTTGTTTGCTTCTAAACTTAAAGGCGCCAGACAGTGTTGATGACACACTCCGAGCACCGCTTTCCGGCACCTTCCTCCAAAGAAAGGAAGGATGTCGTAAACTAGTGCTTGGAGTTTGTGTCGATGACTGCCGCTTGTAAAGTAACCTCATTTCCTGCAACCTCAGTTGGTCTTCAGTCTACTCACACCAAGGATTCACCGTTGTTGTCGTTGGTGACGTTATTGGCCTTGTTGTTGTTGTCGTAGTGTTGTAGTTAGCCTGAGAAGGAAGAACCGCTCTGTACCTCAGCTGAAACCCATGCTCCGTAATTGAATCATCGGATCTGAAATCGAGGAGCATGAACCGCCGAGTGCTGTAGAAGGACATGTACTGGCTACTGTTCCCACAGAGCTTGGCCAGGAGTGGAGTATAAAGCGATCTATAGCCTGCAAAGGAGAAAAGGTTCAGGTGAAAACAAAGAATGGTCAATGTACATTGATGACACTGATCTTTACCTACGGAAACCAGTTAACAAATATGTTTCATTCCGAAGCAAATAATGAACATCACAAATTCATGGGTGAAGTAGCAAACATTAAGTTTTATACACACACACACACACACACACACACACACACACACACACACACACACACACACACACACACACACACACACACACACACACACACACATATATATATATATTCGTCCGCGCCGACACAGTGTCCACTCATACTCGTATACACAACGGGTCCTGGTTCAACCGCTTACTTGGGATAGTCGTTTGGGTAGTTAGGTGACTGGATCAATCCAGTGACGTCTGTCCTTGCGGAGACAAACTGGGGGACGATGCTACACTGGGTCCCCGGGGCTCCGGTCCCTGTTCAGATAGAGATACATCCTGACGACTGATGCCAGTGATGAGGAGGGAGGATGTTTTAAACCTCTCTCTCTCTCTCTCTCTCTCTCTCTCTCTCTCTCTCTCTCTCTCTCTCTCTCTCTCTCTCTCTCTCTCTCTCTCTCTCTCTCTCTCTCTCTCTCTCTCTCTCTCTCTCTGGTTATTGATGAGGAAGACCCACCTAGTGTGGATGTTCTGGACAGTCCTATTACTGAGGAAGAGATTATGACAGCTGTCGAGCATCTGAAAACCAATAAGGCGCCGGATACTGATGGTATACTGGCCGAGATGATAAAGACCTCACTTCCGCAGATTTTACCTTTTTTGGTGGCATTGTTCAATCGTATTTTTGATACAGGGGAGTACCCGACTGCATGGACAGGTGCAATTATTATACCGATACATAAAAGTGGCAACAAGAACGACCCTGATAATTATCGGGGGGTGTCATTATTGAGTATTCTTGGAAAGGTTTTTGCTCACATTTTGAATAAGCGACTGTCGTGATGGCAAGAGGAAAACAACAAGATTGCCGAAGAGCAAAGTGGTTTTCGTACCGGATATTCAACCATGGATAATGTATTTGTTTTGTATGCAGTTGTTCAGCGGTACCTGACGAAAAAAATCTAGAAAAGTGTATGTATGCTTTGTTGACTTCAAAAAGGCATTTGATACCATCAACAGAAGTATGAAAGGCTGGAGTAGGTGGAAAAATGTTGAACATTTTGCAAAGCATGCATAAAATAGTCAAATCATGTGTACGGTGTCCTGAAAGTCTTATTCTTGTCTCCAACTTTGTTCTCGTTTTTTATCAACGAATTAGCGCTTGATGTCGCCAAAAATGGATTGTATGGGGTACAACTTACTCCGGATATAATACAGATTTTAATAATGCTCTTTGTTGACGACGTCAATTTGACATCATACTGTGTTAAAGATCTTCAGATTCAGATTAACCTATAGAAACGGTATGCTGATAACTTTTCGATGACAGTCAACATGAACAAAACTAAAATAATTGTATTCAGGAAGGGAGGCTTCTTAGGAGCAAATGAAATATGGCGGTATGAAAATGAAGTTATAGAAGTTGTAAACTGTTATAAGTACTTGGGACTACACTTTACTACTAAGTTATCATTAACCCAGACAGTAAATGAGCTTGCAACAAAGGCAAAAGCAAGAACTGCACAAGTACTGAAATGTCTTTGGAGACTAGGCAGTGTACATAGCGAGGTGTTCTTTAAAATATATGATGCTCAGATTCTTCCCGTACTTATGTATGGATCAGAGATATGGGGGTACCAACGATCTGATGCGATAGAAAAGGCGCATTTGTTTGCTTGTAAAAGACTACTCAACGTGGGATTACAAACTCCAAATGCTATGGTGCTCGGAGATCTAGCCAGATTCCCTATTTTCATTTTGACAGCTGTACGTTGTACTAAATTTTGGCTAAGAATCTTGCGTTTACCAGAAGAAAGACTGACAAAGAAAGCATACAATATGCTAATCCATTTGCAAGAGAATGGTAAAAAGTCATGGACTTTTCATGTAATGCAACTGATTTGTACAAATGGATTTGGTGAAGTGTGGTTTCAACAGGGAGTAGGCGATGCGGGTGCATTCCTCAGATGTTTCAGGCAGAGATTGGTTGATCAGTATACACAAGGTTTGGCTACAGATATCTAGACCAAAGAAAGATTTGAGTTTTATTCCAGCTTTAAATGCATTTTTCAAAGTGAAAAATACATAGACTACCAGCAGAAAAGGTATTTTAGGGACTCTTATGTACAGTTTAGACTGGGAATATCACCTATACGTGTACACAGAATTCGTTACAGAAAGGATGTTGTCCCGAGTCAGTTACTTTGTCCTGTGTGTAAAAATGAAATTGAGGACGAATCACATGTGATCTTCAGATGCAATGCATATGAGCGCTTTAGAAAAGAGGTGAACATTATAGCAAGTACCAGTACTACCCAGGACACTTCTAATGCTCTTTCCGTGTTATGGCTGCAGACGACGAAGAGTCTGTTATTCAGCTTTCACGCTTTCTGTACAGAGTCTGTTATTCAGCTTTCACGCTTTCTGTACAGAGTCTGTTATTCATCTTTCACGCTTTCTGTACAGAGTCTGTTATTCAGCTTTCACGCTTTCTGTACAGAGTCTGTTATTCAGCTTTCACGCTTTCTGTACAGAGTCTTCGACATGCGGAATCGAGCTGTATCAAGTGAATGAATGAAATTCAGTTTGTGTTCG
>OY757543.1:10845047-10857547 GCA_963584105.1 Alviniconcha strummeri
CTCCTCCCTCCAATCCACCCGGCTCCTCCCCCACCTCCTCCCCCTAATCCCCCCTCCCTCCTCCCTCCAATCCACCCGGCTCCTCCCCCACCCCCACCCCCCATTGACTTATGAATCATTCAACTGGTTCACCATTTATTCATGAATCATTCAACTGGTTTACCATTTATTTATGAATCATTCAACTGGTTTACCATTTATTTATGAATCATTCAACTGGTTTACCAGTTATTTATGAATCATTCAACTGGTTCACCGTTTATTTAGGAATCATTCAGCTGGTTCACCGTTTATTTAGGAATAATTCAACTGATTCGCCATTTATTTAGGAATCATTCAGCTAGTTCACCATTTCATTTATGAATCGTTCAACTGCTTCACGGTTCACTATTTATTTATGAATCATTCAACTGGTTCACCATTTATTTATGAATCGTTCAACTGGTTCACCATTTATTATGAATCGTTCAACTGGTTCACCATTTATTATAAATCGTTCAGCTGATTCACCATTTATTTATGAATCATTCAACTGGTTCACCATTTATTTATGAATCATTCAACAGGTTCACGCCGCTGGTTAACGCAGAAGCCTTGTAGTGGCGGTGCTGTAGCGCTGGGTTTAAGTATTCCCCACCCCTTCCTGCCCTGTCTTTGTGACGGGTGCTTAGTGTGAAGTGTGCTTAGTCACCCAACTAGCTGAACAGGAGAAGGCTTTTTACGCACATGCTAGAAGGATCGTATGTTTCGGATCTGAATTTCAAATTTAGAGGCATCGTGACATGAGGACTGAAGGACCAGGAAGGTGTACTCGGGTCGACAATACCCAAAAACGTTCGAGCTATATATACATTCTACGCACGGATGATTCTTCGTAGTTCAGGAGCTGTGTGAGAGTCGAGGTGGCCTTCTGGTTTCCGTGGATGTAAAGAATTATTGAACCGTGCTTCGGCATTGGTCACAACTTGTCCCTAATATGTCAACTGACATCTGAGGACATTAAGTATCACTTCATCATCAGGATAATTCTGGTGTGGTTTTCCATGACGGCTGTTGTACGATTTCCTGTACGACTTCTTATTGCATTTGGCTTAACTTGTTGTTTAAGGCACCAGCTAAATGAAAAAGTATTAGTGTGTGCCATTTCCACAAATCACATTTACTTTCCGTTGACAAAATGTCACAATCTGCCTCCTCCACAAAGATAAACGTTCAGAGAGAACGCTGCTTTCTCCTCCACTGTTGCTTTAGTCCTGGCCTATAGCAATAGACACTGATACCACGATAAGCGTTCATAGAGAAAGTTATTTTGCTTTAAAAGAGTCCCGAGACAAAGCAAAGCGTTTAGAAGGAATGTTGTTTTTGCACAGCAGACTCCGAGACAATGCTAATTAAGTCTTAGAACAGAGCGGTCGGCGATGCCTCGACAGTTCGTCCTCCTCCTTCTTCTTCTTCTTCTTCTTCTTCTTCTTCTTTTTCTTCTTCTTCTTCTTCTTCTTCTTCTTCTCTCTCTCTCTCTCTCTCTCTCTCTCTCTCTCTCTCTCTCTCTCTCTCTCTCTCTCTCTCTCTCTCTCTCTCTCTCTCTCTCTCTCTCTCTCTCTCCTTCTTTTTTTCTTCTTCTTCTTCTTCTTTTCTTCTTCTTTTTCTTCTTCTTCTTCTTCTTCCTTTCTTTCTTTCTTCTTCTTCTTCTTCTTCTTCTTCTTTCTTTCTTTCTTACTTTCTTCTTCTTCTTCTTCTTCTTCTTCTTCTTCTTCTTCTTCTTCTTCTTCTTCTTCTTCTTCCTTGCAAGGGTGTAAACCTTTTTTCTGTTCCTTCTTTTTTTCTTTTTTCTTTTTTTTGGGGGGGGTCTTTGGTGGGGGGGGGGGGGGTCGTCAAAACAGTATTCATTCGTTCGGGTTACTAACACTACACGTAGACCCTAAAGTGCATGTACACCCTGTGGCTGAGTGCCAGTTTAGGGCTTTTTCAGAACATGTAGCCTGTTCAAAAAGTATTTCGTCCAACAGGTAAATGACAGCAAACTAAACACAAGTACAGTTAGGACCTTTGTTCTGGTATGTGATGTGGATGCTAGATCAAGTCGAGATAACGAGTTTCTTCTTGTTGATACTGTAAGTAAGTAAGTAAACATGGTGCTTAACGTCCACAGAAAGCATAAGACTTATTAGGGACGGGGAGGGGGGGTATGGAGGTGGGGGAAGAGGGAGATTATATACCTATCGCTACACTGTCACCACCAGAATGATTCCTGCATTAAGATGGGCAGTGATGAGAACCATTTTAATGTTTCAGTAGGAAGTGATGGACAAAGTCACAAGACAGTGTCCACAAACCACAACCGTTTTGAAGAGAAAGGAGAGCCGAAGCGGTATCGAACCGAGGTCCTTCCGCTTACCGCTAGGCCAAACCGGCTCACATTGATGTTGTTAGTGTTGATCGCTTTCATGTGGCGTTATTCTCCGCTTTCGAGCAGACTCACTGCGCTCGAGCGACTAAAGCTTTTTATAGCGCGTTTTGGAATATCCACCGAAGTGGTGTACATACAGCGCAGGCATGGCTGGTGCCACATGAAACTGCTGCCGTCTCGGCGCGTTCTTCTTCTTCTTCTTCTTCTTCTTCTTCTTCTTCTTCTTTACATTTTGCGTCAAGGGTATAAACCATTTTTCTTTTCCTTTTTTCTTTGGGGGGTGTGGGGTGTACACCATGCAACTATGCACCATGTGACTTCATGCAAAGCCATAACTGTAAGGTACATGCGTATTTAGTTGCAACTTGCCACCTGCGCTTTTGGCAGAAAGCCCCGGATCTTTTACATGCCACTGCGGTAACACGGGGGTGGAACGGATACCGAAATAGAAAGTTGACCCTGCAGGGATACGAACCCGCGACCTTTCAATCACGAGTCCGGCGCTCTATCCACTGAGCTATCCCCGCTTCCTGACTGACGATTATTGTGGGGTGATTGAGTATATAGGACGCCGTCAAGTATTAAAACGCCCAGAGCTCAGGAGCTGTGTGAAAATCGAGGTGGCCGTCTTGGGCTCCCGTCCCTAATAAGCGTACGGTTTCTGTGGACGTAAAGCAACACTCAACCAATCACTAAAACGCGCCAGCCGCATACCGCGGCCGCTTGCCTGTTTGACCCCGATCTATAAGCGCCAGCACTCGTCACGCATGTCAGATCAGTTGGTGCAGTAAGAAAACATTTTTTAAAGTTCAGTATGAAATCAACGATGCATTTTAAAGCAAAAATCCTTAAAGTAACTACCTTTTTCCAAATATATGTGTTGTTTTGACAAGAGGTCAAAACAAAAAATATGAATCAAGAATTTTGTTTTAAAATGCCCCACCGATTTTATTTGTAATTTAGAAATCATTTTTCTTCGCTACGACTCGCCGGATCGTCAACTGTCCTGACTCGTGCGTGGTCCAGGCGAGATCAAGAGCAGGGACGTGGAGCTGGACTCTCAAGAGAGAGCCCAGGAGAGATCAAGAGCAGGGACGTGGAGCTGGACTCTCAAGAGAGAGCCCAGGAGAGATCAAGAGCTGGGACGTGGAGCTGGACTCTCAAGAGAGAGCCCAGGAGAGATCAAGAGCAGGGACGTGGAGCTGGACTCTCAAGAGAGAGCCCAGGAGAGATCAAGAGCAGGGACGTGGAGCTGGACTCTCAAGAGAGAGCCCAGGAGAGATCAAGAGCAGGGACGTGGAGCTGGACTCTCAAGAGAGAGCCCAGGAGAGATCAAGAGCTGGGACGTGGAGCTGGACTCTCAAGAGAGAGCCCAGGAGAGATCAAGAGCAGGGACGTGGAGCTGGACTCTCAAGAGAGAGCCCAGGAGAGATCAAGAGCAGGGACGTGGAGCTGGACTCTCAAGAGAGAGCCCAGGAGAGATCAAGAGCAGGGACGTGGAGCTGGACTCTCAAGAGAGAGCCCAGGAGAGATCAAGAGCAGGGACGTGGAGCTGGACTCTCAAGAGAGAGCCCAGGAGAGATCAAGAGCAGGGACGTGGAGCTGGACTCTCAAGAGAGAGCCCAGGAGAGATCAAGAGCAGGGACGTGGAGCTGGACTCTCAAGAGAGAGCCCAGGAGAGATCAAGAGCAGGGACGTGGAGCTGGACTCTCAAGAGAGAGCCCAGGAGAGATCAAGAGCAGGGACGTGGAGCTGGGCTTTCATAACAGGATGGTTTGTCTTGCTGCAAAGTTGTTCCTCAACAGCTGCTTCTCGGACACTGTCTTTGTGGCTTTACTCCGCACAGCTGTTAAAACAGCAATTAGTGGAGTACACGAGCTGCTTCGCACTGGCGGGGTCCCCACCTCCTTAACGTTGTTGTTCTGGCGGTGGCTGACGATCTTTTCGGTCTTTACAGGTCGGAGCACGCGGATGAGCTATTCCTCTCTACTCCCCACCCCCATCCCCACCACCACACCCCGCCCCCCGCCCCCGTACCTCCTCCTCCTTTCCACGTCTCTAATAATCCGTATGGTTTCTGGGTTTCTGTGGACGTTAAGCACCATGATTCCTGACTCGCGCGTGGCTCGTTTCGAAGTGTGGTACGAACAGTACGTGCATGCTCATGTCGCCAAGGGAACAAAAGCAGAAAGCAAGCTGTCAGTCTCGGCGCTGTTTGTACAGACCAGTCCCGCTGATCGTTATTAAGGAAATTCGGCTAATAATTCCAGCAACAACAAAAAAACACAACGTGACGTTTTAAAGTATCATAAAATTCATTATTTCAAGTTATAACCTTTTACTTTGATCTCTTCAACCTACTGAACACAACATGCTTTGACAAAAGCTGGTTCTTATAATTTCAAGATTTGTTTCAGTCTCGTCTAACTTTTGGGCGAAACATGTTATTAGAAGGATAGTTCCTTTGAGCAAAACAAAAACAATGAGACCTTTGTTACTCGTTGTCTTCACCGATCAACCAATCCACAGTCAGGCAGTCACCATCAGCTAATCTAGCAGTCATACAGACAATGGCTATGTTGCACAGAGTAACGGAATTCCAGACAGGGTATTGTTTTACACACATCAATCTTTACCCCACCTTGGAAAAAAAAAAGCGATCGTATTTGAAGTGGGTATGCCGCCATTAGCTTGCCTGACAAAAGTAATTACGTAGCTCTAACGGCACAGAAGCGAGTATGCTGCATTTACTTGACAGAAGTATGCTACCTAGCTTTACCTGACACAAGAGAGTGTGCTGCATTTACCTGACAGAAGTGAGTGTGTTGCCTGTACCTGACAGAAGTGAGTATACCGCCTTTTCCCTGACAGAAATGGGTATACTGCCTTTTACCCGACAGAAATGAGTACTGTCTTTACCTGACAGGAGGGAGTATGCTGCCTTTTCCTTGACAGAGTAGATATGCTGCTTTTCCCTGACAGAAGTGAGTATGCAGCCTTTACCTGACAAAAATGAGTATACTGTCCTTACCTGACAGAAGTGAGTATGCTGCAATACATTGACAGAAGCGAGTATGTTGCCTTTTCCATGACAGAAATGAGTATGCTGCCTTTTCTTTACAGAAGCGGGTATGCTGCCTTTACCTGACAGGAGTATGCTGCATTTCCTGACGGAAGTAAGTGTGCTGCATTTACCTGACATAATTAGGTTGCCTTTCCCTGACATAAATGCGTATGCTGTCTTTTCACCGACAGAAGTAAGTATGCTGCCTTTAACTGACAGAAGTGAGTATGCTGCCTCTACCTGACTGAAGCGAGTATACTTCCTTTTTCCTGACAGAGGTGAGTATGCTGTCTTTACCGGACTGAAACGAGTATACTGCCTTTTCCCTGACACAGGTGAGTATGATGCCTTTACCTGACTGAAGTGAGTATACTGCCTTTTCCCTGACACAGGTGAGTATGCTGTCTTTACCTGACTGAAGTGAGCATGCTGCCTTTCCCTGACAGAAGTGGGTATATTTTCTTTACCTGACAGAAGTGAGCATACTGCATTTACCTGACATAAATGAGCATGCTGCCTTTACCTAACAGAAGTGGGTATGTTTTCTTTATCTGACAGAAGCGAGTATACCGCATTTACCTGACATAAGTGAGCATGCTGGCTTTACCTGACATAAATGAATATGCTTCCTTTACCTACAGGAGTGAGTATGCTACCTTTACCCTGACAGAAATGAGCATGCTGCATTTACCGCACAGAAGAAAATAATATACCGCCTTTACCCGACGTAAGAGAGTATGCTACCTTTACCTGATATTGGTGACATTGCTGCTTTACCTGACAGCAATGTCACATTGCTGCCTGACAGAAATAACACATTTCTGCCTTTACCTGATAGAAGTGACATTGCTGCCTTTACCTGACAGAAGTGACACTGCTGCCTTTACCTGACAGAATTGACATTGCTGCCTTTACCTGACAGAAGTGACATTCCTGTCTTTACCTGATAGAAGTGACATTGCTGCCTGACAGAAGTGACATTGCTGCCTTTACCTGACAGAAGTGACATTGCTGCCTTTACCTGACAGAAGTGACATTCCTGCCTGACAGAAGTGACATTGCTGCCTTTACCTGACAAAAGTGACATTCCTGCCTGACAGAAGTGACATTGCTGCCTTTACCTGACAGAAGTGACATTGCTGCCTTTACCTGACAGAAGTGACATTGCTGCCTTTACCTGAGAGAAGAGCCGCTACAACCAGTGCTGCCGTTAGGCAAAGGAAGGAACACCTGCTGGCCATAGCTGTAGTCTGTGCTTTTCTTCGATTAAATTCCTCGCTCACTTATGCTGGTGGTAATGCTCCACGAGTTGATCATGAATTTACGTATGGGTCCCTGTAAAGAAAAGCGTTTGTGTATCGAGTAAAGAGTTGTGATTTCGTGTGAATATGGGATACGATGATTGTGAATGCAATTCTGTGAACTTCGTTAAAGTTAACAGGATTTTGATCGCAGGATTTTGATCGTATCTATGCAAGTCACTCGTCCTCGTCGTCGTCACTCGTCTGCTTTCTTCTTCTTCTTCTTCTTCTTCTTCTTCTTCTTCTTCTTCTTCTTCTTCTTCTTCTTCTTCTTCTTCTTCTTCTTCTCTTCTTCTTCTTTTTCTTCTTCTATTTTTGATCAGTGAATCGGAATGACGTACACTATCTCAGAATGCAAAATAGTTGCACAGAAATACAGTAGTGGGCTATATATTGATCAGCTTTAAGCCAGTCATGTTATGTTGTCGATGTTAAATTAGGCCTCTGCAGTGGAATACTGTGGTTAATAACGCAACATGATGTTGTAATAATAAGCTGTCTATTTTGTCATTTAATAATAATAATGAAATATTTATAAAGCGTGAATCTCTGATAGCATAAAAAAATCGAGCTCGGCGCCTTGTATGTACAATATTCAGTTACAAACTACATACACGCTGACACACCTCAAGCAGAAAACGACAATAATAATCGGTCGTTCCTCTCAGCTTCGTGTAGTGAGTAAATGTTGCTGCCTGCTTTGGTGCTCAAAACATGTCGGTCTGCCGCAGCGGCCAGCTCTGTGTCGAAAAGCATTGATCAAATAAAAAAAATATATATTAAAAAAAAAAGCTAAAGGAAAGAAAGAAGCATGTCCGTGTTCATGAACCGTCTGTCACTGATTGTATAAACCCTTTCAGGCCACTCGTACGAACGTAGAAACGAAGCACGGCTGAGGTTTTAGAACAAAACGAGCAATATCTGCTATGATATATGCCTACACTAGAAGCTGAAGTTATGAAAACGTGGAACATATTCATACCTCTCAAGACGTAGCGTGTATACGTGTAGGTATGTATAACCATTCACCTCTATTCCGTGGTCTCCGCCCAGTCTAGTCCGAGCGCAGACAACCGCAAAGTGTCACTGCGCTGCCGAAGCACAAACCTTTTATGTTGTGCCTGGGCAGTCATGCCGAAAGGGTGCTTTGCTAACCCGGATGTATGTCATGGAATATAATAGTCCATTTCAAGTCACACGGGTACTACTGCAACTAGCCTGGAAAAAATAAACGGCTAAACTTTCACGAGTTGCTCAAGTAAGCTTACGCTAGGCGGAATATCATGCGTCAACACAAACTCCGAGAGGAGCACACTTTTATCGTCTCTGAATCGATTTCTCACTGCATGATTAACGGCCTGAATCAACTGCTGCAGCTGTGCATCAATAATACATAAACATGTTCTTCGTTGACTACATACGAACACTACATCTGGCGGGATTCTATTGGCGCTAATACTTCTTCTTTTTTTCTTCTTTTTTCTTTTTTCTTTTTTTTTTCTTTTTCTTCTTCTTCTTCTTTTTTCTTCTTTATCCTTCTCTTTTTTCTTCTTTTTTCCCATGTAGGCTGTAATGACACTATTGCATTTATTCCTGTAGGATATATAGATACCACTGCATCTCTTCGTATGGAATATATAGGCACAACTAAAACATTTTGCAAGAGGAGTATAGATATGTTACTGCATTTCTACCTGTGTGATATATAGACACACTACTGCATTTCTTCCTGTACGATATCTAGACACTACAACATTTCTTCCTGTAGGATATATATAGTCTATTGCCCCTCTTCCTATATGACACATACAGACACTACATTTCTTCATGCGGACTATATAGCCACTATATCATTTCTTCCTGTATGATATACAGACACTGCATTTCTTCATGCAGGATATAAGTTCACACTACATTTCTTCAGTTGGGATATAGACCCGTAGACATTATTGCATTTCCTCTGTATACAGCTACTGCATTTTTTCATGCTGGACATATCGACACTATTACATTTCTTCATGCTGGATATATATTCACACGACAACATTTCTTCATGCGGGATATAGACCCATAGACACTAATGCACTTCTCCTGTATGATATACAGACACTGCATTTCTTCATATGGGATATATGAACACTATTGCATTTCTTCATGCGCGATATACAGACACTATTGCCTTTCTTCATGCGCAATACATAGACATTATTGCACCTCTTTGTGCGTGATATATAAACACTATTGCATTTTTCCATGCGCGATATATAGACAATATTACCTTTCTTTATGCTGGATATATAACACTATTGCATTTCTTCATGTGCGATATATAGACACTATTGCAGTCTTCATGTGCGATCTATAGACACTGCTGCATTTCTTCATGTGCGATATATAGACACTATTGCAGTCTTCATGTGCGATCTATAGACACTGCTGCATTTCTTCATGTGCGATATATAGACACTATTGCAGTCTTCATGTGCGATCTATAGACACTGCTGCATTTCTTCATGTGCGATATATAGACACTATTGCAGTCTTCATGTGCGATCTATAGACACTGCTGCATTTCTTCATGTGCGATCTATAGACACTGCTGCATTTCTTCATGTGCGATATATAGACACTATTGCAGTCTTCATGTGCGATCTATAGACACTACAGCATTTCTTCATGTGCGATATACAGATACTACTGCATTTCTGAATTCGGGATATATAGAGACTATAATTATTCTTTCCTATATGATACATAGACAATGGTCCTTTTTTTAATCTTTTTATTTTTAATTTTTATGTTTGTGTCTCCCGTGCAGTTTATTTGGCTTAATCTCATTCTGCCGAATGGGTTTGTGTCTCCCATGCAGTTTATTTGACTTAATCTCATTCTTCCGAATGGGTTTGTGTCTCCCATGCAGTTTATTTGGCTTAATCTCATTCTGCCGAATGGGTTTGTGTCTCCCATGCAGTTTATTTGACTTAATCTCATTCTGCCGAATGGGTTTGTGTCTCCCATGCAGTTTATTTGGCTTAATCTCATTCTGCCGAATGGGTTTGTGTCTCCCATGCAGTTTATTTGGCTTAATCTCATTTTGCCGAATGGGTTTGTGTCTCCCATGCAGTTTATTTGGCGTAACCTCACGCTACCGACCAAGTTTGTGTCTCCTGCAGCTTGCTCACAACTGAGAGGGAATCGTAGTGTGTGCCAGTGTCACCGACAATCACTGCAGTTCGCGATACTGACACGCACCTGTGTAACACGAGATGTTTTGGCCATATTAGTAATTATGGATGACGGGATCATCGCAGGAAAGAGAGACCTGCTGAGCTACACGGCCGCTGTGGAGCACATAATAAAGCTCCACTGATATATGACGTGTGTGTGTGTGTGTGTGCGTGCGTGCGTGCGTGCGTGCGTGTGTGTGTGCGTGCGTATGTGTGTGCGTGCGTGCGTGCGTGCGTGTGTGTGTATGTGTATGCGTGCGTGCGTGTGTGCGTGCGTGCGTGGGTGAATGCGTGCGTGCGTGCGTGCGTGCGTGCGTGCGTGCGTGCGTGCGTGCGTGCGTGCGTGCGTGCGTGCGTGCGTGCGTGCGTGCGTGTGTGTGTGTGTGTGTCACAGTTTGTTGTGCCTGGGTTTGGTGGGGGGGGGGGGAGAAGAGAGGGGCGCAATGTAACACAAACAAGCTCATACAGTTTCAGTAGGCTACGTGAGAGTAGGCAGGGTGCTCTTACGCAGAGTGAGCGTAGGCCCACTGAGAATAAGCCCAGTGAGAATAGGCCCACTGAGAAGAGGCCCAGTGAGAATAGGCCCAGTGAGAATAAGCCCAGTGAGAATAGGCCTAGTGAAAACAGGCCCAGTGAGAACAGGTCCAGTGAGAATAGGCCTAGTGAGAATAGGCCCAGCGAGAATAAGCCCACAGAGAATAGGCCTAGTGAGAATAGGTTCACTGAGAATAAGCCCAGAGAGAATAAGCCCACTGAGAATAGGCCAAGTGAGAATAAGTCCACTGAGAATAGGCCCACTGAGAATAGGCCCAGTGAAAATAAGCCCAGTGAGAATAAATCCAGTGAAAATAGGCCTAGTGAGAACAGGCCCAGTGAGAATAAACCCAGTGAGAATAAGTCCTCTGAGAATAGGCCCAGTGAGAATAGGCCTAGTGAGAATAAGTCCACTGAGAATAGGCCCACTGAGAATAGGCCCAGTGAAAATAAGCCCAGTGAGAATAAATCCAGTGAAAATAGGCCTAGTGAGAACAGGCCCAGTGAGAATAAACCCAGTGAGAATAAGTCCTCTGAGAATAGGCCCAGTGAGAATAGGCCTAGTGAGACTAAGCCCACTGAGAATAAGCCTAGTGAGAATAAGCCCACTGAGAATAAGCCCAGAGAGAATAAGCCCACTGAGAATAGGCCAAGTGAGAATACGTCCACTGAGAATAGGCCCACTGAGAATAGGCCCAGTGAGAATAGGCCCAGTGAAAATAAGCCCAGTGAGAATAAACCCAGTGAAAAACAGGCCCAGTGAGAATAAGCCCAATGAGAATACGCCCAGTGAGAATAGGCCTAGTGAGAATACGCCCAGTGAGAATAGGCGCAGTGAGAATAGGCCCAGTGAAAATAGGCCCAGTGAGGAAAAGCTGACTGAGAATAGGCCCTGTGAGAATAAACCCAGTGAGAATAAGCCCTCTGAGAATAGGCCCAGTGAGAATAGGCCTAGTGGGAATAGGCCCAGTGAGAATAAGCCCATTGAACAAAAAGCTCAGTGAGAATAAGCCCAGTGAGAACAAACTCAGTGAAAATAGGCCTAGTGAGAACAGGCCCAGTGAGAATAAGCCCAATGAGAACAGGCCCAGTGAGAATAGGCCTAGTGAGAATAGGCCTAGTGAGAATAGGCGCAGTGAGAATAGGCCCGGTGAGAATAAGCCCAGTGAGAAAAAGCTGACTGAGAACAGGCCCAGTGAGAATAGGCCTAGTGAGAATAAACCCAGTGAGAATAAGCCCAGTGAGAATAAGCCCTGTGAGAATAGGCCTAGTGAGAATAGGCACAGTGAGAATAGGCCTAGTGAGAATAAGCCCAGTGAGAATAAGCCCAGTGAGAATAGGCACAGTGAGAATAAGCCCAATGAGAATAGGCACATGGAGAATAGGCACAGTGAGAATATACCCAGTGAGAATAGACCCATTGAGAATAGGCCCAGTGAGAATAAGCCCAGTGAGAATAGGTCTAGTGAGAATAGGCACAATGAGAATAGGCGCAACGAGAATAGACCTAATGAGAATAAGCCCACTGATAATAAGCCCAGTGAGAATAAGCCCAATGAAAATAGGCCTAATGAGAATATGTGCAATGAGAATAGAGGCCCAGACCGCCTCCATTAGCTTCCTGCCTCTGAAATTTTACTGTGCCGTCTGGGAGTGATCCTGCCTGTAAATGCAACTTTTTTAAACGGTGATATTTTTTGTGTGCGTGCGCGTGTGGGTGTCAGACAGTGCAATATATAATGCTTTTTATTGGCTACGTGTACATGCACGCACATTAAAGACTGTAGGCTTACATTTCGGTGAAGAAGGGTGCCTACTTTATGTGGTTGAGAAACTGAAGCAGCCTAGAGTCCGGGTTTTCCTTGGTTTCTGGTCCTACTTGGTCATCAGTATCATTAGTCTTGGTTTCTGGCCCTACTTGGTCATCAGTATCATTAGTCTTGGTTTCTGGTCCTACATGGTCATCA
>OY757543.1:10862547-10959873 GCA_963584105.1 Alviniconcha strummeri
ACAGTAAAATCATTGGGCTACATCACTGTAAGGCTGTTCTTTTGACTCACAGAGCTAACGACATACTAACATTAAAATGACATCAATGTAACCAAAGATAGTAAGTTATGCATCTTTGATGTAATTATCTCTAGGCCTACATATTTAACCATCATAACCATAATCACATATAGTAAATGAAAATGTAACACATCTACAAATTATCACTATGTCATTTATTTATTTATTTTTAATCTGAAAATAATGACGTTACACCAAACAGCATATCAGTGTAAAAAAAAACGTACATTAAAATTATGTCCGAGTGATCTTTACTTAATATACAGTGATGAGTACAATGATGTTTTGATATTTACAATGTTATATGGCGACTTACTAGCGTCAAAAGCACATTGTAAATATGTCTATATTATCGTACATATCACATCATTGTTATTATCAACTACATCATCGTAGTGTTGCCCTTTTTGACCCAAAGTTAACGGCTTACTATTGTCACAAACACATCACTGTAAACATGTTCACGTGATTTAAAATATCACTACACTGTTGTAATTATTACCGCGTCATTGTCGTGTTGCCTTTGACGTTCCGTTCCAACTTGGAACCGAAAAAGTGTGGAAAAAAGTAAGAGATATTTTGTATAATACTGATGTTATCAATCCTATTGTTAAATCGATTGTTCATAGTCCTGTGGGTAAGTTATTATAATATAATGCGCTCTTCTTCGTTTTCTTCTTCTTCTTTTTTTTTTTTTTTTTTTTTTTTTTCTTTCTTTCTCTCTCTCTCTCTCTCTCTCTCTCTCTTTTTTTTTTTTTTAATCTAGTATCACCTCGATGTCAACAGACATAAAAAATAAAACATTGACTGGTTGATTGATTGATTGATTGATTGATTGACTGAGTGATTCCAGTTTGGGTCGAACGGACTTCGTTGTAGTTATCGCTGCATATTATTCATCATCGTAATGAAGTCTTTTTGATGCTAATTCGGCTTTGCAGTGTCAGAACATAGACACAATGAATGGCCAGTGATCACTGGTAATTACATAGTAATAATTACAAGGATGCAGTGGCATTTACAATGAGGCAGTGATATTTACAATAATGTACTTTGGGCCATAAGAAAACGACCTGTTGTGTCAAAACGCTGTAGTGTCAAAACCTCGAGACCGCTGCACTTTTACAACTACAAATAATTGGTAGCTTTTTCGATGGAAAGCTGATTTTTGCCACTGCAATACTGCTTCCTATTTTGCGGGTGCAAAAGTTGTTGCTGCAATGTACACTTTTCTTCTCGTATGCAAGCCCCCATCCCTCCCCCCCCCCCCCCCCCCCCCAGCTAACACGCACACACATACACACGCTCGCACGCACGCACACACGCTCGCACGCACGCACGCACGCACGCACGCACGCACGCACGCACGCACGCACGCACGCACGCACGCACGCACACACACACACACACACACACACACACACACACACACACACACACACACACACACACACACACACACACACACACACACACACACACACACACACACAGTGACTGTAGCAGAAACTGGGTACTGATATTAGTTAGGATGGAAATACTGTAAGAAGAGAAAGGTTTTCAGTTTGGCTTTAAAAGATGACAGGGTTGAGCAGGGTCATACATTATGAATTTGTTGCATACTTACCTGGGGTAACTTCCGCTGCCATAGTGTGGCGAGCTATTTGCCTTCATACGTTATGAGCTTGTTGCATACTTACCTGGGGTAACTTCTGCTGCCATAGTGTGGCGAGCTATTTGCTCTTCATACATTGTACGTTTGTTGAATACTTACCCGGGGTAACGTCCCGCTGTCATAGTGTGGCGAGCTATTTGCTGTTCCTATATTATGAGTTTGTTGCATACTTACCCGGGGTAACGTCCGCTGTCATAGTGTGGCGAGCTATTTGCTGTTCCTACATTATGAGTTTGTTGCATACTTACCCGGGGTAACGTCCGCTGTCATAGTGTGGCGAGCTATTTGCTGTTCCTACATTATGAGTTTGTTGCATACTTACCCGGGGTAACGTCCGCTGTCATAGTGTGGCGAGCTATTTGCTGTTCCTACATTATGAGTTTGTTGCATACTTACC
The DNA here is from genome assembly GCA_963584105.1 of Alviniconcha strummeri. Classification (NCBI taxonomy): domain Eukaryota; kingdom Metazoa; phylum Mollusca; class Gastropoda; family Provannidae; genus Alviniconcha; species Alviniconcha strummeri. The sequence goes on from OY757543.1 coordinate 10,864,680, forward strand.
CGGGGTAACGTCCGCTGTCATAGTGTGGCGAGCTATTTGCTGTTCCTACATCAGTTATGAGTTTGTTGCATACTTACCTGGGGTAACGTCCGCTGTCATAGTGTGGCGAGCTATTTGCTGTTCCTACATTGTGAGTTTGTTGCATACTTACCTGGGGTAACGTCCGCTGTGATAGTGTGGCGAGCTAAGGACTCGCCTGACGTCGTCTGCGTACAGCACCTGAGGGCGGGTCGGATCGCTAACACATTGTCCGCTACATCCTGCAGTCAGTCAGTTAAACAGAAACATCGTCATTGCTCTCTCTCTCTCTCTCTCTCTCTCTCTCTCTCTCTCTCTCTCTCTCTCTCTCTCTCTCTCTCTCTCTCTCGCTCTCTCTCTCTCAAGTCAGTGTCACGAGTACATGATGAAGTCGTTTAAAACCTTAGATTTTCTTCTCCTTCGCTATACTGCGGGAATTCTACTGAGAATGTGGACAACATTCCACACCTGGTGATGCGCATAAAAAAGTAACTGAATGAAACCTCGGGATGTTAGGGAAAACTTTAAAAAGCTGGGTAAAAACACTTCTAGATATTTAACAAAAGCCACCGCGTGGAACTAATCCCAGTAAATTACTGTAATAAGATACTCAAGCTACTACTACTACTACTACTAATGGCAATGAAAATTATCGTCAACAAGCTAACCCGGCTGTCTTGCATCCGCCCACAAACCTCTACACCCGCCCACAATCACTCATTTAGCCCTTCCGTCTATTCTCATCTGATTCTGTAGTTTAGATGAGAGCAGAACAAGTTTGAAACTGATTTACATTGACTGAGTCTACGGAGACACTGACTCAGTAGTCACGGCCTGTGCAAGTTTTCCCATAGCCTCTGATCGTACATCATGTAGCCTTATGATCGAGACTGAAAGTGGATCATAGCCTTAAATATCGCGTACGACTTTGTCATGCTGAGTGACAAACTGCGACAGCCCGATAAACAACCGGGCAGAAACTACGCTCTACGGCCGAGGCCAATCTTGAAAAAACAAAACTAAAAAAAAAACACTAGCAAGTTCCGCAGCACCACACACACACACACAACAACAACAACAAAACACACACACACACACACACACACACACACACACACACACACACACACAAACAACAACAACAACACACTGTGACAAAGCTTTCGTCTAGCCTCGTTTCCTAGCCGTGCGTCTACAAACCAAAAACGAGATCAGCATTCAAATCGTCACTACGGCATTATTATGTGGTGAGTCGGCCGTCCTCAGAGAATAGAGAGAAGCTGTCAAGGAGAAACTGAGGAGGACCCAGCCGAAGTTCCTGCGCCCACACAAAGCAACATGGAAACAGAAACTAGGGCCCTGCGTGCCTTCCAGTACCGTGTATACCGCAACAGTTGTAATTAGCAGGCTATTATTATAGGCACAGTGCGTGAAGCAGATTTATCATATACTGATTGTGTGTGTGTGTGTGTGTGTGTGTGTGTGTGTGTGTGTGTGTGTGTGTGTGTGTGTGTGTGTGTGTGTGTGTGTGTGTGTGTGTGTGTGTGAGGTAAAATTGTGCTGCTTATCTGGATTCGTCAGCATGTCAGTTAAACGATCAACCAGGATCATTTTTATTCTGGGCGTCAGCCGGCCGTTTGGCGTAGCCGTAAGGCGTTAGGCTGGTAAGCAGAAGGGCCTCTGTTGGCGACTCCGCTTCGGTTCTCAGCCTTTCTCTTCAGAAAGGTTGTGGTTTGTGGACACTGTCTTGTGACTTTGTCCCGCCTTACAATTAATGAAACATTAAAATGGCTCTCGTCACTGCCCGTCGATCTTAATGCAGGAGTCATACTGGTGGTGACGGTGTAGTGATAGGTATATCAATGATCTTCCCTTTTCCCCCTACTGTCCCGATCCAAATATTGACTCTCCGCAAGTGGACCAAGCTTACTTCGCTCCCCATTGCCCCCATGGTTTTAACTATGATATATCCAAAACAAGTTTACTTTATAGATTGTCCCTATTATGCTTTTAGCATCTGAGGACGTTAAGTAAAAACAGAACGAACGAACGAACCTACTTCCATGCCCCCTTCCCAACCCTTTCTCCGGCCCCGGCCCTAATAAACCTTACGGTTTCTGTGGACGTTAAGCACCATGTTTACATACTTGCTTGGTGTGGATCATTATTTTCGACCAGAAAAATCTGTTACTTTACCTGTGATAAGTGTCGTCAGAAAAATATGTTAATTTACCTGTGATAAGTGTCGTCAGAATTGTCACCGTGCCCAGATAAAACCCAGTCCTGTCGACCGCCATATCCAGTGAGTCGCTTTACTGTGCCTGGCTAGATTTTCAGCACTGCTTCAGTAGATATGGCGTCCCTAAAAACACGCAGGCGAACAATGCAGTCGTGCGATAAGAGCTGCAAATACTTCAAAAGACCCGTCTAACCGGAGCAGGTTCATGTTGAAAAACTGATAATTTAGCTGACGTCATAGGCTCAGTTACAAACCTGGACCGCCTGCCGAGGTGACTAGATCACCAAGAAAGCTCCACTGACAAGTACTGGCTGTGTATAAACACGTCCAACAGATGAACAGAACCAGTAGGGTTACGGGTTATATTTGGTAAATGTAAAGTTCGCCGGTGCCACTGAACACGCGTAGACCGCCGAAATCGAAGAATAAGCGAGAACGCCTACTTGGTATGCCGCAGGCCTATTCTGTTCAGCTGTGTATAATTATAGACTTCATTATAGTAATACATCTGATTTTGAAATACTTATTGTGGAGGTAGGGCCTCGGTGACGCTGGGTCAGTCGCAATACGAAACTGACGGTTGCTGCAAGTGTAGCGTGCATCCGGGTAGCCCAGTCACAACTGAAGTGTACACCATGGCCGGGAAAGGCACATGACCTGACACATGTCACAGCTGCACTGAAGTGTATCCTACATCCGGGTAGCACAGCTACAACTGACGTGCACACCATGGGACAGGCACATGACCTGACACACATGTCACACCTGCCGCTCCATTCTTCTTACGAAAATGCAAGGGATTGCAAGGCTTATCGCGAATCACTGTTGTTGCAAAATACTCATTAGCTGAGGTACATGCGTCGGCTTGAATGCAATAATGTCATCGGGATCGTCCAGACTGTTATGGGGGGAAGGGATGGGGGGGTCATACCCCCCCCCCCCCCCACCACCACCACCACCACCTTCCATGCCCCCAGAGTCCAGGCGAGATCAAGAGGAGGGAGGTGAGCTGGACTCTCACGAAGAAGTTAACTCATTTGCGGGTCCAGGCGAGATCAAGAGGAGGGAGGTGGTGCTGGACCCTCAAGAGAGCCCAGAAGAGATCAAGAGCAGGGAGGTGGAGCCGGGCTCTGAAAGTTGGACTTCTTCTGCTTCGGTTGTTTCTCAACAGCTGTGCTACGGACATTGTCCTTGTGACCCTGCTCCGCACAGCAGTTGAAACAGCAATTGCCTCAGTGGTACACTAGTTGTTACGTTACGCAATCGCGAGGGGACAAAGCCTTAATATTTTTGTTGTTCTGGCATCCTCGATCTTCCGTTGGAGCGTGCGATGGTCGAGCCTTCACTCTTTCTCTCCCCCCCCCCCCAACCCCCACACCCCACCTCCTCCCGTCCCCGTCCCTTTATAAGCAACCTAGCTTCTGTGGACGTTAAGCAAGATGTTTACTTAACTTCCATGCTCGCCAGTATGATTGGCTGATTTAACTATGGACCTACTTAGCTCCGAGTTGTCTCCGAGGAGGTACTGGCGGCGGCTGACCGCCACTCCTTCACTGAGTCAAGGAAGAAGGGGAAGAGGAAGACTAGCTATAGCCTACCTGAGGTGAAACTGTGGTAAAAACCCACCCCTGCAAACAATACCACAAGTGGTTTCAAATTCTGTCTCTAGTTCTTACTTCCCACTCCTCCCCCCCCCCCCCCCCCCACACCCCAACCCCGTACCCTCCCTCCCTCCTCGTTACATTCCTTCTCAGTGTGTGTGTGTGTGTGTGTGTGTGTGTGTGTGTGTGTGTGTGTGAATACATCAGCTGTTTTTCTTTATTATTATCGTCAGGTTGGTTCGGTTTAGTACACTATATGCTCAGAAAAGGCCACATGATTGTGCGCTCGGCCCCATATTTTTAAAGTATCTCCAGTAAATATGACGTTCTGTTTCAACAGTTCAAATGTACGTCTGATTCGGACAATGGCACTTTCTCAGCCGTCCTTTCAAGAAAGATAACCAGTCGATCTTCTGTCTACGCGGCGGCCTCAGTTTCTCCCATGCCGGGCGATGGCGATGTTGTGATGTCCTTGGCTGTGTGTCTTAAGTTGCGAATGTCTTCAGATCTTCCGAAACCATGGCAAAGCCACTTGCGGCCAAAAGTTAAAACCTAGTCACAGTCATATCATTCATTCATTACTTGACTGTATTTGGCTCTGAGGACAGTTGATTTTACTGACTCGGAGTTGGGCTTACCACAGTATTACGACTGAAGAAGAAAAGGATTGGGAAGAACAAAAACCAACGCTGTTCTTCTCCTTCATTGTCACATTCGGAGCTGAAAGTTTCTGATGAAACCGTTCCGAGTTGTTTCATATTATTCAGTCTCTGAGTCAACCGGCGATCGAAGAATAAAGAGAAAGAAAACACCACAATTATGGAGAGTCCCTGACCCGTTATGTGCTAGGCTAACCTGGATTTCTCCAGAGTAAAATTCTGTGCGGACGCTCAGTACTGACAAAACTAGTCTGCACTAAAAGTGTCAGAGTCTTAATAATGCTGAAGTTACAAGAAGAAAAGGGCTGGACGGTTTTAGCGGAGTTTCCTCTAATAAGACATCTGTCGGAAGACCGAAACCTAGATTGTTTACAGGGATGCGGAGTGTGAGTGCTGAGGATTATGCCTGAACGTAATCTCGACACTTCAGGTCAACTTTAATCGCGGTTACTGATCTTGTACACGTCGACGGAGGTTCTGTGGAGCGTGGTTTTTAAATAAACTCTCAGACAATGGACGAGGTAGAAGAGGGTAAGTATCCTGCCAGTATTTGGCTTGTACGGCGTACAGTGTCGATCCGTTGCGCAATTTTTAGCACACTCGATTTTGTTTTGTGACAGAGCAGCACCTATTAGTATTAGTACTATTACCAACCAGGCAACCACACATTATAGTTGAGAACGTCCGTTTTTCACCACCACCCATCTTCCCCCCGATCGTTTGCTCGCAATTGAAAAAGTAATATACTAATAATATCCGCGAGATAGACTCCGTAGGTGACAAATGCAAGGCTGTAAAATGAAACTGTGACAGCAGACCGTACAGGTAGATGTAAATAGTGTGTGTGTTTGGGGTAGGGGAGGGGACCTTCCCGGGACCCTCCCCAATGGGAACAAGTCAGGGTGTTTTTTTGTTTGTTTGTTTTTTATGAGACATAACTTTGCAAAATAGCACAGTGGTTTTACACAAATTCATGAGTATGTGCTATACTAGTGTGAGCAAGTGCTCTTTGTATATGTTTCTACATTAATCCCGCCCTGCTTAACGGATCAACGCAATTTCATTACTGTACTGATAGTAACCCGGGAACCGGAGCAGACGACGCTTTTGTTTTGAAGCGCGGCATGTGGCGTAACGCCACATGGCCTTTACACAGCCGACCGGCGATAGCCGCCAGTGCGCACCATTTTCAAATCTGTTTTCTCCCTTAACATTTTGACCACTTGTTTGTTTACCTACTCTTTGTTCACCTAGTCCTTTTTATGCACTAAGCCATGTGTAATATATTTTGGCATCTTAGAATGTTCATTTAACGTTTATTTAGACACAGGATCGATCAGTAGCCGATGCCTCTCTAGGTCCATTCTTTTTATAGCTGTTGTCTGCATGGCGTGCTTTGTTTAGTGCTTGTAAATAGTAGTGAAATGTTGTTTTGATTCGATTAAAGTAATTCTGTGTCGATCACTACTTTGTCATATAGTATTTTGCTTAGCTGACTTCATGTTTAGTGTTTATTTTGGGTTGAAATTAACTTATTAGGTATTGTGTACTGTAGAAGCTAGGTTGTATTCATGGACTACTTATTATCACTATCAGCGCTGCTGTGACTAAGATTACGCGCCCCAGGCGAAAGTTCACACCAATTGTTTTAGTACTAGTCTTTGAGTGTGTCTTGCTTCTCTTACAGAGCGTTGTATTGTAATTGTTATGTACCATTTTAACCGTGGGAGCGTGTTCTTTATTCTGATGTAAGTTTTAGTGACAGTTATATTTTGTACATTGTGTTAGTTGTGATTTAGTTGTATGAATCTGTTTATAGACAGGCGCAAGCCACGCTTCCCACTCTTGTTGTAAATAAAATAAGTCATGTGGGTACATTTTGTTTATACAGTTTAAAAGATTGTAACTGTAGCTTTTATTTGATGTTTTTCATGTTTTAATTGGTTTAGTTATTGTAGAGGAAACTGTATTTGTGCGGGCCAGGGAAACACAGTTGTCAGCCATTTTGTGGTCCAGAGGGGCGATTTTACTGTAGCGATAGCGTGCGTTCCCTGTGGCCCGCGCCGTTCTCTTATCTATGCGTGAGCGTGAGGATTTTGTGTGTGCTGAAAATTGTCTGCGGCTGAGAAAGTAAAACCTGATTGCTGCCGTACGCCTGCTGTGGTCTCCATTTTTGACCGACTCCGCTGCCTGGGTCACTGTCCTGTACTACGCTCAACCGCACCATTACACTAGTTACTACTAATCAAAACTAAACAAGGTGCCCAGTTTCTTTCAGTTTTAATTTTGTGTTTCAGTTTGTGGGGGAATGTTTGAGGAAATGCTAGCGGCATCAGAACCAGTGAGCTCCCTTGATCGCCCCGTCATGGCAGAGATGTACAGACGCATAGTGACCAGAGCCGGGGACTGGAGGACTTTTCTGGACCAACACATACAACTGCTTGATGTCGACATCACTATGGGTAACACAGACAAACCTTGTTTGTTGCAAAGTTGTCATTTTTGACTCACAATCACATACATGTGTACAAAAATATGTGTCAGTTTATTAACCTCATTATTATTGCAGTTTATTAACCTCACTATTATTATTTACTACAGACATAGCTGCATGTGTCAGTTTATTAACCTCATTATTATTGCAGTTTATTAACCTGACTATTATTATTTACTATGAGGCAGCTCATGATAGCTGCCTTGTGTAAACAGAGCTATGGGGCTGTGTGAAAGTCAAGGTGGCTGTCTTGGGCTTCCCATCTCTTAATACTGTAATAATGCATAGGATCTGTGTGGATGTAAAGCAGTATTAAACTTGAAGTTGAACTTCTGTAAAACTAAAAGCAATACTAATACTGTAATACAGTAATAGACTAGACAAGGCTACATTTCTTCAGAACTTGCGTAAAACTAAAAGTAATACTAATACTGTTTAATAGAGTAGACAAGGCTACATTTCTTCAGGGGTAAAACATTAATATAAATTCTCGTACTTTGTGTTAGCGCACACCCAAAACTGCAGCTGTGGACGATTTTTCGAGCAGCACCCCACCACCATCGATGGAACAGAAGGTGAGGAGTTAGAGAGGATGGTGGAGCAGGTTCGCTCAGGGATCTGCCATTGTTTCAACAACGTGGATTCCCACAACCCACTTAACATTGCCAGCGTGCCAGCCAGGAAGAGTCTGCTACATGCAGCTGCTGCATCAGGGCATGATACAGCAGAGATCGTTGAGTACCTGCTTGAGAAAAACTGCTTTGTCAACAAGGTGAGGATTCTGTCTGCAGTGTAGATTTGGTTCCTTTTATTTTAACACTGTCAGCTTTTCATCAGTTCAAGATAACTGCCATTGACATTTTACACTTTACCAGGTTTTGTGACTTTGATGTAATTAATGTCAAACTAAGAGGGATGTCAGACAGATGTTTGGCAATGGGAAATGTTCCCCCCCCCCCCCCACCCACCTCCACAGCCCACACATCCCTACCCCCCATTTTTCTTATTGGTTATACTAGTAACTCATATAATTATAATGATTTTAGTATTTTTACTGTATTCAAAGCTGTTTTTGTTTTATATAAAGATTTTAGTATTTTTACTGTAATCCAGAATGTTTTTGTTTTTGTTTCAAAGAAAACAGCACAGCCTGATGTGTTTCTTGTAGCCTTTCAGTTTCACTAGCACTGTGACAGTGATCTAAGTAGATGATCAGGAGTTCATTGTGTACATTTAAACATTCAGAATTGTTTTCCAGCTGCAAGTTCTTGGCCCATAATAGTTAATACACACCAATATTAAATGTTAGATCAGTTTATCTTTATGTAGGTAGCGGCAGCCAAAATCTAAATTTTACAACAGCAGTTTAATTTATGCATTTTCAGACAGGCCATATTGATACAAGAAAATGAAAAAAATAAAAAATAAACTGTTTATCTTAATTAGCTCCAAAGATATAGCCATTCAAAAACACAGTTTTGCGCGACAATAAACAGTTTATTACATTTTCTCAAATGTACACCCTCATGGTGGTTCTCATGAACATGGGAGAATCCAAATACTTACACTTTTCAAAAGTATACCTTGGTTGCACTTTGTCACAGCTAAACCATATGGTCAGCAAAGAAAGATGAAACACAGGCAGAGGGCTGAAGTTGCTCCAAAAAGCAATTCTGAGCTTGCCAATTTGCATGAAACAGCACTTTTGACACCACACAGTGGGTAACATGTGGCAATGACAGCTTTCCCAATGGATTTCCAAGCAGGGTTTATCACAGTCTTTGCACTTATTTTTTTCTAAGCAGCTCTGACTCTTACTTTTAAAGTTACAGGGTCTTAAAGTGGGGAAAATCTTCAATTCGCACAGCAGAAAAAAACACTAATATGTGGGTTGCCACACTTTAACTGGTAATAACTTAAAAACCACTACAGATACAGCAATGAAACTTGGCATGTACATTAAACTAAGTGTGAAGTACACTTGCAGCAACATTTGCAGTTATTTTGAGAGTGATAGATCTTAAAGCCAGCAAAAACTTCACTTTTCACAGCGGAAAAAAGGACAAATCTAATGGTTTTCATACTTTAACTCATAACTTGAAAACCACTACAGATACAGCTATGAAACTTTGCATGTACATTAAACTAAGTGTGAAGTACACTTGCAGCAGCATTTGCACTTATTTTGAGTGTTAGAGTCTTAAAGTCTGCAAAATCTTCACTTTTCACAGCAGAAAAAGGACGTGTATGCTAAAGAAAACACGGTACAGCAGTATCACCTTTATCATCCGTGAACATACAGGCCTACAAGGCTGTGATTTGGAGTCAGTTGACACGGTCTACAGGCGATTTTCCTGTAAATAGCATCTGAGTGCTTGATATCTGCCAAATAAATACCTGGGAGATTCAACAAAGAACGAACATCCAGACAATGATGAAGGTGCAAGTTGCAGATTCTTAGCAAACACAACTGCGGAGGAGATTTCAGTGTAAATGCCACAAGTGTAATCTTGAGAGCATGGCCACCTGTACACAACAACTCCATCTTTACTGCCGCCTTCTCCAAGAAATTGACTATTGCCTCTTCCTCACTGATGACCCTGGTGACTTCGCTGATAAAGAAATCTTCTACATTGTAGACAACCACGATGTCACCCTCCTGTTGAAATCTGAAGCTGGTTTCAAACTCAGGTTCATCAGGTTCTGCTTCATCCTCTGGTTCAGTCGACATCTCCTGGGTCAGACTCCGCTTCCACTTGTTGACATCTCTGCTGGCAGCCGCCATGGCTGTGAAGAGGTGGAAGTTCTGGAAGTGGCTCGCCTCCAAACAGCTCCTTCAGTCTGTTGACCATAAATACCACAGATGAGAAAGCAGCACTGTCTTGACCAGATCTGACTTGAGAAGTTGCTGGAAGAATGCAGTCTCATCCAAAGTCTTGGATCCCTCATCTTTCATGAGAAGCAGCTGCACTAACAGTCGGTTGTCCACTTCAACCACTGAACCAGAGGAAGGTCTTGCCGGCATCCTCTCCCAGTTGCCAGGAAAACAGCCTTCAATTTGGAAAACTGGTCATCATCTGCAGGAAAACAACAACACAGTTTTGTTGTTTCTGTTGATCTTGATTGAGAGAATGATCTACGGCCTACAGTATAATTAATAATAATCATTATCACTCAGGCCTTAACTCTTATCTGTTATGATTTTATCATCACATATCACAATATCAGACTGGCTACCATTAGCAAAGCAGAAATCCACTTTTAATTTTGAACTAGAAATGCTGGTCAACATCCTATTAAAGTTTGAGAATTCAATTACAATCGTTGAAAAACGAAAAAGACTTTAATATTTAACAGAGTTCAAGTGCAGAAGTTATGAGGTCGACTGTGTTTTCTCAGCATCTTAGTTACCTCCCCTGATGAAGAACTTCAATCACGAAAACAGCCATCACCACGAATTTACGTCAAAGGTTCGTCCCCCAAAAATAATATTGTTCCAGAAGACATCAGAGAATGTATTTCAATGACTATTTTTGTGAAACTTTGGCGTATTTTGGCAATATTTAGGAGAACAAGCAAGTGATCGACAACTTCCGGTTAGTCGTTTTTGTAAACAAAGACAGAACTATGAGTCAGTTGAGAAAATTGTAAGATTTTAGGCAATCCTGCAAGAATGAATCAAAATATCATATACAAATGCTAAATTATGAGATAAACTATCACCAAATTCAGTAAACTGGAGCCAGGTGAAGAGAATACTCACGAATCATGTGCCAAAACTCGGCAATCGAGTCACACTCCACACGGTCGATGCCATCTTGGATGAACTCAATTTGAAAAAAGCGCCTTTATTGCGGTCTTTTATTGGCTTGTGAACGACCCACCGGTCATCAGTCCATTAGCCCCATACCTCATTCGAAAGGGTACGGATTCAGCTTCATTTTGAGGTGGGATATTTTAGACGTTTGAGGGCATTTTGCAGTTTAAAATTGAGTTTTTTTGCGAGTTTCCGACTAAAATGTGTTCTAGCAACCAGAGATGTTTGTAAAAGACCACGGCGTTTACACTACTGGAATCGGCATTCAATTTCCGATCCAGTGATACCACATATTGCTGTGTACAACGTGTATGGCTTTGTCACCAAGTGGATAAACACATCAACTGTTTTCGTTCATGTCTCGGACCGCGTGATCGGCACCGGACAAACGGCAAATACCTCCCATAGAAAATCAACTGGTGATTTTTCAAGGTACATGCAATGCAAACATAAAAACAACCATAAGAATGCGAAGAAAACATTCTTTTTATTCATATAATTTCCAAGAAGATACATTCAGAGACTGTGGAGAAATTAGTGACTGAAATACAGTAAAATTGAGCAAAGTTCCAATGTTCCCGCATAGGCGATGAGAGGCTACCTACTTTATGTGTAGCACACACTCATGATGGACAGGACAGGTGATGCCTACGTGTGTCACAGTCTTTGGCATATGTGAGTTTAGCCATCAGAAGTTGTGTTCCATGTGAAAAAAGTAGTGTGGTGGTCAAATTCAACATAAATAACTGCAGTGCGTTTGTGTGCTTGTCTGTTTTGCGAATTACTCGCTGTCACATCAAACTATCTCTTTGTTTGATAATTCAAAGAACTAGAGGTTTTATTACAGCAGCCCCCTTTGCTGCCTTTTCCTCCCTCCTCCCCCCTCCCTCCACCTGTCCCAACCCCACCCCCACCCTGAATGCCACAACCCCCACAAGTCCAAGCCCCACCCTGAATGCCACAACCCCCACAAGTCCAAGCCCCACCCTGAATGCCTCAACCCCCACAAGTCCAAGCCCCACCCTGAATGCCACAGCCCCCACCAGTCCCAGTCCCACCCTGTGTACCACAACCCCACCTGTCCCAGACCCATGCTGAATGCCACTAACCCCACCTGTCCCAGTCCCACCCTAAATGCCACAACCCCCACCTGTCCCAGTCCCACCCTGAATGCCACAACCCCCACCTGTCCCAGACCCACCCTAAATGCCACAACCCCCACCTGTCCCAGACCCACCCTGAATGCCACAGCCCCCACCTGTCCCAGACCCACCCTGAATGCCACAGCCCACACCTGTCCCAACCCCACCCTGAATGCCACAACCCCACCTGTCCCAGTCCCATCCTGATTGCCACTATCCCCACCTGTCCCAGACCCACCCTGAATGCCACAGCCCCCACCTGTCCCAGACCCACCCTGAATGCCATGACCCCCACCTGTCCCAGACCCACCCTGAATGCCACAGCCCCCACCTGTCCCAGACCCACCCTGAATACCACAGCCCCCACCTGTCCCAGATCCACCATGAATACCACAACCATTTTCTGACCAGCTTCCATTTCTTTTTTGTTGGTTTGTTTGTTTTGTTGTTGTTATTTTTATGGGAATTGCTTGGTTTTTGTTCCAAGATGACAACCAGTTTTTCAGTGCACTTTCTGTTATTTCCAGGTGACAAGCTTATTCAGTTACACACCTCTGTTTCGGGCCATTTGCTCCAAAAACCTCTCTGTGATCAGAATTCTCCTGTCCCATGATGATATAAATGTCAACCTGCGATCAAGGACAGAACTTCATGCACCACTCCTGGAGGCCATCTTGAATCGATACCAGCCAGCAGTGGACATGTTACTGGCTATGCCAACCATCGATCTCAACATTCGGAACTTTCGACAAGAGACACTGGTTATTGCGGCAGCAAGGTGGGTTGTAGAGCACAGACAAGCACAGCTGATGCAGCTGTGGTAGGTATGGACTGACACCAGCACAAGTTACATTAGGTACATTGTTTGAGGATGGACAGCTGTGGTGAGAATGGACCGACACCAGCGCAAGTTACATTAGGTACATTGTTTGAGGATGGACAGCTGTGGTAAGAATGGACTGACACCAGCACAAGTTACATTGATTGAGGATGGGACAGCTGATGCAGCTGTGGTAGGAATGGACCGACACCAGCACGTTACATTGTTTGAGGATGGGACAGCTGTGGTAGATACAGACTGATGCCATCACAAGTTACATTGTTTGAGGACAGGACAGCTGATGCAGCTGTGGTAGGTATGGACTGACAAAGGTACAGATCACGTTACCCGGTTGCATTGTTTCAGGATGGGAGAGTTGGGGGCCCTGGAACAACTACTTCAGGCAGGCGCTGACCCAGACTCCCGCGACCAGCACGGGGCAACTGCTCTCATGTTCTCGGTCATGTACGACATGAAGAAAGTCACCAAGCTGCTCCTGAAATATGGTGCTGACTTAAACCTGCGCAGTGCTCAGGGAGAAACACCACTGATCATGGCCATCAGTATGGGTAGGTTGACCCAGAGAGCATAAAGCCTTGGGCTCAATTCCTCAGCATTGTGTTTATCATTATCTGATGCCTCAGCACCATTGTTTCAGCACTTCTCAAACTTTTAGACATGCGACATGATAGTGTAACCTGGATGGTCAGGCATGGCAAATTCGATTTTGGTTAGCAGGTGAAATGTTGCCAAAATCTCTTGTGGACAAGTCAGATCAATGAATCATACCAGAAATGTAACTTCATGAACAATGTGATTATTTTAAGATACAAACAAGCAGCTGATTTAGTCTCAGGCTTGTACATCAAAAGTCAGTTAAAACAAAGATGCTGCAGAAGCAACTCAATTAGACTTCTATGTCAGACTCTCGATGCACACTATAAGTGTGATACGCCAACAGGACCCAATGGTGGGTACAGCATCAGTGGACAAGGGGGGAGCACTCAGTGTTTTAGGGGCAGCGAGAGATTTGTGTCTTAAAATTTGTCTTTTCCAGAGAGTTACAATGTGACTCGGATCCTACTGGAAGCAGGAGCCAATGTGAACGACATATCGGACGATGGCGATCCAGCACTGATGGTGGCCACCTATGCCAACTACACCAACATTGTCAAGCTGCTGCTGGAGTACAACGTCAACGTTCACTACAGCAACAGCTTGGGCTACCAGGCACTGCACATTGCCGCCTGGAACGGCTTCATCGCTATCCTGGCGCTGCTGCTTAACGCTGGAGCTCTGCCGGATGTGTGCACTCACGACCAGAACACCCCCATGTCTCTGGCAGCGCACGGAAACCACTTTCCGGTGGTGGAGATGCTGATGAGCAAAGGCTGCAACGTCAACAATGCGGACAAGGATTTGGACACCCCGCTTCACTACGCTGCCTTCAATGGCAACATGGCCTGCGTGGAGAAACTGCTGGACAATGGGGCAGACCCGGAGGCTGTGAACCGCCTCGACGCCACGCCCCTGTGGAATGCTGTCTATCAGGGACATCTGAATGTCGTGAAGCTTCTGATTAAGAAGAACGTGGCTCTGAGCGTGCCTAGCGTAGGAATTGAGCAGCATGCTCAGTCTGCTCAGGTGGTGACCGTTTTTGACATCCCTCGCTCCCCGCTCTGGGTCGCTTCGCATCGCGGCAACTCAGAGATGGCACTTCTGCTAATCACTGGGGGGTGTGATGTAGCCCACGAAATGTGGATCGGGCAGCAGGAGTTCCCGGGAAAATGTCAAGAGAACGAGATGCTGAAAGAGGTGTTGCTGTACTACCATTCGGTGCCACTTCCTCTGACTTTTCAGTGCCGCATCATCCTGCGCCGCCTCGCTGGTCGGGACTTGAGGAAGTTTGTCAGGCGGCTGATGATTCCAGAGAAGTTTAGGGACTTTCTCTTACTGAAGGAAGTACTGGAATAAAGCTTAATGGTAGCATAGTGCCTTTTGTGGTCACTGTGAATGGACTTGTGGATGAGGGGTAACAGATGATTAGATATGAATCACTGTGATCAAGACTGTTCATGTTGTTATTCAGCTTGTGACAACAATGATGTCGATTAACATTCTCATCATAAGTGATGATGGTGATATAGTTGATAGCTCTCCGTAACTGTTGATGGTGATACAGCTTGATGAATATTTTAAGTGATAATGGTGATTGTCCACTATGAATCCCCTACACTACTGTGGTTTGTCAAAAACAAAACAACTATTACTAGTGTGACTGCCAGATGTATTTTATGTTCTCCTAAGAGTCCCAAGAACTGACATTCTTTTGTTACTTGTTAGACAGGGTTGCCTATTCTTTCATATTTATCGTCATCCATATGACTTGGGGGAGGGGGACAAGTCAAACTTCTTCTGACTTTAAAGAAATAAAGATCCTCCACCACTATGGTGAAATTAAATATAGAGAAAGAAAGAAAAACAGTTTTTCTGCTGAAGTAGATAAGCATGCAGCAAATAAACTGATTCAAGTTAGTTTCTTATTTCTGGTCCAGTTCTGTTTTGCTCTGATGGATACATTCCCAGGGCATGTCTGCTTACTGTCAAGTACATGTATTTGTTTCTGTCTCATTTCACTTGCTGAAAATGCTCTGTGACTTTAGTGCATGTTATTAAACAAACATGACATAAGGGTGAGGCATGTAGTGTGTAATCCACAGAAAATGAAAATAAAAGAGAGAGTCCCTCTGCATCACAAAATCAAACCATGAAGACGTTGGATCACCATCATCCAGACAGAAACTAATCCATCGCAGTAAACTGCAGACTTTGTATGCACAATTTCTAATGATTTTTATTTAATTTGAGGGTTTTTACGTTTTGGTTTGACACAGAGAAAGTATTATTCCAGGTAATTTTGGGTTTGTTATTAGTGTATGCAGATTGAGAGAAAGGGGGCATATGTCTAAGAGTGTGTATATGCATGGGGTTCATGACTTAGAATTATCGAGATTTTTTCGTTGTGCAATCGAACGACAGATTTAATTTCCCACTGGGATTAATAAAGTATATTGTTATTGTTCTCATAGTTTCAGAAATGTAGCATATATCCACAAGATATGTTAAAAAGAAAAACGTCAATTAAAAAATAGCATGGAAAGGTGAAGTGGGAATCCCCACATCATACAAAATATTGCTGAAGCCAAAAAGCTGAGTTACTTTATGAAGGAATGAGTGCAATAAAGTTGTTGGGGGCGGGGATAGCTCAGTGGTTAGAGCGCCGGACTCGTGATTGAAAGGTCGCGGGTTCGAATCCCTGCTGGAACGGCGGGAGAATTTTCTTTTCCAGGGTCGACTTTCTGTGCTGACTCTTATTTCGGTATCTGTTCCACCCCCGTGTTACCACAGTAGCAAGTAAAAAATCCCAGTCATTCTGCCAAAAGTGCATGTGGCAGGTTACAGCTAAACACGCATACACCTTACATATGTGGCTTTTATTGAACCGTGCTTCGGCATTGGTCACAACTTGTCCCTAATATGTCAAATGACATCTGAGGACATTAAGCATCATCTCATCATCATCAATAAAGTTGCTTCATGAATTGAAATCAGACAACAATTGGCAAACATTAATAATAATTTGTTCAACCACTGACAGTAGGGACGACTACCTCTGTGAAGGGCTGATATTTTGCTGTCTTGCCAATATTGGACTGGTGGTCTCACTGACTGCACTTCTTGCAGTTTAAAACTGTCTAGCACTAGCAACAGTAGAATACTTTTGACCACCTGAAATGCAGTGATGATCTATCATCTGGTGGCACCAATTAAGTGAGTCAGAGGACTCTGTTATTTTATTTGCATGTGATGTCAAAACTAGTCATTCTTACATACAGAGCACATGCTTTTCACATCTCTTGCGTGATGTATGTGCACGAAACAGGTTCGATGAAGCTAGACCAGTTAATAAGCATTCATTCTGCTAAGGTTTTGTCAATAAGCATTCATTCTGCTAAGTTTTTTTGACTGTACAGTAATGAGGCTTGGATGTCTGTACATTGTTTCAAAAAGGTTCTTAAGTCTGAGCTGAAACATAGTTGCCTTTTGATACCTTCACACAGAACATTGGATTCAAGAATTAGGCTGTTTGTCCCCTCTCAGTGCATTAATGTATGCTTCACAGATTTGTGTAAACACAGGTCTGACACTGGAAGGGTTAATCAGTTTTGCTGACACTATTTCAAGGTGATACTGATAGAGGGGTCAGGAAGGCCAAATGAAAGTTGCATTTACTCAGCAAAGTTTCATCCCAGTTGAGGTCAACCTGTGTTTGATCGTACCACACAAGATCACACACATATTTTGTGAGTTTGAATTTTAAGCTTCAGCACGAAACAAATTAATATGGGTTGGCATTTCCTCAGAGGCTAATTTTTTATTTTTTTTCTTCTTCTTCCTTTTTTGTATTTTTTAAGGTAGGGTATTGAACTTGTGAGCTTGTGGAAATGTGAAACAGAGTGCATTACTGTATCAGATAATTCTAACAGAAAGCAGGAACATTAAGCATACAGATATATATATAGCATATAAGCTATTATAAACGTATATGGGTTTTGCATGAAGTGACATGGTGCATGGTTGTATGATGTACACAGAACATGCGCCAAAACAGCAGTTTCATGTGGCACCACCCATGCCAGTGATGTAAGTACACCACTTAGTGCATATTCAAAAACGCGCTATAAAAAGCTATTCACTCATGTAGAATCACATACGAGTGCAGTGAGTCTGCTCGAGAGCAGAGAATAGTGCTCTATAAAAGCAGTCATTACCATCATCATCATATTCAGAGTTCAGGAGCTGTGCAAAAGTCAAGGTGGCCGTCCTGGGCTTTCCATCCTAACAAGCCTTACGGTTTCTGTGGACATAAAGCAGTATTGAACCATGCTCACGCATTGGTCTCACCTTGTCCCTAATATGTCAACCAACATCCGAGGACATTAAGCAACACAACAGCAGCAGCAGCAGCATATTATTGTGCTGTGACAGCATCATGCTTTCAGCTCCTATACCATGCCAGTGTTGAACCTGCTTCACATCCCCACAGTTAAGCTTTGCAGACGGAGATATTAAGGTTGAGAATATACTGAAGATCTCTCATCCGAGCCTGAAGGAAATCAGAATATTTAGCTTTGCATGTTTTGACAAACTGCCAAAAATTCTGCCCTTTACTATTTTCTACCGTTCAACTTTTTTTTCTCCAGTCCTCTTGCAACAAAAACTGGTGGGCATCATGAATGGTAAATCAAACTTGTAATATAAAAACTTAATCAAACTGTTCTGTTGGATTTGATGAATTGTGCTTCTCCAATGTTAACAGCTTTTGCTGTTTACTGGACATTAAGTTTTTACTTGTCGGCACACTTCAAATGTCTGCTGAGGTTGCAAAAATTGCACTTAATGTTAGATATAATTTACATGTTTGCATGTGAGACTGCATGTTGAGTTCCCTTGATAGCAGGCATTGTAAGTCTTTCATAAAATCTCAAGCAAGGTAAATTTTCAGTGTAGAGAAAAAAATTCAAATCACACATGAGGTTAAAACTAAATGCCTTTATTTTTTATTGCACAGGACAAAATGATGTACGCATTTTCTTATATCTTGCCTTTTCAAGCAATGGCAAAATGTGAATCTTGAAACAGGAATACTTGAATCTTTCACAAGACTGACCCAAGGAAGTCTGTTTTTTGTTTGAAAGATCATTTTCTGGTAAAGTCATTTTTGACAAGCAACCCTGAAAAAAGATAGAAAAAAACTGTGCCAAAAACTTGCACACTGTTTTGTCCTGTCTGATTAGGAGGCTTTGGTTTTAACCTCTTTTATGGCTGGTCAGATTGCTTGGGGATCTCTTTAATGTCTTTAAATTTAATCTCTTTAAACTACATGAGCTGTTTAACTTGATTTGTGGATGCCAGCCATCCAGTGCATGAGGCACAGACGTGTTAAGAAAAAAATGCTATGCACTTTGGAGTTTATGCATCAGTACATGAGCACACCAAACACTGTCAGCAACATCATATAACCTCCCCCAACATACTGTTGTCTAGGAGACACCATACTGTTATTTAGTGATGCAGGCAATGGCTTTTTGCTCATTTTATTCACAAGCCAAACCATACCATTGGAAAGTCTGTCATGTGGAAAATTGGGGAGGTGGGGGGGGGGGGGAGGTGAGACACTGCAAGAGTACTAGTTGACTGCAGCCTGACATGGAGTTGGGGGGGGGGGGGGGAAGACTAGTTACCCCTTTGTTTTGTGCTATTCTACAGGATGTTTTTTTACGAGGTGGGGGGGCAGGGCAGGAGTCCTAGTTGACTACAGCCTCATATGTGTGTGTGTGGGGGGGGGTGCACATACTGTGATGGTTGTTAATAGACTAGCTACCCCTTCTTTGTCTTGTGCTGTTCTATGGGACATTTTTCACAGCTTGCTTTGTGCAGCTATCCAATTCATGATCCTGCAGCTGTTTTTCAAAGTGATTTGCAGTGACTGTGTTGCAGTGTCATGACCTGGCTCCCATGACAGCCAGGCAGTATTTAAAATCTAACCCACAACTTGCATGGCAGCAGACACAATCAGCACAAGAGAGTAGAGAGGGTTAGAGGGATGGTGGTCATGGCTAGCAGTAGCACAAGTAGTGCCTGTCTCCGTACTTGTGCGCACAAGGTCCCCAGTTCAACTTGAGCTAAGTCACATCAGCAGAGGTCAGCTGTAGCTCTGTTTTCATGGTGACTGAAGTAAGGAATGTACTCATTCCACGCATTTTCTTCCTGTTGTTTTCGTGTACTGGACAAAACTTCTCAAAATGCCCTTCTGTGAGAGATTTGACGTGTTGTTCAGTCACCTGCACCCTTGAAACTGAAAGCAAGCATGTGGCTACACTGCAGGCTGTCATTTTAGTGACAGGTGGTATGTCAAGGCTGCATCTCAAACTACTGTTTAACCTGAGTGACAGGTGGTATGTCAAGGCTGCATCTCAAACTACTGTTTAACCTGAGTGACAGGTGGTATGTCAAGGCTGCAGCTCAAACTACTGTTTAACCTGAGTGACAGGTGGTATGTCAAGGCTGCAGCTCAAACTACTGTTTAACCTGAGTGACAGGTGGTATGTCAAGGCTGCAGCTCAAACTACTGTTTAACCTGAGTGACAGGTGGTATGTCAAGGCTGCAGCTCAAACTACTGTTTAACCTGAGTGACAGGTGGTATGTCAAGGCTGCAGCTCAAACTACTGTTTAACCTGAGTGACAGGTGGTATGTCAAGGCTGCAGCTCAAACTACTGTTTAACCTGAGTGACAGGTGGTATGTCAAGGCTGCAGCTCAAACTACTGTTTAACCTGAGTGACAGGTGGTATGTCAAGGCTGCAGCTCAAACTACTGTTTAACCTGAGTGACAGGTGGTATGTCAAGGCTGCATCTCAAACTACTGTTTAACCTGAGTCTAAGTGCTAAGCGAAACAAAATAAATACAAGTTGCAGGTTTATACAGAAAATATGTTGGAAATAGTAAAGTACTACAAATCCACTTTGCTAACAACACAGTTGTAGTAGACAAAAATCTGAGTGCATGTGGTAAGCAATTTTCGTAACCCAAATTTGGTCGCCTCTGACCTGCACAAGCACTACCATCACATAGAAAAGTAGAACCATATGCCACCACTACCACCATCCCCCCAACCCTACAGGACCACTGCCAAAATGCTACATGTCAGTGTGCTATTTTGTGAATAGTGGCTCTGTCAAAATGGGTTGTCGTAAGTCCTGTGGTTTTTGTTTTCGTTTCTTTTGATTTTACAAGCTGTTGCTTGTTTCAGATAACTTGTACATAGTGCTATGCACTGAGAAGTCATGAACTCATAGCGCTCCTGTTTACAAAGGAAGTGAAAACAGGTGGACATCATTGTAACGCTGTAGATGGAGGAAACATAAAAATGTGCCTCAGGTGCTGATCAGCGCCACAAGAGATAGAAAGCCCTTTGGAGTTGGCTGTAAAATTAGATGACCGCATTACCCTAGGTGCTGGGTTTGCGGTACAGCATTACCACAGGATGCAGGATTTGCTGTATACTTAACTGGAACAGTTTTTGACCTATTCTGATGTGGAACTGTGCACAGGACAGTTTCTCCATTTCTAATGAGTGTTTGTGGTTGTAAATCTCCCTACAATCTCTTTTGTTAGCCACTGTCCAGTTTCACCTTGCCAAGGCTGCTGAATTTTATGGACTTCCCAGCTTCCTAGTTTGTTGCTGGTGCATTGTTTCATCTGAGTGATTGTATGCATATACACTTATGTATTACAAACCGTTGGACTGTGTATCTGAGTCACACGTGTTGTGCCTGCCTGCCTGTGCGAGTCATAGATGTCTGTTTGACTACATGTCCGAGTGACAGATGTGTGTCTTTGCAAGTCAGATGTGTGTCTTTGCAATTCACAAATATTATGTGTCTGGCTACCTGTCTGAGTAACAGATGTATGTCTTTGCGAGTCAGATGTGTGTCTTTGCAATTCACAAATATTATGTGTCTGGCTACCTGTCTGAGTCACAGATTGCGTCTTTGTGAATCAGATGTGTGTCTTTGCGATTCACAGATATTATGTCAATATGTGTCTGGCTACCTGTGCACAAGTCCAGGTGGTGTGTGCAGAGGCAGTGATACATAAGCCGTTTCAGCTGTATAGCTGAACAGGACCATCCAAACCTGATCTCAGCTGGATTGTGGTTGAAATGGCAGAGAGCATCAGTTTCAACCTGTCCATTCCAAATACAGCATGCTGTATTCCAAGCAGATGAACTGCACCCACCAGGCAGTGAGAGCCCTACTGCTGGGACTGAAGTGAAGAAAAGGCCAGAGGTCACAAGGGGTGGTAACTCAAGTTACAGCAAGGTCAAAAGATCAACCTTCCCCATGCTTTAACTGAAGTGAAGAAAAGGCCAGAGGTCACAAGGGGTGGTAACCCGAGTTACAGCAAGGTTGAAAGATCAACCTTCCCTTGCTTTAACTGAAGTGAAGAAAAGGCCAGAGGTCACAAGGGGTGGTAACTCGAGTTACAGCAAGGTCAAAAGATCAACCTTCCCCTTGCTTTAACTGAAGTGAAGAAAAGGCCAGAGGTCACAAGGGGTGGTAACTCGAGTTACAGCAAGGTTGAAAGATCAACCTTCCCCTTGCTTTAACTGAAGTGAAGCAAAGGCCAGAGGTCACAAGGGGTGGTAACCAGAGTTACAGCAAGGTTGAAAGATCAACCTTCCCTTGCTTTAACTGAAGTGAAGAAAAGGCCAGAGGTCACAAGGGGTGGTAACTCGAGTTACAGCAAGGTTGAAAGATCAACCTTCCCTTGCTTTAACTGAAGTGAAGAAAAGGCCAGAGGTCACAAGGGGTGGTAACTCGAGTTACAGCAAGGTCGAAAGATCAACCTACCCCTTGCATGAACTCATCAATTTCAGCTGTATTATCTGGCAGCCAGACCATAGGAGGTTCAAATGGCCCACCTCAACCATACAGCCACAACTGCTCATATATATACCAGTCTACCTGTCTGAGCAAGTATTGTGTGTTCATGTTAGAGCTGCTGTGGTGTGCGTGTCTCTATGTCTGTCTGAATCTTAGATGTTACATGTCTGTCTGCCTCTCTGAGAACAGTAGACAATTTGAGTATTGCTGCTACTGCACCAAAACACAGCAACAGAGGACACAGATTAAAGAGTGTGTTGTATTGTCTGCCCCACAATACAGTGGAAAGTTCACAGGGGACACAGATTTAAGCGTGTTCTAATGTCCGACCCACTCTAAAGTGGAAAGCTCACAGGGGACGCAGATTAAAGAGTGTGTTGTATTGTGTGCCCCACTCTAAAGTGGAATGTTCTAACGGGGTTTTCCTCAGTTCAGTTTAATGTCTTGCAGAGGGTTTCTGCTTCAAATACTGGACATGCAAGAGTCCAGTTGTACAGTAGAATCTACTCTGAGCAGCTACCGCAGTGTGAGCTACCCTTAAGGCTTTATGTAGACTGAACAGGTTCATGGCTGTAATCATCATAATCACAAAACTCCAGTACTTACACAGCATTTAATCATTTCTTCATTCATGCAGTGTCAGCATTCACCACCAATTCCAACTAAGGACAAAATGCATGTGTTAAGGTGTCACAATGAGTTTACACCTGACATGCATGCTCCACACAGACTTTTTTTTTCTTTTTCTCTGCGCTCTGCAGGCAAGTCCTGTGTGATCGCAAAACCTGTTTCAAAAGAACCCAATAACACAAGTCTGTGCAACAATAATACAGTCAATGACAACAATCAAATGTTAAAACATAAACAAGCATGCCTTTAACAAATAGTATCACTGTCCATTTCACTGCCACAGGAAGAAAACAGACTCGGCAAACTAGCAGGTCCAAGTGACCTGTGTAATGCCTTTACTATATCTCCTGACTCGCAAGACAGAACAGTAAGATTTTTATATATAAAACAGTTGCCCTCATCATCACTATGGTTAGAATGACAAACCAGAAGTAGTTCAACAGTTATGTGGATGCCCTTTAATGGTTAAGTGAGCTAAAATATTATCAACTGTTCACTTGCTCTGACCTCGAGAAGTACATAACCTGTGAACTTCCTCTATCTTTGACAAGGAAGCTGTCTTTATAAAGCATAGAGCATCTCAAGATAACAACTGCCAAGTGTTAAAAATGACATAAACTTATTGTCAAAACAAATCACCTCACATCTTTGAAGATTTCAACACTAGCATTCAGTGTGCTGTGGTACCTGTGCAGTCTGCAGAACGCCAAAGGCGGCTTCAAGTTCTTTCAGAGTGACTTTTTCTTTCTTTTTCTTGTGTAATTTGAGTATTTGACACTGAGAAATAAACATCTCGGTCCAATGGAGTAAAGCAAATTCTCTTCAAATTCTGAAAACAGTTTGCAGATTGAGTGCTTTTTTTGTTTCGTTTTTTCAACAAGCAAAAACAAATTCAGTCAGGTCTGCAAGTGTGTTGCAAATCACTTCTTAGCAACCACTATGCCTAATGCAAGCAGCAGCAAGAGTTCAGTAATGCACCTGGCAAAGGCTCAGCCATTTGATTAGAATCTTTGTATCAAATCAGCTCAGTAACATGCGAGACAAACCTGCATGAACATCTTTCAACACCTGGCACAGCCTGCCATTTGTTTATCACAGGCACATCTAAGAGGGTAAAAAGCAAACAAAACTCATTACAAGCAAACTGAAACAATGAGCAATGATGACCTGTCAGCTAAGGTCTGGCTCTACAGCAGATATCGAGAGCAGTTCACAAAATGAGGAAAGTGCCAGGCAGTAAGCTGGATTCACTATAATGTTCAGTCATGGTGTCATCAGCACTTGCCATGATCACACAAGTCTGTTCCTAAAGCAGTTCTAGGAACAAAATACACACTCGGCTAACCTGACAACACAAACTTACATTTTAGCTCACCTCAGGGCATGCAGTTCATATTTTGATGAATAATTAGTACAACACATTGCCAGAACAACGATTAAGTTTTGTCTGCCATCACTATTGAAAATACCAACGAAAACATTTCATTTTAATGTATTCATGCACATGCACACAAGGACATGTTAACCTTTTAAATGTACTCACTGATATGCACATCAACACTTCACACATTCCCCAGCATGCTTGCTTGCTCTCTCTCTCTCTCTCTCTCTCTCTCTCTCTCTCTCTCTCTCTCTCTCTCACACACACACACACACACACACACACACACACACACACACACACACACACACACATGCTCATGCAGAGATGTGAAACCACACCAAGCTAAATACATCCAACAAAACTCACTGAAGTTCAAATCCAAATTCTAAACATGTATCACCTTTAGCATCATAAGTCATTGGTTCACTGCCATAAATTTTACAACCCTTAATTAAAAGAACCATCACAGGATATTTTGTTTCTGATTCCAGCCTGAATTCACAGACACTTGCAGGGTAAGACATACAATGATGAGTCAAGTTTTGTTCATCCCCTGAGTGGTAATGAGACTGATACCTTTCCGCATCTTATATTGCAGTATTCCTCTGCAAGATGAAAAGCAAACCCCATCACCCATGACCTATACTGATATCTTTCAGCATCTTGTAGTACTGTATTCCTCTGCAAGACAAAGAGTGAACCCCATTACCCATAACCTATACTGATAACTTTCCGCATCTTGTAGTGCTGTATTCCTCTGCAAGATGAAGAGTAATTCCATCACCCATACCCTATACTGATATCTTTCAGCATCTTATAGTGCTGTATTCCTCTGCAAGACGGAGTGAACTCCATCACCCATACCCTATACCTGTGTTCAAATCAAATGCTACCAAGGCAAAAACAGCATGTTTATTGGGGGAGCTGCCTGAAGAACACAACTAAACTCTTGCATACTAAAGAGGACATTGCAAAATTGAGCATGACAAGCTGCTAAAAGCATTTGCTTCGGAGTTTCTCTGCACACAAAAATGAAAATGAATCAATGAAAACTACACTTCTTTCAAAGGTCTTTTGTTGGAAAACAAAAACATTCATCTTGTTTTCTGTTTTAAATGAAGGCCCAAATCAAATTGCATGATATTTACTCCATACTAACCACAGTGAATCACTGCATCTATAATGTATCAACTGAATGAAGTGCAAATGAGTATGCTTTGCATAGCAAAATCAGTAAACCATGATGGGTGATATAAAAAAAACTAAACGAACTTCATTGAAAAAATTATATGAGGGACCATTATCAATTTTGACATTTGACATTACATGTGCTTGCAAAATTCATATTTTAGGTCAACCTGATACATAACTGTTATGATTTACTGATCGTTAAAAACCAAATTCCTTCTCATTCTAGGAGGAAATAATTCATTGTAGGTTCATACAAAGGTAACCTACATTGAAATGTCAGAGAAACTGATTCAGTGGCTGCAAAAGTAGTCAAAGTTGTTGGGAGGGTTTTGTTTAGACCTGAGCAGATGTTGATGCCATATTTGTTGTTTTGGTGTTTGTGTGTGCATGTGTGGGGGAGGAGGGGGGGGGGATTACTTGTTTTCACTCTGAAATGACAGGTGTGCGTCATCTTTCCACAGATTCATACACTAGTTGCACATGCATTTCAAAACGAAAAATGACAACAACAAACAACTGTCTGCCAGAATAAGTGTTCATAGA
Organism: Alviniconcha strummeri; assembly: GCA_963584105.1. NCBI lineage: Eukaryota > Metazoa > Mollusca > Gastropoda > Provannidae > Alviniconcha > Alviniconcha strummeri. Next base: position 10,890,728 of record OY757543.1, read on the forward strand.
ACAGAATTTTCACAGGTCTTCACTGTGCAGCATCAGAAGCAACAATAGTCTCTGAAGCAAAAGTGTCTAAAGTCAACATCCCCACTAACTTCCTAGCTAGCTCTCTGCAGCACCAGCTTCCTAACGGCACCCCCTTCCCCACCCCATCCCACCCCAAACTAATCAACCACCAATTTGAAGCCCTCACAAGAACAAAGTCAGCATCACGTGTCATAGTCATCATCAGCCTGTGATCCACCTGGGGCTCCCACCACCGCTGGAGATTTGGGCGGCATCCCCGGGAACCCAGCACCTGTCACGCCTATTCCTGGGAACCCTGGCCCAAGAGGCGATATCCCCGGAATACCTGAGCCCGTCATTGGCATCCCTGGAAACCCCGCTATTGGGGCTGACAAACCCGGGAACCCCATGCCTGGCAGCATCATTCCAGGGAACCCCGCACCCTGTGCCTGCAGGCCAGGAAAACTGGAGCCCTGGGATGTCATTGGTGGAAACCCAGCCGTCATCATTCCTGGGAGAGTGGAGCTGGGTCCAGGCCAGTTGAAGAGGTGGGGGGTGGCAGCCCCTGGCATACTCTGATAAACTGGCATCGCTGCTGGCAACCTGAAAGAAGAAAACAGAAATAAGGCCATCACATCACCTGCCTAAAATGGCACACATCTTTATGAATAAAACATGTCCTGGGATAGGATCCAAGTGGATCAGTGTCATAACGTTTCAGTACTTTGCCAGACATCACCTCACTCACCTGACAAACAACAGCACTCCAATAGAGTACAGTTTCAGTACCACCAGGCCAAATGCAGCAACATACCAGGAATCCTGAAAGTGATGCTGGTAGTTTTGTAACACTAAAACCTAGGAATTTACTCTGAAATGTCTCCCTGACTGATTGTTTTCATCTGTTGTTTTTTCATGGTATATTGAATCATCCAAGTGTCCAGAAATGCCATAATCCTCTTGCTCAAATCCATGCCAAAGTTATCGTCTGAAGGTACTGACAGCTTGTCCTTGTCCAGGTACACAACAATCATACAGATTGAAGTCAATCAGGTACGACCTTACTAAGAAAAACAAATGTCAGTTGGGCCTCCCCAGCGCACTGTGACCTTTAAATGACATCAGTCATAAAACCTGTATGAACGCACACAGTTCAATGGTGATTATCAAATAACAAAGTGCTAATAAGCTGAATTTAACAGTGTCGCAAAAAAAAAGAAGTGTTAAACAAATTGCTGAATCCACAAATGCCCAAGTTCAAGGGAAGTGCATTATCTCCCTTGAACTGAATGCATTATGTACAAGATCTTGTCTATGCACATAACAAACATAATGCAGCCTGAACTTTCATTTGGATCAAAAATCACAACCGGGGTCAAAACTTACCCCCAAAAAAACATTCTCAGTCAGTCCTTTCAGCCCCAGTGTGACCTTGCCCACAGTTTCAAACTGGTATAAACTGACAAAGTTGAAAAGATGTCATACCAAGTTAAGAAAAAGAAATCTAACTCTGATAGCAACCAGAAAAAGTCCAGTGCTAAGGGCCTTTGCCAGCCACAGAAGACCAAGCACTGACACTTACAGAGATTACCATGGTTCTTCGTGCATGACAAAAATGTACTGCAAGGTCACCTGTGCTACTCCACCATTTCCAAAATAGGCAGTAAAAAAAAAATACTGTGCTATCTGCACTATCCCCAACCCATCATTTTCAAAATGGGCAGTAAACAATATTTTTACAGTGCTGTCTGCATTATACCAACTCTATTATTTTCAAAACAGGCGGTAACATTTTTTTACAGTGCTATCTGCATTATACCAACTCCATCATTTTCAAAATGGGCAGTAAAAAACAATGTGCTATCATTTTTAAAAGTGACAGCGAAAAAACAAAAGCGCTATTCACATGGTGGGAGTCTGGAATGTTGGAGCAGCAGACACAGACATCATGGACATGGTGCCATCTTGTGAATGCTGCTGTTGATGATGATGATGGTGATGCTGCTGCTGCTGCTGCTGCTGCTGAGGCTTCTGTTCCTGCTCCGTTTGAGCCAGAAACTCAGAGAGGGGTGGCGGCTGGGTCAGTGTGGTGGTTGCTTTATGCACTGGCAGAGGTTCGTCCACTGTGGACGTTGTTGCATCACCATTGCTGATGGTGGTGGTAGCTTTGGTTGAGGCAGCTGGTGTTGATTCTTCATCTGTGTCTTCGTCTGCATCGTCTGTTTCCTCAGAGTTTTCCTGAGGAACCAAAACATGATATATACACACACACACAGAGCTTTATTTGGTTTCCAATGAGGTTTATGAAACAGTTGACCTGATTCATAACACTGCAGCTGGACATAAGATACACTCTCAGTCTGGCAGGTTTCTGTACAAGGGCCACAACACTGTGGTTCAAAGATGCATGTTTCTTGAAATGAAGATGATGATGTAACTGACGCACTGAGTTAATGGTAAGTAAGTAAGTAAGTTGGTGTTTTACGCCCAGTCAACTGGCAGAGTTAATGGTATTCCACTGAACTGTCAGTGACAACACACATTCATCCTGCATGTATACATTTACAGCTGCACACAAACACACAAACACACACACACACATTCATGCATGCCCTCACACACACACACACACACACACACACACACACACACACACACACACACACATGCACACACACACACACACACACACACACACACACACACCACACACAAGCACATATTCATGCATGCAATTACACACACACACACCCACACACACACACACACACACACACACACACACACACACACACACACACACACACACATACACACACACACAATTCACCAACCATTAACTCATTCACTTACTTTTTTCTACACACTCATACAACCCCCCCCCTCCCCCCCCCCCCCCCCCAGCCCCATCAACAGACAAACAAATATTTACCGATTCTGAACTTTCTGATGATTCTTTTTTCCTTTTCCTTCTTTCCTTTTTCTGAACAACTGCACTGCCATCTTTTGGTTTCCTGGGTCTGTATTTCAACAGAATTAGTATTACCAGCAAGTCACAGTTCATAAAACAAACATCAAACAATACTGCTGACTTGCACCCTGAATGAAGTATACATGGTGCTTAACGTCCACAGAAACCATATGGCTTATTAGGGATGGGGAGACGAGGGGGAAGGGGATATGGAGGGGGGGGGGGGAGAGGGAGATTACATACCTATCACTACACTGTCACCACCAGCATGACTTCTGCATTAAGATGGTCAACAATGAGAGCCATTTTAATGTTTCATTAATCGTGAGGGACAACATCACAAGACAGTGTCCATAGACCACAACTTTTGAAGTGAAACTGAAAGGGGAGCTGAAGCAGATTCAAACCGAGGTCCCTCTGCTTACCAGCCTAACACCGGCTCACACCCTGAATGAGCAGTGTTTTTTTTTTTCAAGTGGTCCTCATGTTTTGGCTTTGGCGAGGTAACTTGGTGTTGATTGGGTGTAAAGCACCAAGCTGCCTATCCACAGTCAAGATATGAGGACTACTTGAAACAAAACCACTGCTCATTCAGGGTGCAAGTCAGTAGTAGCATAGAGAACATTACAAGCAGCAACAGCTCCCAGACAAAAACTGAACTGAACCACGCGCTGGCAGAGAAAATGATTCATCTGCAAAAGAGAAAGTCCACAGCTGTTTATTTCAATGCTCTTTTCTACTGTGCTGTTTTTGCAAAGCTCTATGCAAGACTATGCAAGTCTCCTGTGGTAAATGTGTCCTGTTATCACAGTATCAGTGCACGTATGAAATGTCTTTGTTGTTCTGTGGCGCTTATAAATAGCAGCTTTTCTGTGTTGGCGTTGGTATGTAAGTAAGTAAGTTGGTGCTTAACGCCCAGTCAACCGGTGCGGTTATATCAGGGCAATTGGCATTGGAAGTCCTACTACTTTTAAGTTTTGGGGCTTTAAACATGATGTACATTTTGTACAAAAATCTGAAACAAGAATGACTGCTACTGTCCTAGCATTCTGAAACAAGGTCCAAACACTGAAAAGGTTGAAAATAACGCTATTATTAGGACAAAACACAACATGCAAATTTTCAGGCTAATCCCCTTTATCAAGCTATAAAACAACACTTAACAATTAATTTAAACCGTAAAAAAATTATGAAAACTGAGACAGAGAGCTAATCCTCTTATCTTTTGGGGGGTGAGCTATGTCCACTGCTTGAAAGAATGTTAATTGTTGTTTAAGTGTTGTTTTGTAGCTTGATAAAGGGGATTAGCACAAAATTTGCATGTTGCGTTTTGTCCTAATAAATACTCTGAACCTTTCATGTGCTTGGATCAAGTATATTTTGTGTTGGACTGTGCTGTGCAGTGGACCAGTGCAGCTGGGTGGGGCAACCAAAAGATTAGTTATCATCATCGTAGTTATTGTTAATAAAGCGTGCCATTGTGTCACACAAATACCTATTTTGCACAGACCTGCCCCGGGGTCTCCTGCCAGAGAGGGCGCCCGAGGCACTCTCCTCCCCGTTGTTATGGACACTGCTGCCACCCTCCTCCTCCACCTGATGGTCCGGAACGTTGGCCACCAGCTCCCGCAGGAACTTGTACTTGTCCTGTGACTCTATCGTCTGCTTTCTGCAACACCGGCGGTGAGGGTGAGGGTGACAATGGTGACAGCGATATAATGGAGCCCCTCTTTTACGACTATCAAAAAAAAAGTCAGGCAAAAGTGGCCTCAAGCCTCTTACTCCTGATTGATTTTGTGGTGTTTCGGAGTTCTGAAAGTCAATAATATCAAAACAAATTGCCACGTTTTCAACATGCATCAGATCTCTGTGCCAAGGTGGCGGTGCAGGTGCAGCGCTTCATTACAGACGATGTGATTTTTTTTATTATGAACATTTTTCTGGGCATTGGAGTTGAAAACAGACAAAAAAACGAGTTTGACTCTTCCAATGTCAATGGTAGCAACAGCGATAGTAATAATCTTCAGTGTGTTCAAGCTGGTCGGTACATGGACAGTGACTATTCAGAAGAAAGTGCTGAGGAGTGAACAAACCCAGTACACTGAGGGGGGTGGGGGGGAAGGTTGTGGGAGAAAAATGCAATGTGGCAGTAGTTTGATGGTGGCAGGGGGCGAGGACAACAGACACAATGTGCCATCGAAGAACAAATATGAAGCAATTATATTTTTATGCTTCTCTGCAATTCTATTTCAAGTCAGGTGCTCTAAATCTAATCCTAAAAAAATGTGAAAATGGCAAAAAGTGCTTGGAGTTAAAGGGTTCGATTCAGTTAAAGGAGCCTTCACTGTCCTTGGTCGGGGGGAAGTAAGTAACTTGGTGATTGACGCTGTGACTATGCTGGGCTTAATGTCCTCGGATGTTGGGCTGACATATTAGAGACAAAGTTTCCGCCCAGTCAACCATTACAGATAATATATCAGGGTGATGGTCAGGGGAAAGGGGATGGGGATGTTCCACTGTAATGTGCATCTCCACTGCATCTATTGGGCGGTTCAGTGTAACTGGTTTGCACCAGTGAATGTCCTTTGTAATCTTTTGCGCAAGAAGTCGCGAGAGGTCGCAGCATCACTTCCAGGCCAATTTCTGAGTAGGCGTTTCTGAGCAGTGTATAACAAGGGAAGTTGAACCAAGAATTGTGAAGCAGTACAAATGCCACCACTGTTGCAGTTGCAAAAATTACCAGGGAAAAAGGATGGAGGATGGAAAAAAAGGGTCTTTGTATTGTTTTTTGGCTGGTCAGAAGATCGTGAGTTCACGGAAAAAATGCGTTTTGGGGCATCCTATAGCACGAGCAACAAGTTATTGCTTGTTGCCAGACACATTACGACTACGGGCCTCCAAAAATGTCTTTAAAGATGGCAGTGTAAAATTTGCAAATTCACTGTCACCACCTTCCATTGTGAAGAAAGTACACACCGGAAGTAAAAGCAGCCAAAGGATTTAAGTGATGCCGGGCAAAAGTCAAGGGAGTTAACAACCCCGCCTGAACCGCCTAATAGGTGCCCATCATGGGAAAGTCATAATTCCAATGCTCATTGCACTGAAGGACAGTAGCCCAGCTTAGCTAAGAGTAAGAGAACTTACCTGCATAGAGAAATGGATATATATCCAAAAACCAGGAGTCACACTGACACTGACCATGTGTGTCATCTTTTTTTAGTTGTGCAGAGTGCTAATATATGTGTGTGTGTGTGTGTGTGTGTGTGTGTGTGTGTGTGTGTGTGTGTGTGTGTGTGTGTGTGTGTGTGTGTGTGTAAGTGTGTCTATATGTCTTCCACATGAGTGATTTTTCTTACAGGGGACAGATGCAATGCTGTCAGTAACCAATACACAACAGTATTTCTGCCAATACACATATAGTATTCTGTATTGGGCAATTCAGGCGGGATTGTTAACTCCCTTGACGTTTGCCCGGCATTGCTTAAGTCCCTTGGCTGCTTTTACTTCCGGTGCGTACTTTCTTCACAATGGAAGGCGGTGACAGTGAATTTGCGAATTTTATACTGCCAACATTAAAGGCATTTTTTGAGGCCCGTAGTCATAATGTGTCTGGAAATAAGCAATAACTTGTTGCTCATGCTTTAGGATGCCCCAAAACGCATTTTTTCTATGAACCCGCGATCTTCTGGTCAGCCAAAAAATGATGCAAAGACACTTTATTTTCACCCTCCATCCCCTTTCCACAGTAATTTTTGCAACTGCAACAGTATTGGCATTTGTACTGCTTCGCAATTCTAGTTTCAACTGCCACTGTCATACACAGCGTGAAGCAACACCTACTCAGAAATCGGCCCGGAAGTACGCTGTGACCTCTCACGACTTATTTGCTGAAAGATTACAAAGCGCATTCACTCTAGCAAACCAGCTTCGCTGATTCGCCCAATAGTACATGTAACCCACAAACATGCTCTAGTACAATAACACACATGCATTGTATACATACATGTGTGAGGTAGACAGTGTCTTGGCATTTTTTGACAGGGTAGTCTGGGTCGCCTGCTGTATCAGGGATTCTATAAAAAGTTCCAGAGCTCGGGCTGAAGAATATTAAGGAAAGGAACATTCACAGAAAGAGTAGCACCCTTTCCTACAAAGTACAATATATAAATATATGCATACCCATACCTTGTAAGTACAGCAAGCATGCAGTCCACTCAGTCACAATTCCATTACAAAAATGTATAGGCCTATAAAAATTCATGCAAAACAACTGCCAGGGTTTCTGGGCTACTCTGAGACTTTGCAAATAAGTCAAGGTCACTAAAACTTTACTAGGAACACTGCCGTCAATGGGTCTTACTACAGCTTTTCAGTCATGGGCATGCAATGGGTTAAACACTTGTTCCTTTTCAGTTTCAAAGTATGTTCAATTCTGACCTTCTGATCAACCATTTTGTCATAAATAATCAATGTTACTTAAATGGCAGAACAAATTTAAACACAGTTCATCTGTCTACATGTCTCTCTCAGTCTCTGGAAATCTGACAGTAACTTGATAAAGGATACAGATAATCACTGGAACAGTTGCTGCAACTTTCCCCACTTCTTCATCCATCTGCATTATCTTCTTGATGCGTGCCTGAAAAATCAGTCAACATTCCAAAACTCAATTACATTCAATAATTCATTTAATTCATTCAGTATGGCACCCATAAATTTGACAATTTTTTTATAAAAACTGCTGACTGGATGCCTTTGTTGCAACCAATAAATCACAATTATTTCTCTAATCATTACTTATGTGTAGTCCAGCCAGACCATAAAAAATAAAAAATAACATCACATTTAAAAAAAAATCCTCAAGTTGTTAATATACAAACAAATTAATCCAATCTGCATTTACAATATTTTTTAACAGCTTGGTCTCAAAACTGCCTTTAAACTATGCACAAAAAAGAGCAGTAATGTCAACTGAAAGTTGAAACTGTCTACATGGGTGATTAAAGGCAGCCATCTCATCTCAGTCTCAGTCTCAAGTAGCTTGAATTCTGCAAAAGATTTGGTGATTTGACACATATTTGCTGAATAATAATTCATAAACTCAGCACTGTGCTGCTTTCAGTGGTTTTGAAACTAACAGAAAAATCCACATACTAACCCTTTTCAAACAAGAACTATTCTGACATTATGTGTATGACTGAATAACAACAACAAACAACTTTTTTTTTTACAAGCTCTGTTGTTTTTCAATGATAAGAACTCCCTACCATTGTACCAGACACCTGTTTATGATCTTTATCAACAGTATTTAACAATTCAAATAATCTTCCTTAAAAAAAAAAAAAAAAACTTCTGGAATACTGATTTTAATTATGAGTACAAAGCATGCACAAACTTTCAGTTTCAATAAAAATTGCTTTCTCAAGCAACAGACAGACAACACATCAATTAACAAATGATGACTGGGATAAAATCTCTATACTTATGTTGCAGTTGTTGTTGTTTTATGGGGTTTTGTTTTGTTTTTCATTGCGGGGCATTTATTCAGAAACATTCATCCATCGTTACAATATTCCTCTCGCTCACTCATTCAAGCATCTTTGTATGATTTATGTATTTTTTTTCCCACATGTATGTGAGCATGGACCAAAAGGTGCTGCTTAGAAGGTAGACATTAGAGTGAAAAATAAAAGCAGAAAAGTCATTTAGCAAGTAACACCATTTAAAAGATAAGTCTTTTTATATATGAGCCTGTGCCAAAAGGTACTCGGCGAGGACCATCCATTTTTTGGTCGTAAATGCTTCTTCAGGTTTAAGTTTTCTCTGAACAAACCTAACTTTATCTGAAAGAGTATGCATCAAAGAGATAATAAAGATAAACTTGACTCCCAGTGTCAGATCTGAGTTAGTAAAATATGAAAATTTACACCAAGTCCGGGCCGAAAATCGGCAAAGGAAGGGTGGACATTTCGGGTGCACCGCTTCAGTTGTCGTTTTGTTTGCAACTTTCTTCTTTAGGCAATTTTCCCTTTGCTGCCTGACAGGACATAGTCAAAGTTTTTAATGCTTGTGAAAACGGCTCATAACTACTTGTAAAATCTGAATAACTGAAATAAACATATGCTTATATAAGTTATTTCGATCGAAACGCATTGGGTCTGGTTCCGATGCTGACGAAAACGTTCGTCTGCTATTATTCTCTGCGGACTTGTGGGTGGCGAAACAAAGAAGCTGTTGCTAAAATCAGTGTTTAGTCGAAAGCAGTGATAATAAAAGCGTTGGATTCCGTTCGTAATAAAAAAAATTCAAGTTTAAAATTTCAAGTTTTTATTTTGCCAGGCCGTTACGATCGAAAAATTGCCGATCCTGGGGATAAACGTCGATTTTGTGACCGCGGTCTTTTTGCACAAAGCGCGGCCATGTTTACCCACAGTGCTTTGCACCTACTTTCTCTTCAAACATGGTGCCAACAAGGAACGGTGAGTGAATTTTCGGTTTGGGTCATGTACCTTTTTACAGTTTCGATCGAAATGTAATGTTGCATCCGACAGATTAAATAGTTACTTTTCATTGATACAACGTTATTTTTGCATTTTCATTCGTAATTGTAAGCGAAGTGACCATTATTAAACAGGTTTCGGTCGGCAGTGTGCAAATTCAAAGTGATGTCTTTGTTCGATAGCCAGCTGTTTCTCGGATGACACAAGCGGGCCTTAGGTCAGTGTTTCGATCGCGAGTGACCGATTTTTGCACAATAATGTCCAAGTTTCGATCGAAGGACATAGTTTTTTCTTAGTGTTTCGACTGCAAGAGAAAAACGTATACGTTCAAGTGTTTACTTCGTAATGGCGAAAATACCCGTCTTTACGACGACACAAGTTTCGGAGTTGATTTGCCGCTGTCGGACAGCGTTTTTTTTTCTCATTTATTTAGTCGATCGGAACAGCATGATGCCATGACACAAATTCTTACTCCTCAGTACACTTCTGCAACTCTACAAGTTTATTATTGCCGTCTGTGATGTGAACTAAGAGTTTTTTTTAAAGGCAGAGCCTAAGTTATCTATTTATACCAATTTATACAAATTATACACACACAACAACAACAACAAAAAGAAAAGAAGCATTACCATGACATTAACATTGTGATTAGGGAGATGATTTTTTTATCTTCCCAGGCCTTCCCATTTCCCTGTGATGAATAAAGTATACTGTTCTTGAATATTGTTGTTTTGATTCTATTTCTAGCAGGACAGATACATTCTGAAGTATGTGCTGAAACCAGTGAAAGCCAGAATAGAATTTCTTAACTGATGTAGTTTTATATGTGCACTGCAGTACAAATACAATACAGTGCAGCATATAAAGTAAAATTCTTGTGACAATTCACTATAAATATGCAACATGAAGACAAAAAATTCATACAACACAAAATACAATACACTGCGGCACAATGTAGGGTGGGGGTGGAAGTTAGTAGGGAGAAAAGACCAAATGAACAAAAAAATAAAAAAGGAGGGGGTAACCTGGTATTTGTGTTATGTTTCAACTACAGTACTATATATATGTTAGTAATATTACCTAATGTCTGATATAGATGTATATATATTCTGGGGAAAGTCAAAACACACACACGTGCGTGTGCAGACACACACAATATCTTATATGCATGTACGTCCCCAGAGTTGCATACCTGTAAATATAGAGACATATCCTCAAAAACAGTTGTTATATTGCCTTATTTTGTACACATGCATGTTTCTTTTCAGGCTAAAGAGGTCGATGCTCCAAAAGGGGAAGAGCAAGTGTTTTTCATGACACAGCAGGGACAACATTAGTGGAGCATGAAGCCAGATTCGTCCTGGGAAGCACTGCAGTACTTAGGAACAGGAGAGAAATAAAGATATGTCTCATTGCTGAACTGCCAACTCACTGAAAACAAATCTTTTTAATTTATTAGGATGGGAAGAATTAGTGTTAACATGGGAAATTCTCTATGCTTTGTCATCAGTTTCCAGATTTGGCATTACTGTTTCTGGGTACTTACAATGTGTTACAGTTGTTATTCCAGGTAGTGAGACTTGAATGCCAAATCAATGCTTTTGGTAACTGAATTTTACCTTTTGTTAACAATAGGGTATAGGGTGAATGTACATTTGTAATTCACATGGTTTTCTGTTTTGTCAATGAAAGAATAATAATGACAACTTGGCTGTACTTTTTCTAAGTCACATACTGACTGTCCAGTGTTACATATTCCATTGTGTCCTCTGATATGCATGGCATCTGACAGTGCATTACTTTAAATAATGGTTTTGGCCTTGTTCAGTATTTACAGCAATGTGTCAGATGTAGGAAAACTAAGTGATTTTATTAGCTGTGCATATGCTTTACAGGAAAGGAAAGTTTACAAACTTTATAAAGGGAAGTGTTGTGTCCACCCCTGAGTTGTTACATCCAACAGATAAAATGCTTAAAAAGGGCCTTTGACAAAATTACAACTATACAAGCAACTTGTTTAGTGCTGCAGTCATCAAAACGACTACTAAATCAGCTGGTAACATTTTGTTGCAGTGTAGGGAAATTAGCACTGTTATTTTATAAGCTGTGTATTGTGAGCATGGGAAATGTTATGTCCATCCAATAATCATTACATCCGACAGATAAAATGTAAATAAATGCTGTTGATGACCTTATTTCATGCTGCAGTCATGAAAACAACTATGCTTGATAAATTCTAATAAACACATCCTATTTTTGATTCAGTGTTGTGTTTCATTTTCATTTTATTAAAAAAATTAAGGTGGCAGTCTGTCGGATGTAACACAAGACATCACTGTTTATGATTTTGAATATGAAATAAAAAGTAAATTGAGTCAATTTAAGTTTTGCTGTCTTGTTATAAATGATGGATGTTTATTTTCCCCACAGATTGATAGCAATCATTAAATTCAAAGATTAAATCAAAACAAACATTGTGTCCTGTGTTGCATCCGACAGATTCAGGTGTCCGTCTTTAAGTGTCTTTTTCTCAGACTTGCTTCTCAAAAAAAAGTTATAAAAAAAAAAAATACATATATATCATCTCCCTAATCACAATGTTTATGTCATGGTAATGCTTCTTTTCTTTTTCTTTCTTCTTGTTCTTTTTGTTGTTGTGTGTTTGTATAAATTGGTATAAATAGATAATTTATGGCTATGCCTTTTTTGTTGTTGTAACTCTTAGTTCACATCACAGATGGCAATAATAAACCTATAGAGTTGCAGAAGTGTACTGAGGAGTAAGAATTTGTGTCATGGCATCATGCTGTTCCGATCGACTGAACAAATGAAAAAAACGCTGTCTGACAGTGGCAAATCAACTCCAAAACATGTGTCGTCGTAAACACAGGTATTTTCGCCATTACGAAGTAAACACTTGAATGTATACATTTTTCTCTTTCAATCAAAACACTAAAAAAAAAACTAGTTCGTTCGATCGAAACTTGAACATTACTGTGCAAAATCAGTCACGATTGAAACACTGACCTAAGGCCCGCTTGTGTCATCCGAGAAACAGCTAGCTATCGAACGAAGACATCACTTTGAATTTGCACACCGCTGACCGAAACCTGTTTAATAATGATCACTTCGCTTACAATTACAAATTAAAATGCAAAAATAATGTTGTATCAATGAAAAGTAACATAATAAAAAAAGATCGCAGTCATAAAATTGACGTTTATCCCCAGGATTGGCAATTTTTTGATCGTAACGGACTGACACAATAAAAACTTAAAATTTTAAACTTGAAAAAAATAATTACGAACGGAATCCAATGCTTTTATTATCACTGCTTTAGACTAAACACTGATTTTAGCAACAGCTTCTTTGTTTCACCACCCACAAGTCCGCAGTGAATAGTAGCAGATGAACGTTTCCGTCAGCATCGGAACCAGACCCAATTTGTTTCGATCGAAATAAACATATGTTTATTTCCATTATTCAGGTTTTACAAGTAGTTATGAGCTTTTTTCCCAAGCATTAAAAAGCTTTAACTATGTCCTGTCAGGCAGCAAAGGGAAAACTGCCTAAAGAAGAAAGATGCAAACAAAACGACAACTGAAGCAGTGCACCCGAAATGTCCACCTTCCTTTGCCGATTTTCGGCCCGGACTTGGTGTAAATTTTCATATTTTACTAACTCAAAACTGACTTTGGGAGTCAAGTTTATCTTTATTATCTCTTTGATGCATACTCTTTCGGATAAAGTTAGGTTTGTTCAGAGAAAACTTAAACCTGAAGAAGAATTTACAATCAAAAAATGGATGGTCCTCACTGAGCACCTTTAGGCACAGGCTCATATATGTATCCTGCACTATCCCTCTTCCCCTTGGTCACAGTATACACATTTTCATTTCTAAGCTTTATCACATTTAAACATTTTGGAGCCTGAGCTGATTTCCAAATAACATGGACAATGGAAGGAAGGCATTAGTCTTTTTGTGCATACTTATAAATTAATACACATTTTCGCTATTAATATACTTATCTTGCAGTTGGTGCAAGTTTGTAGATTGAGTTTTTTTCATCCTTTTACCTTTCTTAACCTTTTGTGCATTTTGATCTGGTTTCTCAGCTCACCACAGTTAATATGACTTTATGAGTCTTATTCTTAAGACTTTGATCAAGTAAAGATGTGTCACTTTTATTAGTTTTAAGCCCTGCCAATTTGTCAAAATTGTTAATCACTCAATTATTATCATAATTGGAAACCTAACCATTTTTAATTTTACACATGTATGTGTTGTACTTTTTTATTTTTTATTTAAACTTAAAGTTCAAATTTCAACTGCCACAGTGACTACTAATAATAGTAATAGACTAATAGTAATACTAATACTGCAATAGTTGGTTGAGTGTTGCTTTACATCCACTGAAACCGTAGGCTTATTAGGGACGGGAGCCCAGGACGGCCACCTCAGTTCTTGAGCTCTGACTAATAGCATTCAGGTTTCACTTATCAGTTACTTTATCAACAGTCTTAATAGCATTCGGGTTTCACTTATAAGTTACTTTATAAACAGTCTTAAAACCATTCTCCAACTGGGTGTAACCACAATCATCATTTTTAATAGAGAGGGTTAGGACACAGGTGGTAGTGGTGGTGGTAGTGGCGCAACCCTACTGTATACCTATGCTTGTGCGTATGTCTCAAGCGTAACGGAGCTGAAGTCGCACAGATCACCACCTAAACACCTTCCCCTTCACACAGAAGAGTCACTTGAGAAGGGTCATCAAGCGACAAACTTTACAATTCAGTCTTTAGCGGCATCAGTGGTCAGGTAGGTGCTATGCTCATAAAACTGACAGAAAAGGCAAAGACCAGCTGGTTACTTCAGTCAGTTGCACCACTATGGTCCACCGTTTCGATTTCGGATGAACTCGATAGGGTTGCAACTTAAAAGCTAAAACAGCAATAAAATCAACAAAAGCAACCTGCATTACAATTTCATACAAGCATACGATGCTAATCTACAAAGAAAAGTTAAACTAAAAGTTTAATGTTCACATAGCAAAATAAAGTCAAATGGTCCCTACAATTTCACTGTGGTGAGAACGCAGCAGTAGACGAAAAATTAGAGTCAATAGCGAGGGTTAGTGGACGGGTGGTAGTGGTTAGGGAACTATTTTTCTCATGACGTCAGCGATTTGTGTGCGGGTCAGAGGTTACTAAGATTGTTTACCACATGACTGAAGTTTTTCGTCTACTGCTGCGTTCTCACTACAGTGAATTCGTAGGGACCATTTGACTTTATTTTGCTATGTAAACATTAAACTTTTACTTTTCTTTGTAGATTAGCACCGTATGCTTGTATGAGATTGTAATGCGGGTTGCTTTTGTTGATTTTATTGCTGTTTTAGGTTTATGATGCAACCCTATCAAGTTCATCCGAAATCAAAATTGTGGACCGTAGTGGTGCAACTGACTGAAGTAACCACTGAGCTGCCGCCGAGTGCGTCTTTGCCTTTTCTTGTCAGTTTTACGAGCATAACACCTACTTGACCAGTGATGCCACTAAAGACTGAATTGTAAAGTTTGTCTCTGGATGAACTTTCTCAGGTGACTCTTCCGTGTGTGAAGGGGCAGGTGTTTAGGTAGCGAGCTGTGCGACTTCGGCTCTGTTATGGCTTGAGACATGCGCACAAGTGTAGGTAGACAGTTGGGTTGCGCCACTACCACCACCACTACCACTACCACCCGTGTACTAACCCTCTCTAATGTGGTAAACAATCTTCGTAACCTCTGACCTCTGATCCGCACACAAAGCGCTGACGTCACGAGAGAAAATAGTTCCCTAATCACTTCCACTACCACTACCACCCGTCCACTAACCCTCGCTAATATTCTGCTGCAGTAGTATCTGTGTGTATCCATACCAGCAGCCCTTATGTCGACTTACTGAGCTGTTTGTGGATGAACTGGCAATCTGCTGACAACTGAGCGAAGAAAAACACTACAATATTGGAAAGTGAAACTGCAAACAACTGAACAAACGAACCACAGAAGTTTCACCACAAGTTTTGGAAAGCTAGCAACCATCGTAAGGAGAGGAATCGACTCTAATATTACTCTTATCGCCAGGAAACAGTCATGAATGGCTAATGAATAGGCCTACGTACCGGAGGAAATCTGGCGTTGTATTTTTTCTTTTTGCTCGGCATTCTGTCAAATCGTCTTTAATCCCCTCGGTGAGCTTGGTGCGGAAACGGAACAGGAAGTGAAAACTGTAAAGTACGAAACTAATCACAAAACAAAATATTAAAAACGTAAATTTACGTATTCTGGTTAACTGCATAAAATCCATAAAAACAACAATCGAACTGGTAATGTTTCGTTCTTGCTTGAATCAGTTTCTTTGTTTGTTCCTTTGTTTTCTTTTGGGCCACAGTAAAACAAGGGAACAGACACTGGAAGTTACATCCAATACACAAAATAGTGCAGTTTATGTCCCATAAAAGGGTTTCGTGTGTCGGGAGGAGGGGGGAGGGGTGCAGTTGTTGCCTTTTTGTTGTTGTTTGTTCGTTGTCTTTTTTGTTGTCTTTTTTGTTTTGGTTGTTGCATTGCAAACAACAGTGAGCAACTTTGCTTGCATTCATGAGCATTGCACTGTACCAAATAATTATGCCTAGCACCACCTTGAGCTGTGTCAAAGCCCAAATGGATGCAGTGCCACCAAGTGAGGCAATCTGTAGCAAGTCGGCCATTGATATGTGTCTGGTCTTCATGTGTACATTCCATCAGGACAGCTCCACTCCTTCTGACTAAAGAACTCTGCACATTCCAGATGTTAAGACCAAAACATTTGGACATCGCTATTTTGCCTATGCAGCTCCTTCTGTCTAGAATTCACTGCCTTGCGAAAATAGACACATTCAGTCAACCACTGCATTTAAAACCACACTGAAGACCAGTCTTTTTAAAACCTACTACTGCTAGCAAATTCTCTAGCCACCCAGTCCATCCCAACTTGTTCTTATTTCAGCTGACTGATGTGCTGTGTGTATGCATGTGTGTACATACACATGCCTGTGTCTATGATAGCATTTTCTTTGTAATGTCCCTTGTCAGTCTTGCCTGTTTAGATTTTTGTGATTTGAATTGTCATTGTTATTGTCATTTTCTGCTTGAGGTGTCTCAGCGTGGATGTGTTTATACTTGAATTTTGTACAGTGAACCAAGCTCTGTTTTTATGTTAGAGGTTCACACTTTATAAATATTTCGTTATCATTATTATTGGGAAGGAAGGGGTAGCAACCCATATCCCACCACCATGCACAAAAAGTGAAAACCAAAAATTAAACTAAAGCAAAGTGAAAACAGACAAAGCTGTTTCTTTGTGTGTAAAAACAAAAATAAAAAAACAACAGAGGCAAAGAATGAAAAACTAAATTACGGCAACAACAAACATGCAAGCACACACACAAAATAGGTCAAGAAAGACCAAAACAAGCAGTCTGTGTTTGTTGCTTTATTTTGTCAATGCCATTTAATTAATCAGCATTTTAACACCCAATAATTAGTGAACATTATTGATTCATATTAACCTCATCTGTAATGTACCAATAATATGACTGCATTTATTCATAAACTTACATTATTTATCAGCCACTTTGGACACAGTCACTAAATGGCACTCACTCTTCTGGTTACGTTTGGCTCATTCCTTACATATGCTTGCAAAGAATAGCTACAGCCTAACATCTAATTCAACAGAAAGTAAATTGCAGCTAACACCGGTACACACATGTATCAATGTATACAAACACACACACACCACACCACTCACATACACTCTCTCTCTCTCTCTCTCTCTCTCTCTCTCTCTCTCTCTCTCTCTCTCATGCACACACACATGCACCATCACACACACACACACACACACAAAGCCAGAGGCAGAGTAATCCAGTCACAAGATTTTAATCTTCAATAAATTTGCCATTGTCATATACTCAGTGAAGAGCAAAACGGCAAAGTTTTAATCCTTTCAAACTGCCAAAAGGCACAAAGTCACAGATTCTGATTGCGAGTAAAGCTACTGTATCCTGGAGATGTGTACAGCACAAAACTGACCATTGGGTGAGTTACACAAACTGAAATAACCCTAACCAATGTTTACACAAAATTATGTTTACTGTTATTAAGCAGTATAATATAGTAATAACCCCTGATGAAGCTTCTGAAATATGTCTTGTGTAACAAGTATACAAAGTTATTACTTTCAGTGCCTATGTCATTTTATTTTTAAGAAAAGGGGTAGGGGGGTAAAAAAAAAAGTTGATTGTATTGTGTTAAGGAAAGATTACTTTTCTTTCTAAGTGCAAGTCTCACGCAGTGAGGCAGTGACAAATCACGTTAGGAAAAGGCCCACAGACTGTTGCTTTCCAATGGCACCCTCACTCAGTTGTCTTTAAAGACAAGAGAGAAAAACCACGGGAGAAAAAAGTATACTCATTACTGCCACGGATGACCAATGCCCAAAATCACAAGACGAACATTGTCAGACAGTTAACAGCCTGATGAACAGCACCATGCACGTCATCCACATCAAATGCGCAAAACTCTGCACCTGCAAAACTGGGCAAACTTTTGATGAAAATCACCTGGCAGACAGCAAACGCCAAAGGGTCAAACAAGTCCGCCACCACTTCAGTAAAGCAGGCTACAATATCCACCTGAAAGGACCGTGGCTTCTCTTCATCAACAATGACAGGGGTGGGGGGGAAACAACACTGAACCTCATTTGTTTCAAACACATGTGGGCATGATATGGCAGTAGGAACCAGATGGAATGAATGAAAAGCTCAGACTTTGAACTGCTCCAGACTGTGTTTTCAGACTATCTTTTATAGTTTTTCAAAGGGTAGGATCCCTGTGCAGACTCGGGCCATCCTTAAATCCCTGTTGCCCATCAGACTTTACATTCTGTCTGCACAGACTGGCACCAGCCCCACTCGCTTCCCAGTTCAGTTCAAGATGGTATCTATGCACTTAGAAAATCCCATATGCGCTCTATCCCATCTCTCAGAAGTTTTCCCAACGTTGCCTTTGATACAGTTCCAATGTTCATCTGATTGGGGATGGCCCTCTTTTGTCCTTTCAAGGGAGATTGCCTTCACCCTGCTTTACTGTGACTGATGGTTGCCTGTCTATGACTCTGTGTGTGCTGCACTGCCAGGGCATGTACACAGTTACATTATTGAGTGCTATTTATCATTTGACTTGTGGTCACTTTGATTGTTCACTGTGAGTGTGATTCTTCACAAATACATTTTGGGTGTCTTCCACAAACACTTGCATTTCAAAATAAATATGTTGGTAGAACGAATTAAAAGAATAATTATGAGCAAATTCTTGGCTGACTAACATGAAAAACAGGAAAATGCAACTCATTACTTTTTGTCTAGATCAGCTGTCCAGAAACACATTAGTCATCTCCCTTAGATACACGCTAAACACACAAGAAGAATGTTGTGCCTTCTCTTGCCCATGCACATAAAAAGGGGAAAATTCTGATTACCAGGAGACAAAATGCTCCACCCACCGACATCAAGATCTGACAAGAATGTGGCAGTGCATAAGTTTAAAAAAAAAACTACCTGTACATTTTTCTCTCTCGTTCATGTACAATCACCCTGGCCCCTTCTGTGAGCTGCAGTTCGACAAACCAAAATATTCTGAAATGTGAGATAAAACTGGTGGTCAAAATAGTGGTAGGTTTCATCTGTATGGCTGATCACAGTCAATCACTCAGAGATTCCATGATGTGTTAATCGGATAAAGACTGAACAACTTCTATTTGTGCCATTCAAATACCCCTCGTACCTTGACAGTCACAAAAAATGCTATGCAAGTGTGAAGTTCAATGGAGGATATGTAATCACACAATTTGATGGAGACCCTCAACAAAGAGATGCTTTAGACAGCTACACTTTCATTTCTTTTGCACTGCGAGTCTCCCTCCCTCTTTACAGGTCTCCATCTATGCCACATTTATACCAACTTCAGCCATACCTGTTCACGTACAAGGGTGCATTTGGGGATGCCGCAAATCTCGCATATTGATCTGGGTGGGTGCCGAAAATAAGTTCAAATTCTAAAGCTGACTAGCTCAAGGGAGAGAAGCTGCAGCTTGTCACCCAACAGTTATTTCCCTTATTTGGGCTTTGTTGTTGCTGCTGTTTTTGCCGGCATTGTTGGTGTCAAATTATACATATTTATATATATATATAGTCTCCCTTTAAACATTTGGTTGACAAATCTTTAGGCACACATTGTGCATCCCCATTTATACCCCTGCACGTATACAACAGGGTAATTATATTTGCAATATGTGTAGTAACACTAGCTATTCCAAATACTTTAGCAACTGGAAGTCTTGAGTGAACAAAAAAGTGCATAAACATGCACGTGAAAACCAAACATTGGAAGATCATTGCACAAACTCTGAGGCACCCTCATTTACCATACAATAACACAGCATTTAAATAATTCTGAGCACTGATTACACAGACTTTTGACACACCACCAGTTTCTTTTTTTCATTTGGTTTTACTCAACCACCTACACTCTTCCAAAGCATTAGAATAGATATTTATGACACGTTCTCCTGGGTAAGACAAAATACAAGCTTGTTTGATCACAATGTCCTGTACATGTAACAAACCCACATAATGTAACAATACAACAGGATAACAAAAATATCACATCACACAAATCAGTCCATTAAAATATACTGAAAGCATCACCAGACAAGTACACAAGCTACCGGGTAATGTTTTGCTTCATTAGTTTTTTACGCAAACCCTGTCTTATGATGCATTCCTCCAGGACGCTTGTGACCTCAGTAACAATGTCTTGTTCTTGTCAAAAGCCAGGGAAGACAGACTGCCCATGTGTGCTTCTTGCTTGCATCCTCACACATGTGCACACAACTCCAGTGTTCTGCAGCACATCTTACCAGGCCCCCTGAGTAATCACCCATTAACCCAGTAAACGGGATTATCTCCTATGAAAAGCCTCCAGCTGCCCAGAAAAGAGTAAACTTTCACCAATAAAACAATTGGCTGCAGAAAATGAATAGTAAAGTATTTCCAGACACTGCGCATTGTGCCTTAGAGTTGGCTAGGGATCATGCACCATAGAAATGTCCATTACTATTTTACAGTTTAGCTTCTGCACAGCTGACTCTGGAGGAGTCCTTTTTCTGTTTCACCCAATGACTGACCTTCTCAGGAGGTTGGGGGCTGCAAATTTCTTACAGTTACACCCCCTCACAATGAGCGTGGTGGCTTGAGATCAAGTCTGAGACAGAGACAAACCAGGCCACAGACCACAGCAGCAGGAAAACGCTGCACAGGCAACAGATGTAAAAATTCAACCAATGTAGGGAATTAATCAGAAGGCTGTGTGGAGCAGCTCTACTCAGGCTGGCTTTCCTAAGGACAAAAAACCTGACTCTGTACTGGGAGGAAACTTTCTCAGACGCAGCAATGAAGTCAAAGAAGAAGAGAAGTGTGTAGTGACGCTCTGCACCACATGAATATCTCTTAAAGTTACTCTTGCAACATCATCATCATCACTTTCTCAGACACAGCAATGAAGTCAAAGAAGAGAAGTATATGGTGATGCTCTGCACCACATGAATATCTCTTAAAGTCACTCTTGCAACATCATCATCATCACAGTAAATAATGAACAAACATTACACTTAAAGCAGTCTTAAACAGTTTATAAATCACACATCTTTCCAATGAAGAAAAAAAAAAGGGTGTGGGTAAAGTTGAACATAAAATGGAATGCAGTATTAAACCAAGCTTTCAGAGCTCAGGAGCTGTGTGAAAGTTGAGGTGGCCGTCCTGGGCTCCCGTCCCTAATAAGCCTACGGTTTCTGTGGACATAAAGCAACACTCAACCAACTCAACCAAACTTTGCCACTGCATGCAATGGCACTGAAACAGATTGCACAATAGTCACACAGCCACCCATTTCTGGCACAGTGTGCTTCCAGTCACAAGTAGCACCCAGCTGCACACAGAATGGAACATAAATATCTGACATTCAGTTAAGCCTCATTGCACTCAGACTCCAAATCAGTGTTACAGTATGTGGTGGGAGGTACACATTGCGGAGGTAAGCCTTGAACACAGTGAATCTCTTTTAAGTGGCTATTGCTAAAGAAAATACTGTTGAACAAATTATTCATTTGAGGAGTGAATTCAAGTACATTTGATGACACACTGACAACAAGTGAACAAACGTCAAAGTTAAAAGTTCAAGTACAAATACGGTACATCAAATCCAACAGTACATTTAAACCAGTTATCCCCCCCCCCCCACCACCACCCACACCCAGCAAACAGGAGTTTTGCAGGTTGAACAAAGATAGTGGTGCATGCTTGTGACATCTTTGTTCTGAGAGATTTCACGAAAGCCAAGTCCCACAAGTCACACATGTCATGAATATGCTATTACCAAACTCAATAAGACAGCAATTCCAGAATCAACAAGGACTGCTCCATGGTGAATATCATGTCAGTTTCATTCATCAGAGGGTCACACAGTGCCCAAAAGTCGTTTTGCTGTATATTTGAACCATGTTTTATCAATGACAGGTTTGCTATTAAAGTTAATTGTACTGTAAAACTGTCATGTACGTTTTGTGCCCTGACCCAGCCACAAGCAGATGCAACTGAACACCACAAAACAAGCGCACATCCAGGGACCTCTCCATTTTCAAAAGCCGTCTTGAACATCTTCCAGTGTCATTTGTATTGCTGATGTGTACACTGCAACAAAAGCAGATGAGACAGTGTGATAGGGTACCACAGACATCTGAACACCATGTGATATCAGGGGGCTAATAAAACTTTATTTCCCCATACCCTGTAGAGCAAGTAAAACAACACAAAAACTTGCCTGCCAATTTCTGATGATCAAACACAGGACCAGTCGGAAGGTTGCACCGAATAATGGCCTTGTTTAGGCAGACGTTTTTGGATGGCACATGTCATCTTGTTTAAGTTATAAGAAAAATGCATTCAGCACAGTTTATCATTTAAACAGATTACCGACACAAGTGTCATCATTCATGGACACAAAGACAAAAACTGTAAAAGCCCTATCCGGCACAAAAATTTAATCATTTAATGTTTACCAATTTTAATATGATCTACTGATTGTATTGACACAACCCTGGGATCATCCATAATCAAATCATCAATGTGGAAAAGTGTTCAGTACACTCATTAACTCACAAAAATGTGTACTACAAACACTTTGTGTGAGACTGGCCATAAATATAATCATATAATCCAACCCACAAGGCCAAAATATTTCAAACTTCTCTTTTCATTACAAACTTGCCTGACTGACCTGAAAGCACTGCAGAAAATGAATGCATGATTTGCTGCAAGACATCAACTTCACACAGTTGGGCAGAGGAACCCATTTTCTAGTTCACAAAATGGATTAAACTTTATGTCATCAGCTTGCACCACAATTCCCCTGAAAACAGACCTACTGTATGGGTGGAGGGTGAGGAATGCTACATTTTCAAATACTCCCAGCTGCCTGCCCTAAAACATTGTGTACATTTTCAGAGGTTCTGTGACGCAAGTTAATGACAATAATCCCTTTGGTGAAATAAAGCAAGAACAACTCTATTCATCTGTGTAAACTGTACCAGAATGCACCATTCATTTTCTTTGGCCAATTGTTTGGCATTAAAATTCAGGTAAGCCTTAAGCTGGGCAATTTTACAAAGGTTCAATCTTGAGATTAAAGAATATCGTTTACACTCTGCAGGAGGCACCAAAACTAGTGCATTTATCAGACAGACAAAAGATGGTTGTTCATTGATAGTTCAAAAACTGCATAAGCAGGGTACATGCACACTAAAGACACAGCATCCTGTCTTTCCCCATGGGCAGCACCCCACCCCCACCCCACCCCCATGCCCCCTTCCCCACCAGACATGCTCTGGGAGTTGAGGTCAACACCTGATAAAGGACAACAGAGATCAGGGTTGCCTCAACATACACTTGACTCATCCGACCTGTAACATGGGTCTAAAATAACGAAGAAAAGCAGTGAAAGAATGGGTCTAAGGGACAAATTCCCCATCAAAGTAAAGTCTGTCCCACAGCAAGCATACCCCACCCCCTCCCCAAAGTTGGGTACACAGATTAGAAAGAGGAGAAAAACCCTATGAAAATCAACAACCTCTGCTATCTGGGACACAGAAATCCCAGTTCCTCCACCAAGACACTCTTTTTCCTCCTTGCTGACCAACACTCCTGATCAACAAGGACACTCAAATACTTTGTGCATAATGGCTGACACAGAACCTATGCAACCACAGTTGCAATTCACTTCCTGTGAAAATGTTCATGTGCGACAGAGTGCAGGCATGCATCCTTCCACACATGTATGCATGTGTCAGCATCTATGTACTTGTACAGTATAATCACTCCTTGCCCACTACACAGATTTCAATGAGACCAGAAAGGTTATGCCATTACAGCCGCACACTGCTGCATTGGAATCTGAAGTGACACCCCCTTCCCCTCCCCCCCATTTTTTTTTTACAAGACCACAGTTCTGAGTCTCTCATCATTGTAACGTCATCAGTTCAAATCTCAATGCACATGAAACCTAAGACCTTCCCTTCACCACATTCTATCTAGATTTCTAAGGAGTGGTACATGCGTAGCACTGCATTCCCACAACATGTCTCACAACCAAAACAGTGTGCGACCCACATTCCATACGCCTACCATCGTCTGCACGCCTCAGCAGACCAAAGCTAGTGTCCCTATCAGATGTACTCCAAGGTGTTCCAATCAATGCCATAGAAGAAGTTATGGGCCTTGATCTCCTCGGCTCCTGCCACACCTGACCCAAGGCGTTCATGTGGGTTGTATCGAAGCAGCTGAAACACCAGAAAACATTCCATGATCCCAGGTTAAGATGAGGCCACAAAAGCAATTTTAAAATCAAATGAACTGAAATAACTGTAAGCAAACATATTCATGCTGCTGTCAAACATTTATTTTAGCCTTAACATGTGCCCGGTTAAAGAATGTCCACCTGATACAACCTGGGTTTAATCCTGGCTGCCCTGATATAACCATACTGGTTGACTAAGCATAAAAAACACACAAGTTCTTTCAATCCTGGCCGGATATGAAAGCATAAGCAAAGGCTTTTGGGGAAAATGGGCAAAATTCGTCACTGGCTGCTACCCTCCATGATCATCCAGTTGTAAACGAGTACCTGGTGGCTCTGTTTCAAACAATGAGCAGGGACTTTATGGGCCCCCATCCTCACAAGCTGTCACCCACTTGCACCAACCCTTTATGGGCCCCCATCCTCCCATGCTGTCACCCACTTGCACCAACCAGGCTAGGCTCTATGGGCCCCCATCCTCCCACGCTGTCACCCACTTGCACCAACCAGGCTAGGCTCTATGGGCCCTCATCCTCACAGGCTATCACCCACTTGCACCAACCAGGCTAGGCTATATGGGCCCTCATCCTCACAAGCTATCACCCACTTGCACCAACCAGGCTAGGCTCTATGGGCCCCCATCCTCACAGGCTATCACCCACTTGCACCAACCAGGCTAGGCTCTATGGGCCCCCATCCTCACAGGCTGTCACCCATTTGCACCAACCAGGCTAGGCTCTATGGGCCCTCATCCTCACAGGCTATCACCCACTTGCACCAACCAGGCTAGGCTCTATGGGCCCTCATCCTCACAGGCTATCACCCACTTGCACCAACCAGGCTAGGCTCTATGGGCCCTCATCCTCACAGGCTATCACCCACTTGCACCAACCAGGCTAGGCTCTATGGGCCCCCTCCTCACAAGCTGTCACCCACTTGCACCAACCTGGGCCCCCATCCTCACAAGCTGTCACCCACTTGCACCAACCTGGGCCCCCATCCTCACAAGCTGTCACCCACTTGCACCAACCCTTTACGGGCCCCCATGCTCACAAGCTGTCACCCACTTGCACAACGAGACAAGGTTTTATGGGCCCCATTGGCTTGGGACAACGACACTCTCTAAAAGCTCTGATCAACACCAACACTACAAAGTACAATGCCTAGCAGCGCTCACATCCCGCAGAAGACTGCGTCCCTCGCTGGACACGTGGCTGGGGATGAAGATGTGGGTGTAGGGCAAGATTCCCTCTGGGTGACACAGCATCAGGCTCTGAAACAACAAGATGTACAAGATGCCATCATGGGAACAGCTCATCAACAGCTGAACAATTTTGCCTGGTCCTAATCACCTGCGCTTGCCTTGACATTTTTTCCATCAGTAAAAATCATGATAATTGTATCATTAACCATTCTAAATCTGGTTACATCATATGCAAAATAAAGAAACAAAAAGAAGAGAGAGAGAAAAATCTTGCTTTACACCTACGGTAATCATATTTTCTATTTTCACATGTTTGGTAATCATATTTATTTTCTGTTATCTGTTCAAACTTTAAACCATGGCTGACACAAAGATGTATCAATGCAAAAAGCTTCTTCTTCTTCATTATACTGTGGGAATCTGGGGATTGTGGGGATGTTACAGAAAAGCACGCCAAAAACAGGTGATGGGGCTTAAGTGTAAAAGACATTTCTCAGCCAGGCCTCAGAGGTGGATCTGAAGGCCTCGGGGAATCTGCAGCTGGTGCATGGGGTGGGATGATGTTCCACAAGTGTACTGCTGATGGGGGAAAAAACTATCCTTGCGGATTTCAGTTTTGGAATGGGGCACAAGGAGCGTGGTCTCATGACCATGGGTAGGTTTTTGGGTGAATCTATGAGTTTCCTCTCTGGGTTCGACGTCAAAAAGACCACCTACAAACTTATACAACATGGTGATCTTGTTTGAATTATAACAGAGTTTCAAGGGGTGGAGTTCGAGCTTAACTACCAGGGCAGAGGCACTGGAGGTATGGCACGGACAACCAGCAAGTGCCACCTAATTAGTTTCAAAATCCAACCCAGCTTTGCTGGCAACCTCCAAGAAAATTACCTTTCCCACCAGAAGTTCATAGAGCAGAGCCCCCAGGCTCCACCAGTCGCAGGCAGCGTCAAACCCACCAATGGACCGAACTTCTGCAAGTGAAACATCACAGCAAAATTCAGCCACCACTGAAATGTGGGGAACAAGACAAGGGGAGTTGTTTCATCCATAATTTTGTAGCTGAACTCTTAGCACTGTATGCACCTGTGGCCATGAACATGTAATAACTGGTCGGAAGTTTTACACAAAACATAAAAACAAATCACGCATTCATTCATCACTCAAGCTGATCACAGCTGATTCCCTAAGTATGCAAATTATTTTACCTCCGACACAAAGAAAATGTACAATACAACTTTACTGCCCAGTGTAAAGGTTAACTCAATAACTGCACAAGGAATGTTACATGCGGTCAAGTACACTCACACATTCACGTCAATTATAAAACAACAAAGTTATGTTACAACAACAAAAGATAAAACGTCACTGATAGATAAATACATAAAAGATACCAACATCAGAGCTGCACATATGAAGCATTAAAAAAAGAAAAAAGAAAAAAAAAAGAGGTAAATAATGTCAGGTAAAATACCAAAATTGCCTCAATACTGCCCACCCCATAAAAATGCACCACTATGTCCTAAAAGGCCCTACTAAAAGAAGTTATAAAAAACATAGCTCACTGACCGAACCAGCAGGGCTGATTCCCTAAGTGTGTGTGTGTGTATGTGTGTGTGTGTGTATGTGTGTGTATCACAAAACACACACACACATACACACACACACATACACACACACACACACACACACACACACACACACACACACACACACACACACACTCACACACATCACTAAAGGAAATATTCTGCAGAAGACCAGCAAACCAACAGAGCCAGAGTGGCAGTGCCTCACCTGGAGCGACATACATGTGCTCCACGGCATTCCAGTCAATCTCCTTCTCCAGCGGCCCCACCTGACAGAAGTAGGTCAGGAAGATGTGGCCCCCCTCCCCCAGCAAGATGTTGTCAGGCTTGAGGTCCCTGTGGAACACAGCAGCAACAACAAGTTGAGGTAGGGATTAGGTCAGGATGATGCAACACCCACCCCCTTCCCCAGCAAGACGTTTTCAGGCTTCAGTTATAATAATAAAGAGGATTTCTAGAGTACCCATCTACTGCATAAGGTCAGGGCGCTTTACAATAACACACACGCACACACACTCACTCACACACACTCACACACATTCACTCACTCACACACACACACACACACACACACACACACACACACACACACACACACACACACACATACACACTCACACACACACACTAACACACACACACACACACACACTCGCATGTCAGACGAGGGAATAGGCATGGCTGTGAAAAGCAGTTTAGAAATAGTTATTATCCATGCAGTATGTCAACAACAAACAGTCAAGGTCGGGGTAAGGTCAGGAAGCCATGCCAATACCCCAACCTCTACCCAATCCCTGATGGAAGTATGGTGTTGTGAGGTGTGAGGTCTCTGTGAAACATGCAACCAATAAGGCAAGGTAGGCATTACACTGATGTGTATCAGAAAGACCCCCCCCCACCCCCACCTACAGCCAACAATAAGGCATGGTAGGCATTACACTGATGTGTATCAGGACCCCCCCCCCCCCTCAACTATAGCCAACAATAAGGTTTCCTAGGCATTACACTGATGTGTATCAGGAAGACCACCTATGGTAGGCATTACACTGATGTGTATCAGGAAGACCACCCATGGTAGGCATTACACTGATGTGTATCAGGAAGACCACCCATGGTAGGCATTACACTGATGTGTATCAGGAAGACCACCCATGGTAGGCATTACACTGATGTGTATCAGGACCCCCCCCCCCCCCCAACTATAGCCAACAATAAGGTATCCTAGGCATTACACTGATGTGTATCAGGAAGACCACCCATGGTAGGCATTACACTGATGTGTATCAGGAAGACCACCCATGGTAGGCATTACACTGATGTGTATCAGGAAGACCACCCATGGTAGGCATTACACTGATGTGTATCAGGAAGACCACCCATGGTAGGCATTACACTGATGTGTATCAGGAAGACCACCCATGGTAGGCATTACACTGATGTGTATCAGGAAGACCACCCATGGTAGGCATTACACTGATGTGTATCAGGACCCCCCCCCCCCCCCCAACTATAGCCAACAATAAGGCATGCTAGGCATTACATTGATGTGTATCAGGAAGACCATACCCCCCCCCCCCCCCCCCCCCCCAACTATAACCCGCATAAAATAACGCTTGAGATCTCTGTTAAATACATATATGTAAATAGCCAGGTAGCAATTACAATGAAGTAGGTCAGGATGTTATGACCCTAAATATGTACCCTTCCCTCCTTCCCCATATGTCTCAACTGACCAATACTTTACAAATAGTACTGTGCAGCTGAGCAAAGATCATTTTGCAAATTTATACATTATGTGTGTGTGTGTGTGTGTGTGTGTGTGTGTGTGTGTGTGTGTGTGTGTGTGTGTGTGTGTGCGTGTGTGTGTGTGCATGCAAGCATGCATGCATGCGTGTGTGCGTGATGCATGTGTGAATGCACACATGTGTGTGTAAACATGCATGTCACTCCTTAAAACCATCATTAACACAGGCTAACAGAACTGACCTGCAAATGATACCCAAAGCATGCAGCCGAGACAGGGCAATCACAATTTCTGCTGCCCATCGCTGAACAACTGCCTCCGGCAAAACCACATGCTCTGGACATTCTTCGTCCAGCTGCTCAAACAAGTCAGACACTATTCGACCCCGGTGACGGGTGGGAGACTTCAAATCATACTCAAAGGAAGCAGAGCGAGCCATCTCTCCAGACAAGCTTCTGTTGACTGAGAACTTCCTTGGCACACTGGCAGAAGCAGAGTGCTGTGAAGTCCCTGAGGCAGACCTGTGTCGAGCAAGCTGGGGCAGGGCATGTTTGCTCATCAGGTCAGATGAAGCTTTTGTCACATCTGTTGGTGAAGGGAGTGTCAGGCTGTCTGCCATTGGAGTCACTGTGCCAGTATCTGACAGGGACATCTGACTACTTTCACCCCAAGCACTTGCATCGTCCTCACTGCTCTGACTAGCTGCAACCTCTGTGAGCTTCATTGGTTCATTGCACTGTGCTCCATTTTCTACGAGTCCTGACATCATACTAACCGAGTCAGCCTCACTCTTCTCACTGAATACCTTATCTTCAGCAGCTGCACTGTTGTCCACTGAATCATCATCAGAATGTGTGTGCGAGTCGTAAATACTGATTTCTGGTGAGTCGTTGGAGTCAGTGGAAGTTTTGGAGCAATCTCTTTGGCTGGTGTCGTCAGACACCTGGGGGGTGTCTGAGTCTTTGGAAACTGATCCATCCCCATCCTCCACTTTCGACAATGTTCGTTCCACTGTGCGTAGCAGCTTGCGAGAGTTCTCCAATATGTCTGTGACTTCTAAACTGCCATCCTCGTTCTGAGCTGACGAAAGCAGTGAAGGTGGTATATCACTGGAGAAAACTTCATCAGGGATGGTGGAGAGAGGCCCATGCCCGGAGTGAGGTGAAAAAGCCTGGCCCGAGGAGGTGTCAAGGTCAGCAACATCACTAGTAGAAAACGTACTGCTAAGTCGAGCGGTGTCACTGTCAAAACTGTTGATGGAGAAGTTCTCCAAGTTGACTGTGTTCTGCTGCAGGAGATCTTGGAAGTGTTCAGCCGCTTCACTGGCACTGCCCTTCGTTGGAAAGTGATCTTTGCTTTCCTCCTCCTCCTCCTGGCTGAACGAGCGATGAAACTCATCCGAGGAGAGGCTGGACAATCGATGAGGATCAAACGAATCATCTGCGAAACTTGAATTTTTATCACCTTGTATAACATTGCTCTCATTCTCCACGCTGGAGATTTCCAGTTCTTGCTCAGCACCATTCGCAGCCTTGAACGTGCCACCAATGTCAGCATCTGGAGATACAACCGCAGCCCTTAACTCTGAAAACCTAACACCTGCCTCGGACAACACTGGCTTTTTGGGAGATTCCTTCTTCTGTGGGGACCGTTTACTGATTGGGCTACTTTCCTGCAGGACAACGTTAGAGTCCAGATGCATCTTCTGTCCCATGTAAACATTGCCAGTGCCTGTTCCACTGGGGAAGTCACCATCACCAGTGGCATTGGCCCGACCTGAAGACTGCTGCAGGTATCCTGCAATGTAGGACCACAGGCGCCCGCCGCTAGCATACTGCAGAAGTAGGAAGATGGCGTTGTCCGTCTCAAAGAACCTGTGCAGGTTGACCATGTAAGGGCATGTTGTGGGTAAAATGCTGCGCTTGGTGGGGTCGGAGCCAAGAGCCCCCGTGGCCAGTTTCTGGATTGTCTGCAACCGAAAGAGACGCTTTAGCCCCTCTCAACATGCCTTGTTGTAAAGGGGCCTGCAGGTTTGCTGTCAGGTCAAAACTAGGCCTTTTTCATGCGTATCAAAAACAGGGTATGAGGAGAAGCATTGACTGACATCCTTTAATCTGTGTACTATCGCCTTTTTCATGCATACCAAAAACAGAGTATGAGGAGAAGCATTGACTGACATCCTTTATATCTGTGTACTATCTCTGTGAAAAGCTTTCACTGCAGACTTACTTATTGTCTTCTAAGACCCAGCTGCTGTTTCTTCTCAATCAGTGCACCTGTACTTACATGCACCTTAATGGTACAAGTTACTTGCATAAGCTTCCAGCAGCAGGCTCAAAAAGGCTCCAGCCCTGCAGCGCCTGGGTGCCAGTTTCAGGAACGCAAACTGCACTGACTGATGTCTGATGTCTGTATCACTTTATACAGGTAATCAAAATACCTGTGCCTCAGCACTCACTTTGATGACAAAAGTCTCCTCAGTGGACCTGTCCAAGACCAGAACATTTTTGTCAATGGTTCCCAGGACCTGGTAGCTCCGCAGCTCCCGCCCACAGCCACGGATGAAAGCGAATGATGGATCCAGCTCTAGTGACGGTGACACGTAACTGTCCGCCTAAAAGAACAGGGTGACCTTGGTTTTCATCATAGTGATACTTTCAAAATGTTTATTTGGCACAAAACAAATCTGTAAATCCAGCTCAAAATATGTCTGACATGCTGTACAGTCTACATTTTCCTTTAATCTGTTCCTTAAAGAAGCACAGTAGTTGTAGTAACCAAATGGAAAAACCCATTTTAAGAAAAAATGATCAGCCTGAAGCAGAACACCTGTGACATCAAAAGGATGACCTTGGTTTTCATCACAACAATATTTTCAAATGTTTATCTGGCACAACACAAATCTGTGAATCCAGCTCAAAATATGACTGACGTGCTGTACAGTCTCCCCTCTCCTGTAATCTATTCCTTAAAGAAGCACAGCGATTGTTAGTAACCAAATGGGAAAACCCATTTTAAGAAAGAATGATCAGCCTGAACAGAACACCTGAGACACCAAAATCAATACATGTTGTCAAGGTTTCAGACTCATGGCACCAAACTTACAAAGAACAAATAAACCAATACATCACCTAACTCAAACACAGGATAATGCACATAAATAAATAAATAAACGGAAGGAAAGTTTTCTCTGGAGGCATATCTCTTACAGCCCATCGACGTTCATCCAGCTTTTCCATCGCCAAGTGCCTGTTGTATAAGTCCTCAGCTTTCATCAAGTACTGAGCTGTTTTCCGCCTGACTGCATCCCGTCGTGCTTTGTTGGTGTCCCCCTGGACGCCTTGCAGCAGGATGCCAACACCTGTCTTGTAGTAGTTGAAGGCAAGCTGGTACTGCCCAGTTGCTTCACTGTTCTGTGCCAGGCAGATCTGGAGACACACACAAGAAGAAGAATAAATGCTCAGCTGACTCCCGTTCAAAATCAAAAAAATAAACCATTTTCTTCTTCTTTTTAAAAAATTCCCCTGCAACTTTCAAAAAAAGTTCCAAGTTATCAAAACCAATATAAATGTGCAAAGCTCAATGCAGCTTATTATCACACAAAGTTTCAATGGTCAATATTAAATAGTCTCTGAGAGAAAGCCAACATAAAGTTTAGTTGTTTTTGATTTGTTTTTTAATTAGTATCATTCAGCCGTAGACTGACAACATCCAGTCCAAAATTCACAAAGAGCTTTTTGAACATATCCTGCCCATGCATGTAACAACCACACACACATTGTATTCAGCTGCACCAAATTCAAAACCAAATGAGAAAACACAACTTTTAACACACTTTTCTGGCACCAACATGAGCTGACATTAGATCAAGGTCACCAGAACTAGCATCAAAATGTAAAACTCAGTCATGTGAAGTAGAGGCAGCCCAGAGGTCCACATCAAAAAAATTACACAGCAGCATGAGTCCTGAGATGATCAAGCAGATCTTACCTATACTGGAGGCTATGAAAGATAAACACATGATAATGTAGTAAAAAAAACAAAAACAAATCTAGATTCAGATCCTTCCCACCAATTCAATGTCAATACATTTTTGCCCTCACTAATTTGCTCGATGCTAGCACTAAGAATATGACCCAGTCACTGTGCTGTATCACAACTGAGAAGAGCAGCAGCGAAAAAGACTAACACAATTTCATGTGGCTTTTACCTTTCCCAAAACAAAGGCAGCCTACAAAAGAAGCTCATGTTTACAACACACATTCATGAAATAAACAAAAACAAAAAAAACGGGAGAAGCAGCCTTCCAACCTGCCCTGCGGCCATGTAGATGTAGTCTTCCTTGCCCCCCAGGTCCATGGTGGAGACGCTGCTTACAGTGGGCGAGCGTGCTTTACCAGGGCTGCAAGCAGGGCTTCTGGCAGGGCTTGCAGAAGGGCTGAGAGAGGCAAGAGAGGCAGCCGCAGAGCTGGGCCCAGGAGCTTTAAGGGAGGGGGACGAGGACGGGGTGGGTTTAGCGCTGGAAGGATCTCGCAAGGATCCACTCCTGTAGACATCAATCAAGGAGTGCCAGTCACTCAATCACTATCTGGGTTGGACAGCACATTTTCATAATAATGATACTCTTGCTACTACTATTACTGATGATCATAATTTTTAATTCAGCTTCTTCTTAGAACTTGCCATTGGTACTTTGGTGAAACGCTAAGACTGATCAGCTATTTACCTTCACAGTTCTGTACTTCGGTGAAATGCTAAGACTGATCAGCTATTTACCTTCACAGTTCTGTACTTCGGTGAAACGCTAAGACTGATCAGCTATTTACCTTCACAGTTCTGTACTTCAGTGAAATGCTAAGACTGATCAGCTATTTACCTTCACAGTTCTGTACTTCGGTGAAAAGCTAAGACCGATCAGCTATTTACCTTCACAGCTCTACACTTCACGCCATCACAGAGCCTTGTCCAATGGAAGGCAGAGCATTAAACCAGCAATACAAAGAACTAGACAAGTTCTAGGCCATGCTCAAAGCCTCACCTCCAGTAGTTAAATTTACACAAGCTTTCAATCGGACCACAATGTTCACAATGATCTGAGGCCAATTCCAGCATTCAAATGGATGCAATCTGATTGCAGCCGATGCCCCTCATCATGAATAAATGTATGTGCTCCATTCCTTGTGTCTTTGCTCAGCTGCTATGCTTCAGCATGGGGAGCAAAACATGGTGGCCACTCTACAGGCTTTTCCTGCGGGACATTATTTGTGGCATTCTGATTGGTTGCAATTGCTATGGTTATTGGAAGCCCTGAACCCTCTATTATCAGCAAGTACCGCTGTGAATGATAGTTAACACAGGTGCATATAATCAGAAATTCAGCATACGGTTGAACTTATTCTTGCAACTAGTCAAGCATGAACTTCCCCCCTTACTTTACATCGGGAAAGTCAGGCCAGGTCAGTTAATTCAGAAAGGCGAGCAACCGTTTTAGAACAAGGGTTAAGGTATACTGGTAAAACATTAGCAGAATACAACTATCAAACAGACCATCACATGATTGTGATCAAATCTATTTTTGCCCCGCTTGTAACATGACTGTGACAGAATCCTGAAAATGATGAGGAAGAAGAAAGTATATATATGTTCCAACACAAATCACACAACAGAATCTTACCTTGTAGAATGTGAAGGTGTGGACATAGCACTGGACGCGGAAGCAGAACTGACGCTGTGACTGCGTGTGGAGCTTACGCTGGACAGGTCAATGTCACCCTTCCCACAAGACACCTTTCTCTCTGTTCGGCTGTTACGCCCACCTATGTCCAGTGGCACAAAATTCTCGTCTCCAGAACCGACTTCCACCAGTGACCCTCCTGAGATCGTCCTCATGTCAGCACTGTTGGTACAATGCCATGTTACACTTTGTTTGCTTTTCTTTCCTGACACACAGACACTGTTCGATGTATATATCAAAGAGAAAACAATGCACAGCCATAAGTAATATATTCATCTATTTCGCTTCATTTTTGTTCTGTACTAAACCTATAAAAATTCCCCTTCTAAACAAAACTTTGCTTGTTAAGTTATTCTTAAAATCAGTCCCAGGAGAAAAAATCATCCTGCAAAAATTATAAATAATTTCATCACAAATTTGTTTTACTATTAAAAAAAAAAAATGTGTAAGAACTAGTATTTGTATGTATCACAGACAGGCAAAAAAATTATGTGTAAGTACTAGTACTTCCATGTCACAGACAGGCAAAATGATGTGCAACAACTAGTACTTGTATATATAATATATATGAATGGACAGGCATCATGATAATCAGCACATATTTCCAACACCAATGGACCTGCTATAAACAACTGCACAATCATAATTATTGCGGCATCTTTACCTGCCATCAAAACTCTGTGAGCTGGAACGCCCACTGTGGTGAGGAGACGATGACTTCGGATCCAAGGATGTTGAGAGGATATTTTCACCCAAGGTGAGACTGCCAGGCACTGTGGCAAGGTCGGCTGCCCCATCACCTGAGGCTGCCAGAGAGATGTCATCTATGTGGGCACAGGTGGAGATAGCCTCCGTCAACCAGCTGTTGGTTCTGGGCATGCTGGCTGGTGGACACAGAACATACAGGAGCTCCAGTAAACGTTGCAACCAGCAGCACAAAACATGGGCCACACTTTGCATCCAAAGTGTTTTGTTCACAATCAGCAAACTGCTCAAAAATAAAGAGAATGCGTCTTAGGAGTTGGGCTCTTAAAGGTGTCCCTTTGGACATTTCAAATCACTGGATCTAGAACCATATGACAACAAACTTATTCTTGACTGAGTGGCCACCTGTGGAGGCCAAGCAACTGCTCCTTTTGGAGATTCAGCATCTATAAAACACATGTTGTGAATACAGAATTTTCAAATTCATATTTTGTGCAGTGATTTGCCATATAAACTTGACTGAACAAAAATACACAGTGCTCACTGAGAATAGTTATCTTCCATCTCTCACTTTGGGCCAAACTGCATTCAGAATTGCACTTTGTTACAACCAGTCCTATATGAATGGATAAGTTTGATGCTTCTTCAACAAAACAGGATGGCAGAACCTAGACATTTGTAATTGTCAGTTTCTGCTGCAATGGAGGACAGGGGGGTTAACATTGTATCCAAAGCATGCCATACACCAGTTTTACCAGAACCTGTTTTTTCATTGGATATTTTGTTGGAACATGAAGGGTTCCATTCCAAGAGATTTGTGTCTATGCAGATCTTGTCATAAAATTATTTAGTCTTTAAGGTTGAATCTACGGTTTCATCCAACACAGCCTCACCAAAAGACAGTAATCAATGTCCTATTCTAAAACGGATCTTTCCCACCCTCACAGTAAACAATAAGCACTAAAACCAGTACATGCCAGAGATCAATCAGAGTGATGCAAACACCAACATACCTGCAGCCCCCTCTGCATCCTCCACTGCTGCTGTGTCTGGCCGCAGTGGGTCAAACAAGCTGAGGTCAGCATCAGGCAGGGAGGAGCTGAGGATGGAGTCCATGTCCCCCGTGTCAGTGTCATCGTCGCCTGTTGATGAGTCCAGGCTGATGGAGTCCGGCACTTGTGGGAAATTCCATGTTCCTTCCAGAGGTTTGGAGCTGGAGTAAAATGGAAAAAAGGGTACCATTTCTGCTGGCTGGTACACTTGTCTCTTCAGATTTCCCACCGATTCCTTTTTTATCTTCCAGAGGTTTGGGGTTGGAGTGAGTGAGTAAAATGAAAACAGGGTTACCATTTCTGCTGGCAATGACACTTGTCTGTTCAGATATCCCACTGATTCCCTTTAAAAAAAAAATCGTATTTGCCTTAGTCAGTCTGGGGATCAGATGGATAGGTGTATGTGCTGTTGACGAGTCCAGACTGACAGAGTCTGGCGCTTGTGGAAACTTTGACAATCCCTGCAGATGTTTGGGGATGAAGAGAGTAAAATAACAGCATGGTTCCATTTCTGTCAATGACATTTGTCTTTTCAGATTTCCCACTGATTCCATTTTTACTGTTTATCTTACTTGGCTTAGCTGGTATGCCTGATGGGTGGGTGCATGTGTATGCATATGGTCATGCAAGGGTAGACTTGCATATATAGATATATAGATAGACAGATGGATATATCCATATAAATTATATGTACCTGGGTGAGTTCACACATGCATGCAAAAATGATCGCATGAGCTTTTCTGTCTTCCATCTTCCTGAAGATGGATGTGCAAATGAATATGCTGACCGAGTGAGCCAAACAGAAGGAACAAAGACGCAAACAAAATATGTTAAGAAGAAGTACAGAGTAACCACAGCGCAACAGCTGTGCATATCTCCACAGCAAAGTTCACTCACACAGACACTTCCAAAGACTGCTGCAAGCTAGAGTCCCCATCACCATGATTGATTCTCTCCTGGCCTCCTCCCTGGCTCTCTTTGCTGCTGCCAGGGGGAGGGGCTGACCCTGTGGGGGGCAGGGCAGAGGCTGAAGCTGTGGCGGGAACAAGACTGGGATGAGACTGTCCATCCTCCAAAGAGGTCAGGATGTCGAGAGTGGAAGGCTTCTTGACGTCCCTTGCGGCAGAATGGGGGGCAAGGAGAGTAGGCTTGCTAGCATCTACCTGGCCATCCTGTAAGTATCAACATTTGACAAGGAAAATATTTTTACTGGCAAATCTTAGTAATGCTTGTAGCAGTAACAAAAATACTAATTCACTATGCATAAAATCCTCAGTCTGTACCACATAAAAACACAAATATCACCATCAAAAGTTAGCAAAACCTAATAATAACATGGCCTACTCATGCATTTTGTTCTTAAGTTTTATAACTGCGGCCTTCTCTGAAGCAGACATCAACATACAGCATTTGCAGAAGCAACAAAACAATCAAACCGCTCATCATAAGCACTTCACACATTCCATGCGACACGTTCAATGCAGGCTCTCTCCATAAAGTGTCATCAACAGCTTTAGTTTTCCAATACGAAGGTAAATCACTGGTGCATGAAAATAACCTTACCGGAAGCAAAGTATGCAACACAAAGTACGCACCGCGAGGAATCGAGCCAAGAGATGTGACTTGTACAGATGTGGCTGGGTGCCGACAAAGTTGAGCAGTGCTAATGCACTCTGTCGTCTCTCCTCTATCACCGCCTCATCAAAACGTCCTGCAAAGGGAAAATAATTCCAATCACTATATACTACAGATCACTGGGTGACTTGTAATGTAAATGTCATAGGCAAGGGCTTCAAGTACATAACAAATCATCTGATTGTTCAACTGCATGTCTGACCGCTTGCTTGTTTCAGTGACAGTAAATGAATGAATGAGCAAGTGAGTGAGTGAACAAGTCAGTCAGTCATCCTCCATCTACCTCTGCCTATTCTGCACACATTTGTTCTCTTCAAACTCAAACTTCAGAGTTTAGGCTCTCCTTCAGCAGAACTCAACAAACAAGGGAGTTAAACAGCAGTCAAAATATGTCAAAGAAATGCAACAACAAAGACCTGAATCCCCTACGGTAACTCTCACCTGGCATGCGAGTAAAGCATTCAAAGAGGGCCCCAAGCAAACACTAAGTTGGTTTGAAAGTAGAAATCACACAACACAGCATTTCCATTTGCATTTGCAGGCATTATATGGTTGTTCTACTTCATTGATTACACAACGGAAGTACTTTTGTTTTGTTTTGTTTTTTTGCTTCAAATTCAAATTCCTCAGCAAACTGCCAGCCATTTTGGTTCATTCTTTGCCAAGGAAAAGCAAAACAAGGCTGGCTCACAACATAATCATGTATACATTTCTGCCACACATAACAATATACTTCCTTCATCCCAGCAGGAAATTAAAGCTGTCATCCGATCGCACAATGAAGAACATATCTCAATATGTCTAAGTCATGAAACACACGCACATACACACTCTTAGACATACGCCCCCTTTCTCTCAATCTGCATTCACTAATAGCAAACCCAACATTACCTGGAATAATGCTTTCTCCATCAAACTTAAATGTAAAAACTCTCAAATTAAATAAAAATCATTAGGTTCACACATCCCCAACCCTCCCTTAGAAAGTTATCATCCTCAACAGACGTCTTGACACATGCGCACACTCAGTTAATGAACGGTATAATTTTCATTAAAAACTGACACATGCCAACCTTGCTCATTATGTCACACAGAGAATTGTTAACACAAAATAGCAACACTTACAGCTATGTTTTCACACCTTTTTCTTCTTTTCCAACAAACTGCCATAATTTCCATCTACAATGTGCTTCTGGATATAAGGTAAAATCTGGCTCAAACATTAAAAAAATCCAGAGATAAATAAACCATATCATAGGGTGATCCATATATATATATACACAGTGCAACTTTGGCAGTGTCCTAGCCAGTGAGCAAAACATTATCGATATACATAAGTCAAACACAAAGGAAAATGCCAATGTGCTGTAATACCAGAAAATGCAAACATTCAGTGAATTTTCCATTCCCAGAAAGTTTGAACCAATCAGAACAGTCTACACAGCATCATTTTCCAAATACTCAGGCACAGGACTTGATAATGAAACAATGTTAAAATTGAGGCTGCTCAGTATTCAATGTCAGTGTGTGGTTTTAGTTCTTGCATAATCTTCCACCCTCGATAATCAAATAAATGCCACTGTACACTGACGGTATGAGTCGGTCCATAGGATCATTTCAAATCCCATTTATGGAATCATGCCTCTGTCACTTGTCTGGAAAGTATCACTGATCACTTTGCAATAGTATGTGGCTTCTATTTCAATCTAATATGGCAACCAATTTAGGTTCAAAACAGTCATTTTCATTATTTCAAAAAGCACTCAAGCTGAATTTTATTGACAAATAAGGTGCTACCAACTATAAGCCACAGGGGTAAAATTCTATGAGAGAAAAAGTATTTCCTTATAGTCTGAAAATCACAGTAGACCATCAGTCAAGCAAAAAAACAATTCTGAGTCTTTTCTTTTCTTTCTACATTCCTGTCAACAGGGCCTAGGGTGCTTCTTGGCTTAGGGTCCCCTTCCAGGACTGACAAATGCTACATGGACTTGCCACACTATCAGTCACAATGGTTTGTCTCACCAAAAACTTTGGGCTTGGCAAACACTGGAAAGGCATCCCGCCTGTGCAAAGCCTTGTGCAAGGAAACCATCGCCTTGTACAGGTTCTTGAAGTCATTGTAACGCTTCCAAGTCACCACCTACACAATAAAAAACATTACACATAAGATAATAAACACTTTTTTCTCTCCATCTTTCTCTCCTTTTTGGGCGGGGGGAGGGGGGGAAGACTCTGTTACAGTGTTAGTGTTACCAATCTGACTTGTTTAATGGGAATTCTCTAATAATTCTGTGAGACTGTGTGTATGTGTGTGTGAGTGCATGTGTGCATAATATATTGTAATTTTTGTATGTTTGTGATTGCAACATCATGAAAACACTGCACAATAGACAGATACAGTGAGTGACAGTGCATGTTTGCATGGTCTATTCACAGCACAAATCCTATGCATATTTATACATCATCACAGTTACAACAAATGTACATGTATGTACAGACAATATGTGTGCATGCACTGTGTGTGTTTGTGTATGCACACACATTGGTAATAACATTGGTATGTATGTGAGCACACATGCATGCATGTAGACATGTCTCTGTGTCTGTGTCTGCATGTGCTTTAATTTTGTATGAACACACATTTCAAAATATGTATTAGCAATACACTGTATTTCAGATTCATACACCTAAAGATTAACAGCATGTAATATGAACTTAAATATGCATGGACATTTGTCATTTATGTGTACACACTTGAGAGAAGAAAAAAAACTAAAGCTTCAGCTTTCACTTAACTACAGTTCTAAGTTCTGCAAACCTAATACTATTAGTATTAGTATTAAACCAGATAAATGTTACTCACCACAGTAAGACTCTCTGGACGATCAATAGCAAAGTACTGAAAAGAACAAAAGCAAAATAACATTAATTAACAATGACAAGAGTAACACTCTTCTTTTCTTTTTTTAATCAGTTATCATATTCAGAGTAGGATTAATCTAAAAATATCTAATCAACCAAACCATTTTTGTACCACTACCAGTTCAGGTTTCATACTATGCCCATGTTTCTGACAAAATGAACCTTTGATTGCTTTGAGATTTTTTGTTCTGTTTTGTTTTCCCCTCTCTCCAATTGTTTGAATCTTTGATACATGAATGTGATTAAACATTTTGTTTAATGTCCATGCTTTTAGTTCCACTGGCCGAGACTAAGTGAGAGTAACTTTATTCAACAGTCAGAAGGCAAATTCCTGTACATCAACTGATAATACAACTCTATTGTGCACCAGTATATTTAACTTAATAACCTATTCTAAATTATACTGTGTTTTCCTCCAGTATGAGTCCTATATCACTGACTGAGACCAATTTCTTGCTGACTTCAGACCAAAAAAATCCTTGTTCAAACATCCCATTCCCAGCTCCCTCTCTCACTCTGGTGGTACATTAAATAAAAGTAAAATAAGTGGTTTTGCTGAATTCTCCTGAGTTGAATTTTGCTGACACAGTACCTAAATTTTCCTTGTCACTGTGTGACTTTTCACACACACACACATACACACACACACACCACGGTGGATGAAATATGATTATGATTACACTGTATTGAACAGATGTATTTCATAAACATGTGTGTGTGTGTGTGTGTGTGTGTGTGTGTGTGTGTGTGTGTGTGTGTGTGTGTGTGTGTGTATGTGTGTGTATACCAAAGTGCAAAAGATGACAATTTAAATTTTACCATTATGATTTCCTCTATTATTAGTAGTATATAATTTATATAATACTTTAGTCAGTCTGGGACAGTCCCATTTCTTTCAATGAACTCTGAGGGACTGGAATGGCCTTCTCCAAGAAACAGTCTATACCCCTTCCTAAGTTCCTTTCACCTTTGTCACAAGGGTGTCTAATTCCACCTTTGAATTCTCTTTTTTTCTACATTCCCCTCCAGCCATTTTGCCCTTTCTTGTTTTTATTTCTGTCTCTCCTTAAGTTCCAGCAGCCCCCATGAACACATTGAATAGTCTATCTACAGATAGACAATGACCCAAATGAGTATACAACTTCAAACAATGGAAGAAGAAATGATGGTTACACTACAAAAATCTACTGTGTGCAGATTACATAATGGCAATATCCACATTTAGCTCTGCTATTTCTTTCTCTGCTCTGTGTTTGTGTGTGTGTGTGTGTGTGTGTGTGTGTGTGTGTGTGTGTGTGTGTGTGTGTGTGTGTGTGCACATGCGCAACAAATTTCAAGTGTTAAGTGCTCTGCTTTGACATTTGTAACCACGGATCAATTCATTATCATTCCTGTGTATAGACATAGCATTTGAGGACATGGAACTGTTGAGGCTTACTGTGGATAACATAAACTGCAACAGCAATAATTCTGTGCAATTTATGATTATGATACTTAGAAGTTAGGCAGACCTGTAGGCTGTACACATCTTAAATCTTCATGCCGAGAAGCCTTTGTCTACCCCTCCATGCTTGCGACGGGTACAGTCAGCGTTTGTCCAGCTCTCACCATCTTTTCTTTGTCCACTACTACAGTACTGTGTACTTACCACTGCTGACACTAGTACCGTACTACTACATTACTAATAGCAGTACTACTAGTGTGAGGGGTGGATTTACCTATTTAAAAAGGGAACTGAAGAGTACCAATGCTACCATTGCTTTACTTTTTCTTTAAGTTTAAAGAAATCTGCTGGACTTACCCTGCAAGTAACCTTGTAAATAGTGAAACCTTTTGGATGCAGGCGTGGCTCAGCGACGTCAAAGTTAAATATTTGATCGTGCACCGATAATTTTAACTTCGAGTCGCTTGATCCGGTTGCTATCGACATAATTTTGACCCCCCAAAATTAGCACAATCGCGACAAAATATACAGTTTAAAATATCCTATGATACACGCATATTAACAATGCATCCGTGAACAATCTTGAATAACAAAACTTGTCATTCGGCATAACGTCTGATTAAAACAAATTCAATCTTTCACAGATGTCGGAAACCCAGCCTTCTGATCCGACACCCGCCATGTTTGTGTACTAAATTCCCTCTTTTTGCAAAGAGTTCCACTTCCGTAAATTATCAAGCTGTGAGTAAGATGGGGTTGCTAACGATTTTGAAGAAAATGAAACAAAAAGAGAAGGAAGTCAGGCTTCTCATGCTGTATCCTCAACCCATATTTCAATCTTATGCTGATTTTTTTGTTGTGGTGATATTGTTTTGATTCGTTGAGGGGGCACTGTACGTATGGCCTTTCCTGTAATTTATCTAATTATTGTAATATCTTCAAATAGAATCAATGTTTTCAGAATCAAATTATTCCCCTCCCCGCCCCACTCCCCACCCCTTAAATATCCAACTTAAACATGTTGAAGATTATGACATTATGTGGGGTTATTTGCTGTAGGAGATTGCATTTGTAGGGTTGCATGGATATATGGATCAAAGGCAATGGGGATAGGATGATGTAGGTTGGGGGGGGGGGGGGGGATCGGTTTGGTAACGTGGGGGGTAGGGGCGGGCGGTTTTCAGGTAGGAAGCAAGCCAGCAGTCCAGGATGGCAGCCACAGCAAGCTCCTGAGGCAGACCATTCCAGTCTGGATGTTCTTGGGAAGAATGACATCCAGTCCATATGTATTTTGTTCTGCAGGAGGGAACACAGTTTTCTCCAGTCAAGTTGTCAATAATTACACCTGTTGGACTTTGTGTACATGGTACAACATGTTTGAGAAAGAAACAAAAGAAAATGGGCAGAAAAAATACATCAAGATGATCAAGATCAAGAAACTTTGAGATTGTTGACAATTCACCACCTGGCAATTCACCACTGGTCATTTCACCACT
This sequence comes from Alviniconcha strummeri, assembly GCA_963584105.1. NCBI lineage: Eukaryota > Metazoa > Mollusca > Gastropoda > Provannidae > Alviniconcha > Alviniconcha strummeri. The sequence continues at coordinate 10,934,715 of OY757543.1, forward strand.
GAAAAAAACCAGTAACTTAGTACAACTCACCAAAGTAACCATCACCCATTGATTGTCAGCATTAACAGAGAAGGGAGCCATTCCAGGTTATAATATAATTTACATGTGTGTCACCATGTGTGTGTGTGTGTGTGTGTGTGTGTGTGTGTGTGTGTGTGTGTGTGTGTGTGTGTGTGTGCATGTGTGTGTGTGTGATTAGGTTCATTTCAGAAAATATCACAGTGTGTGTGTGTGTGTGTGTGTGTGTGTGTGTGTGTGTGTGTGTGTGTGTGTGTGTGTGTGTGTGATTAGGTTCATTTCAGACAGTATCACACAGCAGTACATACTTGCTCCATCAGTGATGATTTGTCTGGAGTCTCTGTTTGTCCATTGTGAACTGTCTGATGGTGAACTGTCCAGCTGTGAATTGTCTTTATCCTAATTTTCAGGTATCCAGATAGAGCAATAAGGCTACTGTTGTGGTCCCTGGAGTAATACCTCAGCCAACATAGCTCTAGCTGTCATCTACCCTGCTTTAGCTAATTATGAAAGATTGATCAGAAACTATTGAAATAGATTGAAAAATCTATTGAGCTGCTGCTTGAATGGTGCCTGAGTGGGGGCTTGTGCTACTGTTGTTGGTAGTATGTTAGTTACTTTGGGGATTTTAATGTCCCACCAACTGCATTCACTACAAGACGATTCGCAGTTCACACATTCAAAATCCTGTTATATATAATCAGTTCAAAACACAAGTCACTAAATCACAAGTTTATCTAACTCACTATTACAGCATTAAAACAAAAACAAAAACATCTATCTATTTAACAATGCACAATAACATGTTACCAATATATATAAATATATTCTGTAGGTACTCACCACAGGAACCTGCTTAAATCACTGGTGACTAGAGCCAGTGAGCTATTTACTCCAAGGACCTATGTGGGAAACTGCATTCACCCAAACTAACACAGTCAGAATGTATGGAGAGGATTTGGAGAGAAAAAATATGGTAAATGGACTGGCAAGGTAAAAATTGGGGAAAGGAAGAAATTCCTGGCAGTGGGTGAAGCATGTGTGGCTGTATTCAGACCCACTCCAGGTTTTTAAGGAAAACACTAACTTCAGTAACTTGTCAGCTCTGGGTTTTGAACAGAGGGACCTTTATTTCTGAGTCCACAGTATTCCTCTATGGGACCGATGTTGGTAAAGTATCCCAGACTGTAATGGTCTTGGAGAAGAAACTGAATTTGTAGGCATTTGTTTTTGCTCACTTCAGAATCAGATCTACTGAAGAGATGTCATTTGGATTCATCTGGTTCTAGTGAAGCCCGGAGTGGGGAACTGACCTGGGACAATATCCACAAGGTCATTGACAATTTTGTAAAGCTGTTTTTTTTATTTCAGTTTATGGAGCATGAGACTGAGAATTACTACAGGTTGGACTTCTGTATTTTGTTGTTGTTTGTTTGTTTGCCCGTTTTTCTTCTTTATCCTTAACCCAGTACAGTGGCTTGGACAATGCAGGGAAGACAACCATTCTGAAGAAATTTAATGGTGAAGACATTGACACTATCTCACCTACTCTGGGCTTCAACATCAAGACACTAGAACACAGGGGGTACTGTCATTTTTACTTAGTTTTCATCCTAACACTTAATTGTAATACAGAGATTGTGGACAGTCTAGGTTCCACTGGCTTGGTGGATGGCATGTAAACAAGTACTGTTTAAGTCTGATGTAAATTAATGTCTGCTGACAGCACCTTGGAAAGGAGTCACTTTGAATCATGGTTAAGTTGGTACATTCATTTTATTAAAGTGCTAGGTATTGTCAACTGGGTAGGAGTGGTAAGGGCAGCCTTTTTTTTTAATTAAAATTTAAAGGCACAGGACTGATTGTCATTCATTATTTAACCAGCATGGTGCACTTCAAGTTTCATTTGGTAAGGTTTAGAAGGAAACTTTTAGCTTTACTTTGAGAGTGCACACTGGCCTTGCAGTTGCATGACTATAATTGTTTTGAAATTAAATGCAAGTTGATAGCATTTTCTGTTCCTGTTGGTCTAATGGCATTTATCATGTCTGCAGCTTCAAGCTGAATGTGTGGGATGTGGGTGGCCAGAAGTCACTACGCTCCTACTGGAGAAACTATTTTGAAAGTACAGACGGCCTGGTGTGGGTAGTAGACAGTGCTGACCGCATGCGACTGGCTGACTGTAAAGGAGAACTTCATGGTCTGCTGGTGGAAGAGGTGGGACCTGTATTGTTTGTTTTGTTGCATTTTCATAGGTGCTTTTCCTTATTTATCATGTATTTATATATAATAATATATATATTTAAAACAAAAACAAAAAAACGTTGGGAGACATTACTTTTTCCTTCCTTTTTTGGTGGGGGAGGGAGTTGCATGGACATCACCGTATTTTTAGATGTTCAGAAATATTGGAAAAGTACCCAAGCCTTTTGACACTTATATATATGAAAATGAAAACTCGTAAATCTGTGCAGTGATGAATGTTCTTCCAGTTCTGTGGTCTCTGGCCATTAAGCCATCTAAAAACTTGAACAAAAAATTTCTGTTATTGAGACTATCACTACTCTTGTGAGATCTGTTAAACTTTGCCTGGTGAAGACAGCCACTGAACTTTACTCTTTTACACAGGGGCTCACCTTCAGTACTTGTTTCAGCAACCTTGACATAATTTCAAGTCCACTTAGGTGTGGCAAAGGTAACGTTTTTCCTTATCACAATATCAGATCAAGTTCAAACTTTGTATGGTCGTCAATACTTGAAGAAGCTGCCTGCATTTTCTTCAGTGGCTTTTTACACTTGTTTTACAAGTTTTGGTGACTTTGAATTTGGTCAGAGTTCAAGGTCATGGAGAGGAGAGTAAAAAACTGAATCCTTAATAATGTCTATCCGGTCAGATTTAAGGATTAACTTTACTTCATGTTTCATTAACTTTACTGTGTCCCAAAACAGTGTATGAATGCCATTACATTTTTATATGTATTTTTTTTCCACCTGACCATACACTGATAAGTGATTCATCCAGACTGGATTTTTAAAGGGAGAAAAAGAAAAAGCAGATCATCTGAAATGTCACATGTTTGTGTGTGGTCAATTCATCCAAACTGGATTTTTTAACTTGAAGGGAGAAAAAGAAGAAAAAACACAGATCATCTGACCACACGCAAACATGTGAATGTTTCTGTGTGGTCAATTTAACCAAACTGGATTTTTAAAGGGAGAAAAAGAAGAAAAAGCACAGATCATCTGACCACACACAAACATGTGAATGTTTGTGTGTGGTCAATTCAACCAAACTGGATTTTTAAAGGGAGAAAAAGAAGAAAAAGCACAGATCATCTGAAATGTCACATGTTTGTGTGTGGTCAGTTCATCCAAACTGGATTTTTAAAGGGAGCAAAAGAAGAAAAAACACAGATCAACTGAAATGTCACATGTTTGTGTGTGGTCAAAGCGTTAAATGATCAGTAGTTTCCTCAGTAATAAGTTCATCATTTGCAGAGGTTAGCAGGAGCCACCCTACTGGTGTTCGCAAACAAACAGGACTTGCCAGGTGCCCTCACTGCACAGGAAATTAGACAGGTAAATATCTGTTTTTCTTTTCATGCATTTTTTTTCTCTTCCGTGTATCCGCAGCTTTGAAATTGAAGATTACGTTATCAATTGTCACTGATGCAAAATTTTCACACTAACTTTGCAGACAATGAAAGAGTTGCCATTTGTTCATGAGTCATGTATTTGCTGGACCACTGAGTACTTTGAGGAAGTCAGACTAGCAGAAACCAAAAGATGCCCAGGGTGAGCCTGTAGGTCAGATTATTTTGTTATGTCGTGCTGTCTGTAACACTGCCCCATACAAAGTCAGGTTGTCAGACACAGTCTCATCTTTCAAATCCTGTGTATACACTCGCCTCTTCAAGTGATCCTTCTGATAGTGTTTGTGTGTGTGTGCACATACATTCCTGCATGTGTGGACAGGTGTATGCAGATTATCATACATGCCTGCATGTGTGGACAGGTGCATGGGTCATTGTGTTTTGGGTGTTAGTCTTGTTGGCCAAAGGCTGTGCATGTTTTTTTAGTGCACATTGTATCCATACTGGACATCCTGCAGCCATACCGGACAGGGAGAGGAGCTTGTTGGAGCTGTCCCAGTGCGGGTGTGGTGGGATGGGGGGTGGGGAAGGGGTTGTTCGTCTTCAATGTGCCTACCATCTCTTGGTCTACAAGGCTGCATCTTATCGTATACGTAATACAAAGGCAGCCTTGTCATCCATTCTTTTTCTCTGCAGAGGACTTGAAGTAGCACTTCCATCTGAAAGTTCATCTTATGCTGGTTCAGTTTTACATGACAAAATGCCTCCTGTCTGTGCAGGCATTGGACCTGGACAGCATCCAGACACACCACTGGCTGATACAGGACTGTAGTGCAGTTACTGGGGAAAACCTGCTCGTGGGCATCGACTGGGTCATTGATGACATTGCTTCACGGATATTTACCATGGACTAGTCATTAGCACAGTCAGCCAACTTCCTCATCTACATCGTCACTCACTTTAGAGGTTGTGCCAGTGTGTTGGAGCGTTTATTCAGGGGCCTGCCATCAAATGCTGTTGTGTTTTGTGTCACCTCCAGGGCCACCCTGAGCCGCACTCTGCATGGGAAAAGTGCTTTGCAGAAAGGTTTGCAAGTCTGTAAGAGTCAATGGTCATGTTTCACAAAACTGAGCACATCCTCCTTGTTAGAACTAGATCACTGGCCTCACAGGGTGTGGTATGTTTGCACCCTGGTAATGAGTGAACTTCAGAACGTGCATGCATGCCCGAGTGCGCATGTGGATGTGTGTGGATGCATGTAGGTGTGGGTATATGTGAGTGCGTGTGTGTGTAGGTGTGGGTGTATATACCAAGTGCTGTTTCATATGTTTATGTGGGTCAGAGTGTTTGTAATGACAAAGCCATTGTTCCACAGTGACTTTAGCATCCAGCAAGTTCATGGACAATGAATATAGTGTCCACCGAGTTCAGAAGGCACCTTACAATCATACACACTTAAAACCTCCAGAACAAATTGGTTGGGTTTACCTCCTTCTTCCTGTTACAAAAGCCAATATTAAGATGGCATACATATAGTTTGGATATGTGGGACACTTTTTATCTGAAGCATAATTTGATCTTGAAGGCAATGGTCTTAATTTAGAAGTTGTAACGTTAGACACTCAGTTTAAAAATCTGTCACTTAAGTGCCTGTCTTGATTTCTTATACATATTTTACAGCAGCGTTTTCCAAGGCAGAGGTCAACATTTGTTTTTTAAAGTACATACGTTTCAGATCTCTCAGAAGATGCACACTTTAAAAGTTTCAAATGTTCGAGACAGTGGGCAATAATGCACAGTTGTTTATTGTTACTGTTAATGTTATGGTTAATATTTTCTGACAATTTGAAATTGACTGGGCATTAAAAACTAATTTCTTTCCAAAAACTTTAGAATGCAGATGTACCAATTCAAAGAAAATAAACTGCCCTCCTTCACTCTTTTGATTCTGTTATTAAAGGTCCATACTGGAATGCAATTGTAGATGGTGTCTGGCCAGGAAAGCTTGTGTGTGCTCCACCCTGTCTCAAAAGTCTCTCAATTCTTGCTTCTGGCATGCAGTGGAATGCACATTGCTTTAAAAACACTTGCTTTCTGTTGTCTATGTCTTTGTTTTTACTGGTTTGTAGTAGTCGTTTTTAACTTGTGTGGAATTTTCATGTTTAGTTTCAATCAGGTAACTTCACACTTGTTTCCACCAGGAAAGAATCAGCGACAAAACTGTTCCGTAACAGTTGATCCATTTGGGTCTGATTTTGGTGCTAGAATAGAGAAGTTTGTCAGTTTTACATTTCAAGAATAAAATGCTTTGTATGTGCATAGTTCATTCTTAGTGTCCTAATTTTTGCATTCCATTTTTCCACTGCTTTTGTTGTTACCTTTTAACCTGCTCACAGTGCACTTTGATGTAAACAGTTGGAATTTGGTAATATTTGAAAGATGTTACATGAAGGCAACAACAAAGACCCAAATGGCCATCCGTAACTCCCCATGCTAGCTAAATACCAGGTACAGAAACTGCACAAAAGGTAATTTTTTTGGAAAGTACATTTACTTTCCCTCAGTTTGTGTAACAGTGCCCTTTTCAACTAGAGGTAAAACTCTTCTTTCTCTCTTTTTTTCTTCAGTATAATTTTATTATGCGAGTGACAGAATGCAACATGGAGTACAACAGGAAAAGCTGCATGTTAGGCTTGTATGTGTACATACCATTAAAGACTACCTTTGCAAGAATATTTCTGCACATGATTCACTTGTACAATATTTCCAAGTTATAAGAATAACACAGAAATAACCTAGTCGTACAACATTTCAGAGAGGTTATGGCATGTCGGAAGGGGAAATGCCAAGCAGCACTGCATGTACAGTAGATGCATGCTCTGTCAAAGGCCATGTTAATTCCTCAGCCTTCAGTCTTACAAAAACTTTGTTTCCACCATGCCTATCCTTTCCAGGCTGAAATTAAACTGTCATTGGGAAACTGAATATTTGTTTTATCTGTTGAATGCTTATATACAGTTTCAGTGTGTGTATTGTGTGCATGTGTGGTGTGGGAAACAGAACAAGGGCAAACAAATAACCACATGAGCTGGGTAAATGAAAGATCTATTGTTCATTCACTGCAAACAAATAACCACATGAGCTGGGTAAATGAAAGATCTATTGTTCATTCACTGTAATTCCCACTTGCTAGTTATCACAATGACAACAGCCTACTGAAACAGAAAATATAGAATATATTGTACATTCAACTCTCTCTCTCTCCTGCTCTCTCATACTCTCTTCTATGTACATGCTTTTTCTCTTGAATATTCACCTGTGTGTACTGGAATACACATGCCACTTGTGTAGACTGACTGGACTAGATGTACAGGTCTGAGAACGGTGGTGTAGACCTAAGACATCACATGGCATCTTCACACTGCATGTTTGAAACATAATTTCTGTGCATGTACAACTATAATGCATCTGAGAGCAAGAGAGACACATATGTATGAATAATGTAATGCATTTAGGAGAGAGACTGACAGAAACAGTGTTCCAAATATTTAAGACCAGGCAGCTGGACAAACAACAGTTTTTATTTACCATCAGTAAATCTGCAACATTACAACAAACACACTTGTATACATGTACATGAACAAAGAGAATACACTCATATGAACATACCTGTTCATATTTGAGCTCTCTGCCAACCACCACCCCCACCAAAGTGCACACACACACACACACACACACATGCACACACACACACCAAAATCTTCTCACTAGCACATACTATCTAGTTTTTATTTATCATCAGTAAATCTGCAACATTTACAACAGAACAAACACACTTGTATGTACATGAACAAACAGAATACACTCATATGAACATACCTGTTCCATTTGTCTGAGCTCTCTGCCAACCACCCCCCACCTGCCCCCAAAGTGCACACCCACACCCACATAATAATAATATAATAATGGACATTTCTATGGCGCATGATCCTTAGCAAGATCTAGGGCACAATGCGCCGTACAAAAAACTGCAGAAAAATGTATAAACACATACAATGGAAAAGATTTTTTTTTTTTCACTCACTCACTCACTCACTCACTCACTCACACACACACACACACACACACACACACACACACACACACACACACAGGTGGGGCGGTGGTGGGTGGGTTATTAATTATATGCAGATTTGAAGAGATGAGTTTTTAAGGCCTGCTTGAAAGACGATGTTGACACTGAGTGACGAACATCATACGGTAACGAGTTCCACTCTGTCGGGCCTGTGAAAGAAAAAGCTCGTTGTCCAAAGGTCTTTGTTTTTGTGAAAGGTATGCGGAAGGTTCTGGTGTCAGAAATGGAGCGAAGTTGTCTGGATGGACGGTAGACAGTCAGGAGTTCAGAAAGATAGACTGGGTAACTTTCAGTGAAAGAATTGTAGCACAGAGTTGCAACATTATACTGGATTCTTGAGACTACTGGTAGCCAGTGAAGTTTCTGAAGGAGGGGTTTGATGTGTTTGTGCTTGAGAGCTTTGAAGACAAGTCTGGCTGCCGAATTTTGGACCTTTTGGAGTTTGTCAAGAAGATGTTTTGGAGAACCTGATAGAAGAGAATTACAGTAGTCAAGTTTTGACAAAACAAAGGCACAGAGGAGGGTTTTTGTAGCATCAGTAGTGAGATAGTGACGGATGTTACTAATTCTCCGAATTTCTATATAGGCAGATCTGCAGATGTTGGTGACATGCTTCTCCATGGACAGGTTGTTAGTGAGTGTCACGCCCAGATTTTTTGCTTGCAAGGAAAACAGAATATCAGTGTCTCCTATGTGAATGGAGGTTGGGTGAGGGTCTGGGAGAGAGGTTCTGTTCGAGACAATGAGCAGACACTCTGTTTTATCATCATTCAGCTTGAGTTTGTTTGATGTCATCCATGTCTTTACATCTGAAATGCAATCCTGCATGCCCTGGACTGAGGTGTCTATTTGATCTGGACGGCAGGAATCGTGCAGCTGGGTATCATCTGCGAAAGACTGGTTAGATATGGAGTGTCGTCGAATGAGTGTAGTCAGAGGTTTTGTGTACAAAATAAATAGAATAGGTCCCAGGACAGAGCCTTGTGGAACACCAAATTTGAGCAAGGTTGGCTGTGAAAGTTTGTTGTTGATGGTAACAGTCTGAGTTCTATTGGAAAGATAGGATCTGAACCAGTTGAGAGGTGTACCAGAGATTCCATAGAGGTGCTCAAGTCTTTGACAGAGAATGTTGTGATCTATGGTGTCGAACGCAGCCGACAGATCAAGAAGAGTTACGACAGTTACATCGCCATTGTCCAGAGCATGCAGAATGTCATTCATCATATTGAGCAGGGCAGTTTCAGTACTGTGCCCTGGCCTATAGGCTGACTGGAAAAAGAAAAATCACACAAGAAAAATCTTCTCACCAACACATACTATCGACCATCCAATGGTACTCAGACTGATGAAAATTTGAGGGCAGTGGTCATCTTATCCATGCATCCAATTATGACTTCTCTTGTGCCATCTTTATCCACATCAGCTGTAACCATGGAGATGATCCAGTCACTCGTAGCATGTCGATGCACCAACTGATACACATAAAAACAAAAAACAAAATAGTGTAAATAACAATTCAAAAAAGGCATTTTTAAAAATTAAGTAAATAACAACTGAAAAGGGGCAGATGACCACCTTCGGGTCCAAAAACTATAGTCAGGTAAAACAGCCAGTCTTTTTTTTAGATCAGCTGAAAAGCTCTGCTTACAGTGATGGACACTCCCAGCTTTACAGTGTCCAGTGCAACACAACTGTCCACAGGACAAACATACACCTTAACATGGCCAAAGACGTTGGAGAATAATACACAATGCAACTCAAGTATCCAAGCAATACTGACAACAGAAATGCACAACTAACCTTTCATGTGCTGTGATGAAGTCTACTTAAGTTCTTGTTCCCCCGAGTAAAACAAATTTAGTGTTACATGGGTGCTCAGTGCCACATTACATTCTTCGTAACTTTCCATGATGACGGATCATCAGAGCTTCTTCAAAGTGACCAATATAAAACAGTCGCCTACCAGACAAAACACAGGCACACACACAGAGCATAAGACTAAGACAGTAAGAGCTTCAAAGTAAACCAGAACAAAATGGTTGCCTAACAGACAAAAAACATGCACACACGTACACACCTTGCCATGACGGTAGACACTGAGTGCTTTAAAGTGGCCAGCACACAGCAACAGATCCAAAGTAACCAGAACAAAATGGTTGCCTAACAGACAAAAAACATGCACACACACACACACCTTGCCATGACGGTAGACACTGAGTGCTTTAAAGTGGCCAGCACACAGCAACAGATCCAAAGTAACCAGAACAAAATGGTTGCCTAACAGACAAAAAACATGCACACACACACGTACACACCTTGCCATGACGGTAGACACTGAGTGCTTTAAAGTGGCCAGCACACAGCAACAGATCCAAAGGACTGTCTGCCAGCTGGAGAGCTGCTAGGTGAGTGATTGGACTCTCTGCTCGAGCAATCTCCTCTGCTGTTATCTGCTCAGCACGCAAGAAATGCCATGACATCAAACAAAATGATCGAGCCTGGCAGCAAATGACATGTCTTTAACGTCTCCAACTGTTGTCCAGAGTGAGTAATAAACATGCATGTCTCACCGCCCATCAAAAACAACGACACATTCTGTGAGGAGGGGGTACTGAAGGTGGAGTACAATATCTACACAAAGAGTTTTGTTGTTATTTTCCTCTTAGCCAGTGAAGGAGAAAAGGCAAGAGTTGTCATCAGTCTGCCAAGTATCTTCACCATCATTGTCTATTTCTTCAAACACACCGTTGGAAATGTCAACTTCTTCTTCTCCACAGAGATGATACAGACTTAGGAATAGGGAGCCCAGGACAGCCACCTCGACTTTCACACAGCTTCTGAGCTCTGAAATGTCAACTACAAGCAGTTTGAGAATATCTCCAAAAACAATGAAGGTGCATCAGCAGTTACTCTTTTTGTGTATTCCTCTTTTCTTTCTTTTTTTCCCTCTCTTTTCTTTTTTCGCTTTCCTGTGGCACTTTTTTCTTTTTAGGCAACAAAAAGAATCACTAATTGCTGCACCTACAAATAGCAGAATGATTGAAGAAATACATGCATAACTATCCTATCAACTGTGCTTCTGAGCAAAACTCAATGATTTTTTTCTTGTTGGACATTTAAAGGTGCATGATGTAACGTATACCTGACATAGAGAAAGTAATCACATGTGAACTGGTGCAATGTTTATGTAGCTTAAAAAAGACATTCATTATGCAAAAATCTGATGCATTACAATTTAGTCTCAGCTTACAGCCATATTGTAGAAAATGTAGATGGCTCCAGTAGAAGTGCCCAGCGCCACCTGTTTGCAGTTGCCTCCCCCTGGTGCAGGACTGCTGGGAAGACTCAGCTGCGGTGGAGGAACAAATGTCCCCTGCGCCATCTGTCATTGTCAACAAAGTATTACTGCTTGGCAACTAGTAATTTTGAATGTCATGGCTTAAACTGGCAGATGAGTATGCTGCAGCCCTTTTACAAATTCACCTATGACTGATAGTGATACAAAAAGCTTACTCAGTTTCTGATCACTTTGTTGTTGTTGTGTGTGTGTTTTTTTGGGGGGGAATCCTGTGTACTGCAGATCATGCTTACAGTATACAGATCTGCACCCACATACAAATATGCCCAAAAGACAAACCAGAAAGAATGTGCAGCGAAGTGAGTGTGCCATGTATTTTCAGTCTTTCAGCTCGTGCTGACAACTTAACCACTCTCTGCCCCACAACACCCCATAGTACCTGAAAAAGGTAGGGGGAGAGGCCACAGTTTCGGTGTAAAATTGCAACAACAATAACGTGGAAAGGGGCTGCTGTAATAAAGTTTGGAGACATAATATGCATGTTCAAAAAGCACAAGACCATTTTTTTGAGGGTTCTTGTTTCTCTGTGTATGCTGATGATGTGTGTATTTAAGTTACTGTAAGTAACACCGACAGAAGCAGCAGGTACAGGCTACTACAAATGAACAGTATGACAAACTGTTCCTGAAGAATCAAGAGGTAATGGTGTTTAGCAACCTCTGTTCCAACCTGGACAATGTGACACCCATCTTCATTCCTCTCAACCCTTCCTCCCTCCTCCTCAATACCCATACCCACCAATACCCAACTCTACGCATCCACCACCAATCCTCCAGCTAATGCCCAATTCATTTTACCTTCATTCCTCCCTCCCCTCTCCACCTGTTTGTGCACTCCCCAAAGACACTTCCAGGTACCTGTCCCAAAGTCTAGACACTAAAGTCTTAGGCACAGGTACGTTTACTGCAATGACCACTAAAGTCTTATGCACAGGTACACTTACTACAGTAACCACCATATGCACTTACTGCAGTGACTGGAGCAGGTGTAACAAAGGATGTGACAATCTGTCCCTGCAGGATCAAGTGAAGGTGGTTGGTATCATCTGCTGCTAGCAGGTACTGCAGGTTGTGGCCATGGCAGTCTGGTAACTCCACACTCAGCAGACACTTTACTGCTACAAATGACCTCCTGGATATCTGCACAAAACACACAAGCATACTTATGAGGAATGGGCATAAAACTTCAAACACCAGAATGGGCATAAAACTTCAAACACCATCCCATCACTACTGCAGTTGTCTTAGTTTCCTGTCAGCTAAGACAGCATAACACATCAATACCTCACAAGCCACTGAACACAGTTCTGTTTAACTGAACAAAACCCAAAATGATGTTCAAACAATGCACATTTTACTACAAAGTTTTTTGGGGGAAAGTGACACAAGTCAATGCACAAACACCTCACAAAGCAGTCCTATCATTCCTAAGCTCCATGTAACAGTCCTCAGGTAAGAACAAAGACTACACAGGAGTTGTGTGTTTCTGGTCACACGTTAAAATGTCGCAGACATCTGAAATCAAAAGTAGAGCTGCTGCTGTCCTTTGTCCGTGCCAGATTTGACAAAAGTGTGCGTGCTGGCAAATGATAAGACTGACTCAAACCTTCTTCTTCCGTGCTCTCCTTGTTTGGTGGCAGTAATATTATTGCATTAAATTTTCAATTCACACATTCATCACTGAGAGAAGTCCACTCTAACAAAAGTTTCAATACTTTTATTTCTTTAGCAACTGATTAAAAAACTTGCAGACTTTGCAAATGTCATGTAATTTATACACATCAACTAAAGCTACAAGAGCAAAACTCAAAATCATTTTACAAAACAAGGTAAAAGTACATTAACATTCAATTAGTTAAATTCATCATTGTATACTCAAAGATACTCATCCAACCTTCACATAATCATTCAGGTTAACTGTCCAAAGCTGACTGGATGACTGGCAGGCTGTGATCAGCCCTCTCTCTGTGCTGCTCACAATTTCTATGTAACCACCTGCAATCAATGACCTTTTACTTTATAATCATAGTTCATACACAATAACATCTGTTAAAAACTCTCACTGAAGACAGTAATCACTGTCATCATCATATAGTGTGATGTGATCAACATCAGTAGTGCACACTACTATTGTTACTAATGTCAGTCGACTCAATGTCACCAATATTTACATTGTCAGCAAGTGAAGTTAATATGATCACCATCGCTATTAATAGTATTATTATATGTGCTTTGGCAACATATTATACATTTTTATAAATACCTTTGTCTATTAAAACGATAACTGTACCTTTGTCTATCATTTCACAGCCATAACTGTTCCTGAATTCAACAGTGGAATGCATAGAGGATGCTCCTTTGTGAGTTTGTCCATTCAGCACAGAACCAGTCATATATAATACACTACAAACTTGCTCTAATTAAATTCTACTGTCACATCCACATCTATTTTCTGGCGCCTGCAGACAGGTAACTGTGTGACATTGCATGCTGTACTAACAGTAATTTATAAGTAACGGAACAGATCTGATCACACACCAAAATAACACTCACGTCCATCTTCCTGCACCTGTAGGCAAGTCACTGCATGTGATGCCAGACTTTGTCTTGACAGTATCTGCTGACCACACACCACAGTCAGTGTTCCATGTGCATCTGCGGCAAGAATGTCGATCTGACCAAACCGAGTTACGTTGTGAGTTGCCAAGCACTGAATTGGTCCCCCCTTTGTCTCCACACTTGTCTGCAACAGCATAAGAAATCTCTGACTGCTCACTACCTAATATAGATGCCTCAGCTAGTTAGTGACTCAGCAGTAAATTTGGCATTTTAAAACAATCATCACCGTGATAATAAAAATTAAAGATCTCAACTCAAACAACATAAATTCTTGACCACAAATGATAACAGCCCCACCCCCACCCCCACCCCAAATAAAACATTATAAATAAAAGCAGTAGGAACAAAATAACTAAAACCACAAGTTTAATGATTATACTTATATAAGAACAAATTAGCATACTTATACATCTATGCATACAACTATTACAAATAAACCAACAATCTTATTCTTAATAACTTTAACAATGAAGACTAGAACTATCAAAACCACAAACAAGCTCTAACTCTAGTCTACAGTCTAACACTAACACCTGTATAGCAGTAACACCAACAGTAACAGACAGTCATGTGCAATATACACACACACACACACACACACACACACACACACATCTTCTTTTTTCTTCTTCTTTTACCTTGGGTTCTGCAGAAGATGACAGACCCTCAATTTCATACACTCGGATGATCCCATCTTCTCCTCCAAGTATCAGACCTAAGCCTGAGGGGCTGAAAATATTAAAACAAAGGATCAAGCCACATGCACAGCAGTTGATGCTGAAGTACACAAAAGACAAAATCCAGTATCACAAGTTTACTTCTTTATAATAATTCATAATATATGTGTGCATCAGCTATCATGTCAGTACTGGAAACAATGGACTACAGCACCATAGACAAATCACCTTGTATAATAAGTTGTAGTTATAGTACTAGTTCATAACTTACTAAGTAGTAGCATAAACTGCACACTGGATCTTAAGAAATTAACTGTATTGCTGAGTATGCAGCCATGGAACTAGAAAAAAAGCTTTCAATGGAGGCTGAATGATCAATCAGTGATTGAGTGAATGGCTTTCCAACTGCAAACATTGTTACGTTGTAAGTGTAACAGTTAGACTGTTACATAAAAATGGACAAACCAAAACAGAGGACTGGTCAAATATGGCAATAATTTCGGTCTTTAAAAATATCAATGTTAAATAAAAATTATCAAATTACTGAAATTATATAATTCAAGTAAAAAGAAGAAAAAATGCATCATGAATATAACATTACGCGATAATAGAATGAATATTTGCGTGCAAAAACACAAGTTATAAATTATTTAATATATATATATCTACAACAAAAATCCTTCCTAAACTAAGTGCCACTGTGTGTGTGTGTGTGTGTGTGTGTGTGTGTGTGTGTATGTGTGTGTGTGTGTGTGTGTGTGTGTGTGTGTGTGTGTGTGTGTGTGTGTGTGTGTGTGTGTTGCGCGTGCGTGTGTGTGTGTGTGTGTGTGTGTGTGTGTGTGTGTGTGTGTGTGTGTGTGTGTGTGTAAACTCAGTCAGTAACTGAGTAAGTGCCACTGACACTACTGACACCGACAGCAAGCGTAAGCTTGCAAAACCAGACAAACCTAAGAATTCTGTCGACACACAGAGCGTTAAAATTGTCTTGAGCCTGGAATTGCCATAAGAGATAACACTGTAGTGAATCTGCACTGTCTGCGACTTTCTTCAGCTTCATTGCGACCCTGAAAGGTTAAAAACAAGTCAAAAGGTAGAGACAGACGAATTTGCCGCCATCTTAAAAATGTACCAACATCCTGGAGTAACGTCCCCTAGGCAGGGATCAGCGATAGTGCAGTCGGTTCCCTACAAGTACAAATACATACAATTATTTGGGGGTGGGGATCCTTTCACTGTACTCTCTCTCTCTCTCTCTCTCTCTCTCTCTCTCTCTCTCTCTCTCTCTCTCTCTCCTCTCTCTCTCTCTCTCTCTCAACAGTCAGCTTCTTCAGCATTACCAGCATGCACTCTCACTTTACCTTCCTCCCTACGGTCGTGTCAGTTGTGGCCGCTGGTTATAATGATCTGTCATGTAGTTAGCCTACGCTTATTATCTCTTTGCTCAGTGCACACTTCAGTGTTATACGCAGTAAAATGTACCCCCAACGACAAAATGTATTTTTTATCCAACAGTAGGCGCCTTGCTGCCCCCCGGACATGATTACACGTACTGAAGCCAAAGCGACTCTCCCCCCCCCCCCCCCCCCTTCCCCCTTCCCACCCCCCACTCATCTTTACTTGTTTGAGATTTTTAACGTGAACACCGAGATGTTGATGCATGCAGTTGTGCATCGGGGTCTGCACGAACACCGTAACAGGGTCTAAACTACTGAAGGTTGATTGATTTCGGTCGCGGAGAAAAATCCCTTGCTGCGCCGGGGAATCAAACCTGCCACGTCAGTATTTGCGGCGTCTGGCTTTTGGGTCTGACATTGTACTAGCTGAGCTTTCCCGTCTCTTTAAGTAGCAGATCCGTTATTTTGGCAGTGGTTTCTCCATGGAGGCGGATCAGTCACACTTGTTCTATTTTCGTCTAGAGAAAGTCGATTGACGTGCCTTTACTACACGTATATTTCATATTACACCGGCTAAGACTTTTCCACCCTTACCCGAAACATCCACCATCCACCCCCTCCCCTTTCTCAGTCTCGACTTGTTAAGTTTAGCTGCCCCCCTCCCCCCACCCACCACCATCACCCCACACCAACTATTTCATTCACCACATGAACTGACCCCCCTCCCCCCCCCCCCCCCCCCCCCCCACTAGCACCCCCACCCCGATGAACTTCACTGAAACAATGATCCTATTTGCTGATAACCGAAAAACGGCAACTACACTTAACAATAAACTTCATCAGTGCCACAGTTTACGAAGTTGATGAGCAAGCTTAGAAGCATAGTGGGCAATACTGCAAATACTATAAGATCCTGTTTAAAGAAGCTACGCTTAACTGATAGCACTATTGCATGTTTGTGATCGATTTGCATCAATTTCTCGTTTTTTGAACGGAACACTCCTGCCGTGCCTCCTCAGCAATATGCAAGCAGCTTGAGAAATGAAGTTGTATTTCTGTTTCTGGCATCACCATCACATAACTTGCTCATTGGTGGCCAATGAACGGATGGTCACCTGCACGGGATAACCGAAACGTTGACCTGAACCTTGACTTGTTAGTTTCACAAAATGTCCCTAGGTCAGTTGTTATAGTTCAGCAACACAGAATCGATTGCGTTTTGGTTCCGGATCGGATTTGGTTTTGGTTTTGAATTACCTTTTCACTTCAATTCAAGATGGGATGTATGTGCTCGGAAAAGCCCATATGCGCTCTACCCGTCTCTCAGAAGTTTACCCAACGTTGCCTTTAAAATGGTTGGGATTACCTTTTGCGTTACCTTTTGCTCGCCAGTACTGCAATTTCTGTGCGACACCTGCTTTAGTGTTACGGTGGACCTTTACGGCTGACAAAAAAAACTTTCAATAAGTGAGAGCGTCATCACGTGGCCTTACTTAAACATCAAAAGTTCTACCACCTAGTATCTACATCTATGCGCCTCTGACATATGACTGGCTTCGCTGGGTTTGGCATCGTTGAAGTGAGCGTGGATGAGTAAATCTGAAGTTTTGGAGCAGTTAATTAGTTTTGTCGTCACGTGTACCTCCGAATCCTAGTTAAACCCACACCTTGTCATGTGAACTCAAAGCCAGGTGTTGATAAGTACTGCTGGTTTCTGCTAGCCATACCGACGAGCTTCATTAATGGCCATTAGCAAGTATGTAGCTATTCCATTAATCCTCTGGCAGACGGAGTGAAAGCAGTCGAAGAACTGTGACGTAAATTTTACCACGCCTACCACTCTGGAAGAATCGGTGCACAATTCTTGATGAAGGATTTCGCGACATTGAATGTTTACATCCTCAAAGAGGTAAACCAGTTTTCCAAACGGCTTATCAAAAGCGTTGATCTATTCCTTTTTCATGTGCTAATTGTTCTCCATGTGCCATTATTTGTTCTCTTCCTTGCCTTCTATCCCCACCTCTCCACCTCCTCGTTTTCACTTTTCTCTCCTCTTCATTCGAACGCACAGCACGCGCTGACTTGTGGTAATGTCCACACAAAGTCCTTGACCACTACGCTACAAAACTGACTCGTTGCATAGTCGTGGCGTGAGTCGGCGAGGCGTGCAGTGGCACAACGGATCAAGCCCTCGTTAAAGGCTAAAGTCTGCTTGTCATCTTTTGTCTCGGGGATTAATGCGAGATCTTAATCCTTTGACGAGCCGGGAGCTGTAATGAACCGTCAACCGAGAAGATTAACAGCTGAGCTGCACAGTGCTGCGCTGATCACATGGCACGTTTGCACACGCACTAAAATGGCGACTGGACGGAGTTTGGGCGGGTGGGAGAAGGGGAGGGAGTGGGGGGGGGGGGGCGTGTTTTGCGAATTGGAATGGTGGTTGGATGAACGGATGGATGGGAGAAGCATAGACAGATAGATGGCACATTTAATATGCGCCTGAGCTATCGAGAAAAACGACCACATGAGGATAAAGGTGCATGATAGATAGATAGATAGACAGATCTGACTCGTGCCACGCACGTTGGCCCTCTATAACAACAAACATAGTCAACATTTTTACACGCGGCACCTATGTTGTGTGCATCTGTGTGGAAATGTGCATCCCAAACATAGTTGGAAGTAGCGGCCGAGTCGATCAGTCTGGTTAATTTCAAATGAATATGATATAATTAACAAACTGTCAGGTTTGTGACTAAGAATTTTCTTACGTTAACTTAATTACCGCAAACATTTTAGCTGACGTTGGATTGAAGACCAGTTTAATTGTGACGGTACAGAGGGCTAGTGACGGTGATGTACTTCTGTTTTGCTTTTATTCGCTGATTGTTATTGTTGTAGTTGCTGCTGCTGTAGTTGTTACTATCTTATTCTTATTCACTCTTTCTTTTCTTTTTTCTTTCTTTTTTCTCTTTTCTTCTTCTTCTTTTTTTTTTTTTTTTTTTTTTTTTTTTTTTTTCTTTTTTTGAGGGGGGGTGGGGGGTGGGGGAAGACGGTACGAAAACTGTTTGTGAAGTGCGTAACCCTGATTGCCTAACATTTTGATTCTGACAGAGGTCTTTAACACCAAGTTAGTAAACATGGTGCTTAACGTCCACAGAAACCATAAGGCTTATTAGGGACGGGAGGAACGTGGTGAAAAGGGGGTACGGAGGTGGGGGAAGAGGGAGATGGAGGGAGATTACATACCTATCGCTACACTGTCACCACCAGAATGACCCCTGCATTAAGATGGGCAGCGATGAGAACCATTTTAATGTTTCATTAATTGTGAGGGACAAAGTCACAAGACAGTGTCCACAGACCACAACCTTTCTGAAGAGAAAGGAGAACCAAGGCCCTTCTCCTTACCAGCCTACACGCCTTACAGCTCGGCCAAACCGGCTCACTCAACATAGTTCAGGACCTGTGTGAGAGTCGAGGTGGCCGTCCTGGGCTGTCCGTCCTAAAAAGCCTTCTGATTTCCGAGGACGTAAAGCTATATTAAACCATGCTTTGGCATTGGTCTCAGCTTGTCCGTAATATGTCAACGGACATCCGAGGACATTAAGCAACACAACCGAACTGAACCGGCTCACTCAACACTGATGATGTGAGGCCTAATGTCCTCGGATGTCGGGCTGACATATTAGGGACAATTACACTCAACACTATACCGATGCTGCTTCTTACTGGAGGGAAACGGAGGGTCATGATGACCCGTGCCCTTTGTGACGGGCGGTATAAGTGGGCAACCTGATCGCTTACGGTCACTCTCGTGACTCGGGTCAAACGTTCCTTAAACCTCGTCCTTTAACACTTGATCTATATACATTGACGTTCATTTCCTGCTTCTTGCTCTGCCGCTGCTCTGGGTAGTTCTTTGTCTTCCCGAGGATTACCTTGCTATTAAACACACATAAAAGACATGGCGAAGGTATTTAACGTTCTCACAAAGGGACTAGCTACCCTGTATGGGGTCTACGCGTTTTAAATGTGCTTTGTGCTAACAGTGCTCTTCCCCGGAAAACCTTTCGAGAATGTACAGTTCAGCTGGTTTTGGTGAGCTTTGCTTTGCACTTAGGAGTAGGCTGGTAAGCAGAAGGGCCTCAGCAAAAGCCTATCGTGTATGTTTCAGTGCAAGACCCCGAAAAATAAATTAATCGAACAAACTCATCTACCGACGCACAAATTAAAAATATTATTTTATTTTTAGAGGTCTTTCTGCATAGCACCTTTAAATGTTGGGCAATAAAGGCCATCCGTAAGGAGAAGTCAGAAGTTCTGCAGTATAGTGTTTTGTGGGGTGGGAGGATTTATAGCTGTAGCCGGCAGCACGTGTCCATGGTGAGGACGAAGCACTGGTCACTCCGTGCATTCCCCGTGTCCCCAGTCCGGCCGTGTCTTTTACGAGACTTGCAGCGATGTCTCCGAGGGGAGGGTGCGGGTTGGTTGGATACCCCCCACCTCCCCCACCCCTCCCTTCTCTCCCCATACCCCATGAAAGCATAGTTACCGGTCAATGAAACGAAGATAAATTTTTCGTTGGCAACCACTAACTTCACTGGACGAGGTGACAATGGTGGACACTCTGCCCTTTTAAAAAGAGACCAAAACTGTAAATCTTTAGCGTTTGTTCAGTCAGTTTTAACTACGTGTGATATTCCCAAAGGTGTGTCAGGCGAACTAAGCGCGGGAAAAGGCGGTAGCTTAATACTTGAATCATGGACCTATATCTAGATATAGGTCCATGAACTGACTGTCGACTTTGTCGCTGCGTGACGCCATAATCCAGGGCTCAAGTCACGCAATACACCAACATAATAATGTACACTTACATGATTCTCTGTAATGTATTTTGTGTCCAATTACATGTCATGCAGCCGATTTCTCCCGGTAGTTAGAAGTTGTTTGTGTCCGTGCAGACCCGACCGTGGGCGGCATAGCGTTTTTCTGCCAAGCCACACGACTTCTTTCAGAAACTTTAGTCCTGTTGCATTGTGAACCAATGTTCCGAATGTTTTACACACATGCAGACACACCAAACCCCATTCGTTTGTAACTATGCACAAAGCAAGGGGAATTCAGTTACTAACAGATCTCTCTCTCTCTCTCTCTCTCTCTCTCTCTCTCTCTCTCTCTCTCTCTCTCTCTCTCTCTCTTCCCCCCCCCCCCCATACCCCCCCCACACACCCCCAAACAAAATCCAAACCGAACAGTTGTCTTATGTTCAAACGGACTGTCGAGAATATTAGGATGGACTCGAATAAGACGGTCGATATGGACTGGGAAAAGGCTGAACGAGAATGGAGTTTTGCTTGAACCAAAAGCTGCGATAGACTCCGGAAAGAAGACTGAACTGAGGAATTAAAGCTGCGAAGGACCCGAACTGACGAAGATGGCTGACAAACTTCGAACTTAACATGACCTCTGATGGAGAAAAAAAAACCTAGATGGAGACTGTATTGGACAGAAAGCATGATTACGGAGGCAGAGGTGGATTGCATTAATTTAAAGGGCACATAATCATGGTCTTTGGTGTGAAGTTGAGACGGACTTGATGGCTAGGGTGGAAGTGGGGGGTGGGGTGGGGGGGTCTTCAGGCTCTTCAATTTATTCGAAGCAACAGGAATCCATCCATTACAATATACCTTTCACTCACTCATTCAGACTTTTTTGCATAGGCTACAACATAGTATGATTATGGAAATCGAGGGGAGTTCCATCAAAGGGACCCAAAGATACTACAGCATGTAGTATAGGAAACAGATGCAGACGGCCTTTCATGGAGAAGGCAGAGACGGACTCCGGAGCACAGGGTCTGAGGCTACAACTGAATGTCATGACAGATCTGTTTTATATTATACTGAATCAGAGTCCCCAGAAGGGGTAAAACTAAAGAACAGCCGTTCCAGTTTTGTTCCGCATGCTCATGCAATTTTGAACTGTTGTCACAAGATATTGGGCATCTGTTGTATGTGGGCTTGTCTAGGATGTTATTTTAGTTTTTAGGGTTTTGTCCACTCGGGTTCTGTTCGCTCCCTCTTGATTCCTGTGACACATAAATCCACTTCGCTGCAACAACTCGGCCACTGCTAGGATTGCCTAAGTCGACTGAAAAACTCGACTGAAAGATTCGAGTAGCCTAAGGAGTCATGTTTAACGAATGAAAGAGAATTTCCACCGGACCTCTGAGTGTGACACACACAGACACAATAGTACCCGAGCTGGAGAAATGCTGGCAGTTTCAATGGTTGTCCTACTGATTAAGCAAGCTGATAACTGTTAGTGTGTCCCTCCCTGCTGGGTGTTGCCGGTTTTCTGTTGGTTTTCGTGCTCCCTGCGTGTCGAGTCGACCTTCAATGACAATGTTGCCCCAGAAGTAGGCTGTTGGGTACAGGGTCGGTGGGCAGATAGAGTGGAGGTTTGTGTGGGGTGAGAGTATAAGGGAGAGATAGGTGTGTACAGGAATGGATGGATAGGCAGAGGGTAAGGGTATGTAGGGTGGGGTAAGTAAGTTACAGGGCGGGTGGGGTAGGTGGTAGGGTAAGGGTATGTTGGGCGGAGTAAGTGTGGGGTTAGACCGAGGGTACGGGTATGTAGGTGGGGTAAGTAGGTAAAAGGATGGATGGGGTAGGTGGCAGGGTAAGGGTATGTAGGGTGGAGTAAATATAGGGTATATGGGGTTAGACAGGCAGGTAAAAGGGTGGACGGGTGAGGTGAGAGGGGAAGGGGTGTAGGGAGGGGCAAGTAGGTAAAAGGGTGGTTGGGTAGGTTGAGGGTGAGTGCATATGAGGTTAAGCAGAAAGGTAAAAGGGTGGGCGGGGTAGATGGGAGGATAAGGGTATGCATGGTGTGGTAGGCAGGGAATAGATAGGTACATGAGTAAATGTGGGTGGGTGGGTAGGCAGACGGGTGATGCGGGGTAAGGGCTTGGAGGGTGGGGTGTGTATGTAATTGGACACGGGTGGGTGAGGTAGGTAGGTAAATGGTAAGGATGGATAGACTACGTATTGGGTAAGGTTATTATAGTGTAATGTCGGATGGGTAGAATGATAGGTGGAAAGGTGAGGATGGGTATTATATATAGGCTGATGGACTAGGGAAGTGAAAGTGGGAACGGGGGGGGGGGGGGTATAAAGGCGTAAATGTAAGGGTAGGTGCTTGAAGTATTACAGGTAGGTGCTAAGCACGGGGTAGGGATAACACAAGTGGAAAAGGTAGTTTGGTATAACGGTATGGTTGGGCAGACAGGGCCGAAAAAACGAGTGACAGAGAAGGGAGGAGAAAAACAAACAAACACTTGTCTAGTTCCTGAGCTTTGCACTTTTCATAAAATCGGTTGCGTATCTTCAAGGAAAGATTTGCCGACTCATGAACTGGTCTACGCGCAGAACGCATTTAACAGTTTGGGCAAAACACAATCCATGCAGTTCGTAATTTCGGCACTCAGATGCCCTTTTCATAAACTGGTTAAAGTGCCTGTCGATATTACGCATGACTAGGCCCTGTGCGCTATTAACCCCTTCACTGCCATGATATCACTTGAAAACGACCAATGAAAGTGCAAAGCCCTTTTGTCTTCATTTTCGCACTGGCATGTGAAAGGATTTTCATCAAAATGCATAGCATTGAAAGTAGATGCTATAGGACTGGAAAATATACTGTTTGTAGGCGCGTCCGTGCATCTTTCAGCCCGGAAATTTTACAGGCTCCGTCAGTGAAGGGGTTGATTTCAGTTTGCACAACATCATGACGCATGCGATGCGTGTTTGCGAAACTGCGGAGATGTATTAATGTTTGAGGTATTTTACATGCTTAACATCTGATCTCTGTCAGCTTGAATTAATTAGGAGGCAGCCGTTTGACACGTAGCTGGGGGGTACAATTATACGCCACGTTCTCCGTAACCGTCCCTCTCCGTGTCTGTCTCTGTCTACACTTTAAGAGGAAAATTGCCAGATGTTTCATCGAGAGAAAAAAATCTGAAACATGAGTAACTGCTAGCGTTCTAAAACAAGACCCAAACACATAAAAGATTCAAAAGAACGCTTATCAGTTTATTATCACATGGACACACAACATGTACATTCTTCCAAGCACTGGACAAGAAAACAACAACTCAACCCAACAGAAGATAAGTCATCTCATTTTTCATCGTTTTTAACCGTTTAACTGTTGTTTAAGTGTCGTTTTTGTCGCTTGACGAAGGGGATTACCCCGAAAAGTTGCATATCGTGTGTCCATGTCCTAACAAACAAGCATTCATTTGAAATTTTTTTTTATGTTTGGAAGATGTTTTATCGGCCAGTTAAAGTTACAGTTTCAAAGCCCAATTATCACCTTCTTGTGTTTCACGTTGCTCTTTCTGTTTCCCGCCATGGGCCCACATTTACCTTCACTGTGCGCAGAGTCCGTGACCGGCGCACCACACCCCGTCTTCTCGTCTTGACCACGACCACCATGAAGAGGCTGTTGAGTAAATGGCTGGTGGGCCGGTGCGGGGACGAAACTATTTCTTCCGCGCCCGAGTGCCCACGATTATCAATGCTGTAGAAAACAATAAAACTCCGATCCCTTTCCCATAAGCGGCAGCCCTGCTGTGAAAAAAGAAACAGCTCCGACGTTAAATGACAGCGATAGGGCTTTGGATGGCGCGCCGAAGGCGCCAAGTGTTTGGCAACGTGTTTGCAAATTGCATTTACAAATTTGATAAGCTCGATCATAGGGCGCAACTTGCAAATCAGACTGCGGGAGTGCTTTTGAAAGAGCTTAAACTGAGCATGATATAGCTGAGACGGTGAGAAATGCGCATGAAAATATACAAGCCATGCAATCGTGTGACATCGTTTTTATTAGAAGATGTTTATAATGTGTGTGTGTGGGGGGGGGGGGGGGGGGGGGGTTGCGATCGCTATTTTTTTTATTTTTTTTACACATAGGAAAAGCAATGAGTGCGTACGTCGTTCAGATAAGTAAGTAAGTAACTTGGTGTTTTACGCCAGTCAACCAGTACGGTTATATCAGTTTGAAGTCGTTCAGATAGACCGAGAAACATGTTAGACATTTAAATTTAAGTTGCATACTCTAGCGAAAAAGAACTTCAAATAGATGATCAGATTAGTTCGTTCAACAGTCATCTCTGCAGCTGTGAGTGACGACGAGATCAAAGACTGCACGACCGGCACAGTGTTTGAAGTTAGTCTAAAGTGGTCTAAGCCGAAATGGGTCCACGTAACAGCTAGCGGGACGATCTCCTTCTCCTGGATCTAGGACCACGCCCCTCTCCCCTCCCTTCGTCTTCTCTTCGGTCCCTCCCGACTCTCC
>OY757543.1:10960073-10974787 GCA_963584105.1 Alviniconcha strummeri
CAACAACAACAACAACAAATTGCTCTTGTTTTGTTTAAGCTAGCTGTCACCCGACTTGAGTTCGGACATCTAGTAGGTGGGCGTATTAAAGAGTGTAGCAGACCTGGTGCACAGTAAATAGTACTCCACAGAGGTACTGCTGGAGTACGATTCCCTCTGGTAGGCCTACGCTGACCCAGCTTCGCTGCAGTCAACGCTTATGCACATAGATTCTTCTTCTTCTTCTTTTTTTTTTTTTTTTTTGCTCCTTCTTCTTCTTCTGAATGCCCTTGACAAAAACCGACAGTTGTTATGTCACTGAAAGTGGGTTTCTTTTCCTTTATCTTTTTGCCTGTCCCAAAACCCTGACCATTCTGCAAAACCTGCCTTTTGCTGCTGTGTAAGAGGACCGTTTCGCCGGAAGAAACAAACCGGACGGCAAGGGACGTCTTACTGAATAAAGATAACGCCTTTCAGTCCAATCTACATCAAATAAAGGAGTGTGGGGAACGGTGGGCGGCCTGAAAAACTTGGCAGTTTTGTCATTTTGGTTAGGAACCCAAATCCTGTTAGCACCCAAGTCGTTTTCTGCTTAGTCAAACCTCTGTACACGTGACGCAATCACTAAGTAACGCACAAACTTGATTCGTAATTTGGCTGTTTGTTGTCCAACTGATCCAGTCTCTGGGATGGAGCATTTTCTTCTCGTTATTTCATCCGCTTTAATCGCTTGCATCTCTCTATAGGTTACTGTTGTTTTCAGAGCGCCGGGTCAGGTGACAAACAGCCCAGAGAAACTAATGAAACAGAATGGATTACCTAGTTGTTAAAAACAGGAATATTAGTTTTATCAACAACATTAATACAATGATCATTATTATTATCATCATTATCTTCGTCATAAAAGTAACAGCTAACACATTTTCCCCCTTTCTTCTTCCGCTTATTGTGATGGTGTAACGATGATGATAATGCTGATGATGTTGGTTCTTATTATTATCATCATCGTCACAACTCGAGCTGCTGTACAGTAGAGTTGCGACAAGCATGAAGCTTCAGGCAAATTTCTGTTACGGTCTACTTATTGTAAAGCATTATTATATGCACATACATGTATGTACAAATATCCCTCTACAAGTTTCCAGGAATTGCATACGGATTTCTGTGGTGGTGCACTAAACCAAACACCTGTCGTCATAGCTGTGATTTTTAAAATATACAGTCCTAAGAGGAAAAATAATGTTTGTGACCCTGTTCTTTTCACTACTGATTTCAACTACACATGTTTTAAGGATTTATTTGTTATTTGTTTTTTTGTTTTGTTGTTGTTGTTGTTTTGTGTTTCACTACTGATTTAATCTACACATGTTTTAAGGATTTTTTTTGTTTTTGTTTTTGTTTTGGGGAGGGGTGCGTGTTTCACTACTGATTTAATCTAGACATGTTTTAAGGATTTTTGTTTTTTTGTTTTTGTTTTTTGTTGTTGTTTTGGGGAGGGGTGCGAGTTTCACTACTGATTTAATCTAGACATGTTTTAAGGATTTTATTTTTATTTTTTGTTGTTGTTGTTGTTGTTGTTGTTGTTTTGGGGATGGGTGCGTGTTTCACTACTGATTTAATCTAGACATGTTTTAAGGATCTGTTTTTTTGTTTTTTGTTTTTTTGTTGTTGTTTTGGGGAGGGGTGCGTGTTTCACTACTGATTTAAAATAGACATGTTTTAAGGATCTGGTTGTTGTTGTTTTTTTTTTGGGGGGGGGGGTTGTTGTTGTTTTTGGGAGGGGTGCGTGTTTCACTACTGATTTAATCTAGACATGTTTTAAGGATTTGTTTGTTTGTTTGTTTGTTGTTGTTTTGGGGAGGGGTGCGTGTTTCACTACTGATTTAATCTAGACATGTTTTAAGGATTTGTTTGTTGTTTTGTTTGTTGTTGTTTTGGGGAGGGGTGCGTGTTTCACTACTGATTTAATCTAGACATGTTTTAAGGATTTTTTTGTTTTTTTGTTTGTTGTTTTGGGGAGGGGTGCGTGTTTCACTACTGATTTAATCTAGACATGTTTTAAGGATTTTTGTTTTTTTGTTTTGGGGAGGGGTGCGTGTTTCACTACTGATTTAAGCTAGACATGTTTTAAGGATCTGTTTTTTTGTTTTGTTTTTTTGTTGTTGTTGTTTTGGGGAGGGGTGCGTGTTTCACTACTGATTTAAAATAGACATGTTTTAAGGATCTGGTTGTTGTTGTGTTTTTTTTTGGGGGGGGGGTTGTTGTTGTTTTTGGGAGGGGTGCGTGTTTCACTACTGATTTAATCTAGACATGTTTTAAGGATTTGTTTGTTTGTTTGTTTGTTGTTGTTTTGGGGAGGGGTGCGTGTTTCACTACTGATTTAATCTAGACATGTTTTAAGGATTTGTTTGTTGTTTTGTTTGTTGTTGTTTTGGGGAGGGGTGCGTGTTTCACTACTGATTTAATCTAGACATGTTTTAAGGATTTTTTTGTTTTTTTGTTTGTTGTTTTGGGGAGGGGTGCGTGTTTCACTACTGATTTAATCTAGACATGTTTTAAGGATTTTTGTTTTTTTGTTTTGGGGAGGGGTGCGTGTTTCACTACTGATTTAAGCTAGACATGTTTTAAGGATTTGTTTGTTGTTTTGTTTGTTGTTGTTTTGGGGAGGGGTGCGTGTTTCACTACTGATTTAATCTAGACATGTTTTAAGGATTTTTTTGTTTTTTTGTTTGTTGTTTTGGGGAGGGGTGCGTGTTTCACTACTGATTTAATCTAGACATGTTTTAAGGATTTTTGTTTTTTTGTTTTGGGGAGGGGTGCGTGTTTCACTACTGATTTAAGCTAGACATGTTTTAAGGATTTTTGTTTTTTTGTTTTGGGGAGGGGTGCGTGTTTCACTACTGATTTAATCTAGACATGTTTTAAGGATTTTTTTTGTTTTTGTTTTTTGTTGTTTTGTTGTTGCTGTTGTTTTGGGGAGGGGTGCGTGTGGTTTTGGTTTAAGTCTGCATGGTCATGGGTTGTTAGTTTTAATGTAAAAAAAGAAAGAAAAAAAAAAAAGAAGAAAAAAAGCCTGCCTGTTCACTTTTATTGAAAGAAGAGCTTATAAATTTATTAAAGTTGCTGTCGTGTCCACCTGTGGGTGGAAATGCACGAGAGAGATAAGTCATGAAACGTTGAGCGTCGTGATTATCACTGACACCAGCCCCCTCGCCCCTCCCCTTCTGTTTCTTCGCTACTCTCTTCGTTTCTTTCTTTCGCCTCTCTTTCTTCGTCCTGAGGTGGGCATGTGCGTAAGACAAGACGTTCAAATCCAGTTAGTAACGCCTTTCTTCTCCTCCTCCTCCTACTTCTTCTTCTTCTTCTTGTTCTTCTTCTTGTTCTTCTTCTTGTTGTTGTTCTTCCTCTCCTCCTCCTCCTGCTTCTTGTTGTTGTTGTTGTTGTTCTTCTTCTTCTTTTTCTTCTTCTTCTTCTTCTTCTTCTTCTTCTTCTTCTTCTTCTTCTTCTTCTTCTTCGTCCTCCTCCTCCTCGTCCTCCTCCTTCTCTTCTTCTTCTTCTTCTTCAACTCATTGTTCTTTTGGAAATCCCTCTGTGGGAAATTCAGGTCGCCTTTGCCCGAGAAAGCTACTGGGAGACAAAAAGCTATGCATGGGACCTGTACACAGTCATGAGGTGCGAACCAGTAAACAACTTCCCCAACGGACAGTTTGCCACAGAAGGTCAGCCGTGTTGCGTGACATAAATCACAAGTCTGGTCACGTCGTGATGGCAGTACCACGAACGTTGTCTTGTACACGGGGATGCACGGTGACTTATAAAGTGATATTATCATCGGGGTCGGAGCCAGCACTATACCATGTCCGGGACTGTGTTGATATGATTCGTCTTTCCACGTTTTCTTCATTCATTCTGAGTTTTGAATTGATGTCGTTCTGTCAGATCATGTTGGTATGTCAGAAGTTATGTCGTCGTTGTTTTTGTTTTGTTTTTTCCTCCTGATTATTCCATTTTATTTAGTATCGTTGCACTATGATTTTATAGATGCTTTATTTGGTTCCCCTAGCTCTATTCAGTTACTTTTTGTCCTTCGAATTCTTGAAGACTGGGGTTAATATCAGTTCACGACAGCCCGATTAGAACAAAGAAAAACAAACAGAACAAGGAAGAACAAAACAAAAGTCACAGATCAAGGAAGAACAAAACAGACACAGATCAAGGAAGAATAAAACAAAACAGACTCAGATCAAGGAAGAACAAAACAGACACAAATCAAGGAAGAACAAAACAGACACTGATCACGGAAAAACAAAACAAAACAGACACAGAGGATCAAAATATGTAAAGGGTTGAAAAGAAGGCTTATTTTAATCACACAATACAAAGCATGCACAAATTTTAAGGGTAGACACAAAGGAGTAAGGATTGTTGTTGGTGTCGAGTTTTAACAGTTCAGTGTCCAAATTTTGTTTCTTGTTTTGTCCATTTTGATTTCATTTTTTCGGCTGTTAATGCAACATTTCGATGAACAAAGGAAAGAATCGGGTACTTATAAATCAACCCGTTGTTTGTGAAACACGTCACCGATTTGAATGAACATATTCGTAACCATGGAGAAATTCTAAGCATAAGCAAACATATCCAAAGGCAAGAAAAGTACAAAAGTCGTGCAGTACTGAAAGAAGACTTGCGTCAGCTTTAAAGATTCTGTTTTCCCATCCACGCGCCCGGCCTTGGTTGCAGTGACGGTTATGTTCTTTATGACGTTTGTCTACGTCGGTAAAAAGTGCAGTCTTGTCTTTTTCTCCCTAACTAACGTCCGTTTCACTTGAAGCAAGAAATAAAGTACAGTGATGACGCTGTCACACTTGTCCTTACAGTGTAAAGCATCCGTTAATCTCTGTAGTCAACTGCATAAATATGATGAAGCCAGGGAGTCCCGTATGCCTATATGCTTATAACGTTAATAGGGTACTTACTGACCGGACATTCATCGTTTATTTATATTTATTATTATAGTTTTGTTCTTGTTATTTGCCCATTTCTTGATTGGTTGATCGGTTGCTAATAGCGCTGTTTCCTGCTCCGAGCAGACTCACTGCGTTCTAGGTGCATGTCACTCTGAATGAGTGATTATTGTGGCTTTGCGTAGTGTGGTTGAATATATCTACTGAAATGGTGTACAGTGTAATTCTTCATTAGACAGTCGGTCCGAGCAGACTCACTGCGTTCTAGATGCATGTCACTCTGAATGAATGATTATTGTGGTTTTGCGTAGCGTGGTTGAATATATCTACTGAAGTGGTGTACAGTGTAATTCTTCATTAGACAGTCACATAATTATTTTGCGTGTGTGTGTGTGTGTGCGTTCGTGCGTGCGTGCGTGCGTCCGTGTGTGTGTGTGTGTGTGTGTGTGTGTGTGTGTGTGTGTGTGTGTGTGTGTGTGTGTGTGTGTGTGTGTGTGTGTGTGTGTGTGTGTGTGTGTGTGTGAGTGAGTGTGTGAGTGAGTGCCTGTCCGTGTTCATATTTTGTTTCGCGTTGGCGGTCTGTGTTATGTTTTTCTCTTTGTTTCTTTCTTTGCTGTCATTTGAAAAAAAAAAAAAAATATCGGTTTCCATGCAAACTGTTCATTGACAAACATTAACCGTCTGTTTCACTTGTCTTTTAGATTTGGTTTCAGTAGTTACAGTAGTAGTAATATTGTTATTTGTTATTTTGATCGATAATGTATATTTGCAGGCTGTTTTAAAACTCAGATATGACGATTATCTTTATTAACTTAGCCTCATTTTAAAATCAGTACCTAATACATAATTGTGCGGAATCAGGTTACTGTGTCAGAGTCAAGCTATGTAGCAGCCTGCAGTATACTGTGTCGTGCACATTTTGTTTGACGGCGGACGAAAAGGGACTGGGTGGAAGCTGAGGGAATAAAAAGTCGACATGTATTAAGCACCAAGTTTGCGTCGCCGTTTTGTATTTAGAGGCGTGTTTGTGGCGTTATGTCACATCCATGGCCCATGGTCGCATCCATAGCGCAGAACCCAGGAGCTGTGTGAAAGTCGAGGTGGACATCCTGGGCTCCCGTCCCTGTTAAACCTACGGTTTCTGTGGACGTAAAGCAACACTTCAATAACAACATCCATAGCGCGCACAAAGCCGGGTGACCCAAAACAAACCATCTCTATCTCCAAACAACCTTCGGCAAACGTAGTCCACCCCTCAATGGTTTTGACTCACCGGCAGATGAAACAAAAGTGCACTCATTCAGTTGTGTGTTAGCAGTCACAGTTGCTTACATATTTAAGGACTACACCAGAGATGGAGACTCAAAGCAGAAGAAGCACCAGCCGGAAGCTTCGGAGTGGAAAATGAGGAACAAAACGCTGTTATGACGACGACGATGATGATGATGATGATGATGATGATGATGATGCCCAGTGATGGCAACGCCTGTTTGTTATCAGTCAGTGCCATGTGTGTAACGACGGCAATCCAAAAGTTTGCAGAAGATGCAGATGACAGCCCCCAAGATATTGCCTGCCTCCAGTGTTGACAGGTCCACATTCTACAGCAGATGGGATAAGCAGTAAACGGCGTAATGAGTTGACACACGGGTAGAGAACTCTGTGATGACAAGGAAGAGGCCTTGGTGTGTGGGCTGTGAACGCGACTCTGTGAAATGCAATTAGCGTCAGGTGCGAGTGTGTCAGGTTCGTTTACTTGCAATCAGACTGAAGCCCCTCAAGTGATGACGATGGTGGCTTCTTAGCTTCTGGCTTCTGGTGATCTTTTGACACTCGTTTGAAATATCGTCAACGTGGTCAAAGCGTTGCTCTTTTTGTGGTTTTGTGCAACCCCTTGGCTCAAGACCCAACTATCGCTTTTTTCCTTGCGTTCGCTCCTGAAGCCCACATACACAACTGCATATCAGCCTTGCGGGCAACACTGTTTCAGTCTCGCACATTTGTTCATTTCAGGATTAGGAAAATAACGATAGTTAACACACACACACACACACACACACACACACACACACACACACACACACACACACACACACACACACACACAAAAGCAACGAAGAGATGGAAACATTTCTCGAAACAGATGAGTGGGTAAAAAAAAAATAAAAAAATCATGTGTTGAATGTTCCTGGGGCGGAGGGGGGGGGGGGGATAAATCCGGACCGAAGGAATACTCTATTTTAAAGCACGACGCCATGAAAGTGCCCTGAATGTCCTAAATTCAGTGTCATAGATCACACCGCGCTGTTGTTGTTCAACTAAACGTGCCTGATACAACTGGAACCACCTCCACATTGATTATGTTGTATCCGGTGTCATGGTACTGATCTCAATGAATGCATGATAGTGTTCAGTTATAAACTGATTTGTCTTCCATGCATCGGCTGGCAAGACCGAGACCACGGGAAGAAAGCAAACCATGCAGTCAAACCCAACTGTGACCCAACCCAATACCTCACTAGTAATGTCAGAGGCTATGTCAGGAGATAATATTACACCATAATATGCATTTTAGAATGGCTGGATAGTGTTTATTGTTTCAAAATGTTTGGTGTGGCTGCTCACTATTCGTTCAAGAATATCGAACCTTTTTACCCATATTCTGTTGCACGCGTGTGGGTAACCATTCCGTCTACACACCTGCGATTGCATGGTACTTCTTCTTCAAATGTTGCTTAACATCCAGAGACCATGGATGATAGCAGGCTAAACCATCTTTATGTTCCAACCACTGGCTCAGATCCATTTCCAGTTCCGGTACATAAACACTGCGAGCTTACTGGGTCAATATTTGGTGGACGAGTTCGACTGTGACAGGCCAATATGTGAACGCTAATCTGTGCAGCAGGACTCAACCCAGATCGGAAACCAGAGAGCCATTTAGCATACCACAGCGAAAGACATGCAAGCGCTTGTCAAATGCGGTTCTTTGAAACGATCCCAGTCGTAAATTATGTACCGTTTGCAGCATGGGGTCAGTATTTTAAGCCTATTCAATTATGTTCTAACAGAGTTTCCCGCAGGCCGAATAGTGGTGAAGTTTTGACCCTCGCAATGTCCTCAGAGCTCAGGAGCTGCGTGAAAGTCGAGGTGGCCGTCCCGTCCCTAATAATTATGCTCTCTGTGGACGTTAAGCAATTTTAGAAGAAGAACGTCATTTATTTTTAAACGTCAGTTGCGCTCTGCCACGAGCTTCTCTCTCTCTCTGTCTCTGTCTCCAATCCTTGTAAAACAAAATTTTCGAGTTCGAGTTCTCTGCCTGTCTCTCTCTTCAAACATCACGTAACTATCACACCATAGGACCTACCATTTATTCACGCACGCACACATGCACACACACGCACACACGCGGTCACTACATTCAGTTGCCAGTTTACTGTCATAGTCGGTCAGTGGCGTCTTTAGTACCCTAGGTAGCTGCTGTAACAGAAGCTAAATGAGAATCAAACGACGACGTCCGGGATTTCCCCCTCAGGCCGAGGTAGGCAGAGCGGGCAGCGGTGCAGGTGGGGACCGAGACACGGAGGATCGAGATGGAGGACTGTGTACAGCAGCAGTAATGCCGGCCGTCTGCTGCCTGTCGCCAAGTAGATAAAACACGGAACGGAATGCCCGCGAAGCTTAGAGGAATGTTTTTAGGTGCGGCCAGGGCCCATAAATGAAATGTCGTCTGCTTGCGGAGCCTCCGTCGCTGCCACTGTCATTGACAGGCAGCTAGTGTTGTCGTGTTCAAAATTATCGCCACCGCTCGGATAATGGATGGTGTGGGCTGTGTTTTAGTATTAAAGTTTTCCCATTTGTCTTTTCTTTTTCTTCTTTTTTCTTTCTTTCTTCGATGGAATGACTGCTTCGACGGTTATCCAAAATGATGTTTTACATCAATCGTTAACTGATCGCAGCATGCGGATAGGAAAAAAAATAACAAAGAAAAAGAACAAAATCTTTTTGCTTAATGTCCTCAGATGCTAAAGAGCATATTCCGACAACAAAAAGAAAAAAAGGAACTCGGGTAGCTTTATGGGTTGTTGCTTGCTCAAAAACTCCACTGTCTGTTGCTGTAAACTGTACATGTAGTCCGTCTGACATCAGCATGCTAATCGGTTGTTGTTGGTTTCTTCTTTTGTTTGTTTGGTGTTATGTTTGTGTTGTTTTTGTTTATTTGGTTTTTGATTCTTTGTTTTTACGGAACGGTTTACCTGAACATATTATGGTATAGTTAGGCTACGGAAGCGAGCAAAATTGTCAGTAAAAGGTGCACCTAGTTTATTTTGGACTCTATTCGAATGCAAGTTGCTTGAATTTAATTAGGTCTTCATATTTTAAAACAGTGTGATTTTGTTGTTGTTGATTTTTTTAAGAACACCAAGAAACAAACAAAAACAAGACAAGACACAACAACAGCATCATTCAGACTACGGGGGGGTGGGGGGGGGACGCAACTCTCTCTCTCTCTCTCTCTCTCTCTCTCTCTCTCTCTCTCGAGAGAGAGAGAGAGAGAGAGAGAGAGAGAGAGAGAGAGAGAGAGAGAGAGAGAGAGAGAGAGAGAGAGTCTCCTTCCCCTTCCCCGCCTTCTCTCCCCCCCCTTCCCCTTCCCCGCCTTCTCTCTCCCTCCTCTCGTCACATTTTCCCCTCACAGTTTGAATACGCGAGGATTTCTGTTTACAGAAACTGAGAAAATCGTTCCATTAATTCAATCATGGAATCTAATTTCGGTGCCAGGAGGCGATGGGAGTATATGAGCTTCCTTGGTGTGAAATAGGTGACTTTTCAAATTCCCGCTTCCCGTTGCCAACACGGCAAAATACCGAAGTAATACCCATCTCAAATTTCAGAACACCCAACATAAATTAGTTCTCCACTGTCACAGATTTGAACGAAGTCCGTCCTCGGCGAATGGTACAGCGTTTACCAGAAGTTATCGGCCCTGAGATCCATAAAGATGTCGTTTCAGTACAAAGAGAACACGAGCAGCGGAAATGAAGTGAGAAAGAGGATGGGTGGAAGGGGTCGCGAAGCCCGTACGTTTTGTTGGCAAAACAAGACCCGACAAGTCAAGATTAGCTTGGTACTTACAGCATCTATGATAAGTCGCTGAAACGTTATCTGCTGGTTTACAGCAACATGGCAATTAATCCTCTGTCAGTCTGTTTCTTTGTTGTCCTAGATTTTTCGAGTGAAGTTAATCTTTTGACGTGAGGTCAGTTTCAAGTATTTTCAAGTGCTGAACTGCACAGTGAGTCATTCGGATCGTGAGTTTGAATTTTATTTGTTGTCCAGTACTTATGAGAAATTTAGTAAACGCGACCTGCATTTCCACTTGGCGAAAACTCCCAGTTTAAATAACCCATGTTCCCTTTAGTGCTCACAACCTGCAAGCATTCCATTTGGGGCCCACTGTGAGTCGGTTTGGCCTAGCGACAAGGCTGGTATTGGTAAGCGGGTGACGTCGGTTCCATTTCCCGATCGGCTCTCCTTTGTCTTCAAAAGATGTGGCTTAATTACTGATTGATCGCTTTTATATAATAATAATAATGGAAATTTGTAAAGCGCCTACCCTGCGGCTCAAAGTGCTGAACAAGCATACACACATAATGTACATCGAGATGGAAAATGTTATCCAAAAAAAAAAAATGTATATGTCGACAAGTGTTCAAGCATAATTATGCCAAAGATGCTCACGCGCGCGCGCACACACACACACACACACACACACACACACACACACACACACACACACACACACACACACACACACACACACACACACGCACGCACGCAAGCACAACACGCACACGCACGCACGCACACACACACATCTACACACACACACACACTGTACAGACTGATGTGGTTTAACTGAAATATTAGCGCTATTCTCCGTTCTCGAGCAGACTCACTGCGCTCTTTTCGCATCTGATTCTCAATGAGTGACTGACTGTGGCATGTTATAGCGCGTTACGAATATCCACCGAAGTGGTGTACTCACAGTGCCGCGTAAAAAATTGTTGCCGTCTCGGCGCACGTGCTGTGTACACCATACAAGTATGCACCATGTCACGTCACTTCATGCGAAGCCGCATACGTTGGGTGCCTGCGTGTTTAGCCATCTTGCACTTTTGGCAGAATGACAGGGATCTTTTACGTGCTACTGCAGTAACATGGGGGTGGAACGGATACCGAGATAAATGTAAGCACAGAAAGTTGACCCAGGAGATGGAAATTCTCCTGCCGGCACTCGATCCCACGACCGCAAGTCCGGCGACCTAACCACTGAGCTATCCCAACTCTTAGACACTGTCTTACGACTTTGTCCATCACATCTAATGAAACGTTAAACTGTTTCTCATTGCTGCTCATCTTAATGCAAAATATTTTGATGGTGACAGATTAGATTTAGGCGTAGTTGTTTCCTCCCCCCCCCCCCCCCCCCCCTTAATGCAAAATCATTTGGTGGTGACAGAGTAGCTTTCGGTATAGTTCTCCCCCCCCCCCCCCCCCCCCCCACCCATGCAAAATAATTTGGTGGTGACAGAGTAGCTTTAAGCAGTTTTCCCCCCTCTTAATGCAAAATATTTGGTGGTGACAGAGTAGTTTTAGGTATAGTTCCCCCCCCCCCCCCCCCCGCCCCCCTATAATGCAAAATCATTTGGTGGTGATAGAGTAGCTTTTGGTATAGTTTTCCCCCCTCTCAATGCAAAATCATTTGGTGGTGACAGTAGCTTTAGGTATAGTTCCCCCCCCCCCCCACATGCAAAATCAATTGGTGGTGACAGAGTAGCTTTAGGTATAGCCCCCCCCCACCCCCCCCCACCTCCAGTACCTCTACGGAGACAGCTCAGCGTTAAAGAAGCCTATCGAACTAAGTAAGTAAACATGGTGCTTAACGTCCACAGAAACCATAAGGCTTATTAGGGACGGGGAGAAGGGGGGGGGATGGAGGGGGGGAAGAGGGAGACTGTATACCTGTCGCTACACTGTCACCACCGGAATGACTCAAAAATTAAGATGGGCAGCGATGAGAGCATCTTAATGTTTCATTACTCGTGAGGGACAAAATCACAACAAGACTGTGTCCACAGACCACAATTTGTGAAGAGAAAGGAGAGCAGAAGCAGATTCGAACCGAGGTCCCTCTTCTTACCAACCTAACGCCTTACCGCTAGGCAAAAACCGGCCCACAGTCCCCCGGTGGAAGGAACAGTTTCGTGCCCACGTACCGTCCCGCTCGCTCCTCGTGGAGGGGCGGGCCGTGGTGTTGAAGCGCGTGTAGGGGTTGAGCGTCCTAAGCCCGCAATGAGCGACTCCACAGCCCTCGCTTTGTGCCGTCTGAGCCCTTAATCCCCTAACGAGTTGGAGCCAGCTTCACGGGGATTAGGGGCCGTGTCGGGCCCTTGTCGACCCATTGTGCCCCCCAGCTGGCCCCGTGTTGCGCCAGGCTGGCCCCGCTACCCAACGGCGGTGACTGAGTGGTGGCTGACAGTTGATGGAGTTATGGGACCTCACGTTTTTGATTATCTCCGTCCTTGGACGCAGGGGGGGGGAGGGGTTTGTTGAGGGCATCCTGTCATTACTGACTGGCAGAAAGTGCTGCGAGTGACCGATGCCGTGTCGAGTATAGTCTGCTTGTTTCAGTGAGAAAAAGCAAAGCGGTGGGAGGTGTACCAAAGTAAACGGCGGGGAGGAAGCGGGGGGGGATTTAACAAACAACGAGAACGTAAGTAAAAATAACTGCTGCGTCGTTATCAGAGCTCAGGAGCTGTGTGAAAGTCGAGGTGACCGCCCTGGGCTCCCGTCCCTAATAAGCCTACGGTTTCTGTGGACGTAAAGCAACACTCAAACATGCATCGTTATACTGACGGAGAAATAGAAAAAAGAAAGACGCACTCGAGTAACACAGAATCAAACCAACGATCTGACCAAGGCGAATCGGTGTCCCACGAGTGCATCCAGTCTCTCTCATTCACTCACTCACTCACTCATTCACACACACACACACACACACACACACACACACACACACACACACACACACACACACACACACACACACACACACACACACACACACAAAAGCGGTCGGAGATGTATCAAAGTAAAAATGTAAAAATATAAGCCTTCCAAAATATTTAATAACTCAAAAGAACAACAACTCTGCAACGAAAACCTTCACATAATTATGCCTTTCCATAGCCTTAGAATAACTCAGTACAAATTTCCTTCTTCCTCTCTTTCTTGTCTGTCTTTTGATTGTTAATAGCTTTTGCATGTTATTTCCCAATAGCACATACCATCTTCGCGATGCTATCAACGCCGAGGACTAGCTAGTACAGTGGAACCTATCTTTTAAGACCACCGTAAAAATCAACCACAAAAGTCGTCCTGAAAGATGATGGGTCCTAGACGAGGGATTCGTGTATATCGCGGAGGTATGGAGGGAAAGGTTTCAGAAAAGTCACTTTAAAAGAAGGGTGGTCTCCCATCGGGGTGTCTTCCATCATGAGTTCTCCTGTACAACGTGCACCTGTTAACTCCAGCAAACACCCCACCCCCAACCTCACCCCACCCCTATTCTCCACCGCCCGACGAATAAATGCATAAACATCGCGGTCCATTAGGACGGCACATGGAGGGAAATCCAAAGGGTCCTGTCAGGGGTTACCTAAAGGCTAAGATGGGTATCGGGTATATGGGGTAGGGGATGGCGGGTATCGGGGCTGGGTGACATCATTATGCCAGAGTTAATCTTCGCACGGGGGCGCCAGGGCCCTGTCGGAAGCCTCCTATCGCCCGTTGGCTGGACCACGGCACGAGATAAACCCTTGAGTCAACACGGATGGATGGGGGACTGTTCTTGCCGGCACAGCTATGGCTGAATCAGAACGGAATAAAAACACTTTTACAACGACCGGCTCTGTGCCGCCACTCTATACAGCAGGGGAAAATATTCATACTTTAACAAAGCGAGAATACTGATATCATAACATCATAATCTACGGAGGTAGTTTATTCGACGCTTTCATGCTCTTCGAAATCAAACGGGCTCGGGATGTTATCGTAAATGATCAAATAATTTTGCTTAGTAACCTTTCAAAACACCCGTAAATCACATAGATTTGAAGTACTGTGTGATAGCACGAGTTTTTAAATAATCTTGAACATTTATTTATCGTTACAGAAGCCTGTCTCACACACTTTGATTTATTTTTATTTTTATTTTTAGTATCAGTGACCTTTGATTCAACTTGTTTTTTGTTGTTGTTGTTTTTAAGTATCAGTAGCCTTTGATACAAAGTCATGACTTTTCTTTTTACGGTTATCCGCAAAGTTAAATACGTTTCAAAAACAGACTAAAAATTATTGTCTCGTCTACTGTCGTGTATGTTAGCTATAGTTCTGGAACCTAGCAACGACTAATCACTCTGCCACTTCTATATCGAAGAGCTTCTAATTGCAAGTACCAGTTTATTCTATCTTTACAAGGAGTTGTGTGTGTGTGTGTGTGTGTGTGTGTGTGTGTGTGTGTGTGTGTGTGTGTGTGTGTGTGTGTGTGTGTGTGTGTGTGTGTGTGTGTGTGTGTGTGTTCTCTCTCTCTGTGTTTTCTTTTACAATGTCTCGACCAAAAGGTTCACGAACATTATCACCGATGCTCATATGGGGCAACGTTCTGCACGTTCAACTATTTTTAAAACAAAGTTTTGAAAGAAACGTGAA
>OY757543.1:10974987-10993911 GCA_963584105.1 Alviniconcha strummeri
AGCCATCAAAAATTCGCTTAGCCACAAGTGCAGACGAACAATCTAATAGGTCAGGAAAATGCCCCAGAAGCAACCCGTGCGCACAGGTTGGACCTTCGATGGCTTTTGGTCAGACTCGGTTCTTTCCGCTGTGTGCAGAAACTAGCCAAGTTTGCAAACTTTCCCCTGTCCCCATGCGAGTTTTTCCTGCCTGCGACCGACGTTGTGAGCCACTCAGCAGCGACTAAGTGCGTTGTTTGGTTGTCTGCTTACCGTCGTCCGCTGGTTGGAACCGTTTAAATGGGCTGTCGCCCCCTAACTTTAGTGAAAAGCAGTCACTGCACAAAACTGATTATACAGTTTGGTTGTATAAACTTTCCAAGTTAACTTTTTGGCGCCTCTATTTAATAATCTGTTATAGGTTGTTTACACCTTAAGATCACTTTCCGTCTTAATTTTTGTTTGTTTGTTTTGTTTTAACAACTTGGCTCAGGGTGTATGTGTGTGGGGGGAAGGGGGGGGGGGCTGACTGACCTGATTGATCGGGGGGGGGGGGGGGGGGGGGGGGAGTGGTATTATAAGTCATATTCAGTTTCGGCGATAGCATAATTGTTTCATTTCGATTAGACTTGTCATCTGATCAGTGTCTCCATAGAGTGTAATTGTGAATACGTGAACTTGTGCAATGCGGTTTCTGGGGAAAAAGCGAAGCGTACGCCAATGCCCCTTTAATGGCTACTGCTTCTGCAAGACTATTATACGCACGTTTTGACAGTTATCTACTTTCATACGATCGATTCCATATGGAGTTTATCGAAGCTTCTTAGAATCTACACGGGTGGCCACTGAGTATACATAAGTGATTAACACGACTTGTATGGCAAAGCGGAAGCACTCTGCCGATCGCCATTTGCTAATCTGATTTTGACAGAATTTTGTTTGTTTTTTATATATATATAAAACTCTACTTCAAGAATTATGTCTTCCATTTTTATTTTTTTAAATATAATTATGATTTTAACAAAATTTTAAAAAATAAACGTATAAGAAGAAGACATGACATTAATCCGATTATATCAGCAATAACTGTTTTGACGGCATCATGGTTCACATACTATACGCAACTGTAAACTTTTACCCCATCCACTGACACCTGCATGATAAATCGTGGCAAATAACTGAACAAAATTGCTGATTTTAGCGAATGACCATCAGATTTAACAGATAGCGTAAAAAGAAACGTTTTAAGGAAAATAAGGATAAAACAAAGGAAGAGAAATAAAGAGTTTAATCAAAATCGATTACACCTCTTAATAAACGGAAGTCATGTATAGTCATATAATCTTTCTTTCCTTTTTTGTTTTTGTTTTTGTCTTATGCTTTTATATTGTTTGGTACGGTTGATCTGGCATTAGTATAAAGTTCCATCTTCATCTTCATCATGCACAGGCAGACATGTTGATTGTAACACACACACACACATCATCATCTGTTCAAATCGTGGTCAAATTACATAAAGTCAATCCTACTCAATCCCAGTCAATCCTGTGGTAGTCATAGTCATAGTCACGCTGGCTGACCCTTCCTCGACAAATTTACATGTGTACACTCCGGTCTAACGCCTCCCACCTCAAGGACCCATGCAGCCTTTCCGTTTCTGTTCCATTGAAACACATTTTCGCTGCGTGACGTTTCACCCGATCGAACTTAACTCTCCACGCATCACCGCATCAGCTGATGGTGTGACGAGGTATGATGGGGGGGGGGGGGGGGGGGGGGGTGAGAATGGGGGGGGGGGGTGCACATGCCGTCATGGATGGTCACTGAAACTGGGTCAGCCCTTGTACAGTTTCACCGCTCCCTGGTGAGGCAGCGTTAGTAAACCGGCAGTTGACGTCAGAACGGTTTTCAGAGATTTTGTTTCTTTCTTTTGGGCAATGGTTTAGGTCCTATGCACATGAAACTACCTAAAGGACAACTACTAATCTTTACAAAATCAGTTGCATGCAGGATTATTTGCAGAATAGTCACGTCACGCGAACACACTCCAAGCCTTGCTTCCGGCATCTTCAAAGGATGTCGTAAACCAGTGTTTGGAACCTGAAGAGTGCGTATGTTTCATCAAGATTCGTCTTACCATGGACCTACATAATAAAATGTAAGTCCATGGGTTTACTGCATGCCAGTGTACTGGTACTGTCCTAGCTCGTTACGCTGGGGTGTAAGTAAACATGGTGCTTAACGTCCACAGAAACCACAATGCTTATTGGGGACGGAGAGAAGGGGGGAAGGGGTATGGAGGTGGGGGAAGGGGGCGGTAGATTATAATATACCTATTGCTACACTGTCAGTACCAGTAGGACTCCTGCATTAAGATGGGCATCGATGAGAGCCATTTTAATGTTTCATTAATTGTGTCACAAGACAGTGTCCACAGACCACAACCTTTACTGAACAGAAGGGACAGCCGAAGCGGAATCGAATCGAGGTCCTTCTGCTTACCTGCCTAACACCTTACCACAAGGCCAAACCGGCTCACACGCTGGGATGCTTTCCATCGGGGGTTTTGACCAGGAAGCCATCAGCTGACAATCAAACGATTGCTTGCACGAGGTGCACATGTTGCACGTACTTGTTGAAAACTTGCAATCGGCAGTTGGACTGTGACACCGAAAAGTCGATTTTGACTTGAGCTGTGTTGATCAACTATAGACGAAAACCTTTCAACACATGCCGAAAGAATTAGGAAATGTGTTAAAAAGAAAGGTTTTCTCATCCCAGCCCCATTGCTGTAGCAAGTCTTTTACAGAAAGTAAGTAAATAAACATGTTGGTTTACATCCACGGAAGCGAGGTGGCTTATTAGGGACGGGGTCATGGGGGGGTGGGGGGGGGGGGGGCTGTGGCAAGTGAGGGGTTAACTGGTAATTCATCCTTTTACGTGGGTCTCGTTGCGCAGTGTTACTCAAGCCGCCATTGTAGTACTGTTGTGTGACACACGGGGAGGAAGAGTTGTTTATGGACACTTTCTGATCGTGACGCTCTCCCCTTCCTGCCAATGACTGAATCATTAATAAGGCTATAAACACCGTAGTGTGACGCTAAGGATAAGGCTAGTCTCCTTCTCACTCACTCCCCCCCCCCCCCCCCTTTCATACTTCTAAGTCTCGGCGAGAAATAAGTCTTGCCACAGCTACAAGCAACTGTTGTGGAGCATGCATATAATAATAATTATATATAGGCCTATAGCGAGAAAGCAGGCGGAATGTGTGTGTGTGTGTGTGTGTGTGTGTGTGTGTGTGTGTGTGTGTGTGTGTGTGTGTGTGTGTGAAAATTCAGAAAGAAAGGTAAG
Source organism: Alviniconcha strummeri (assembly GCA_963584105.1). NCBI lineage: Eukaryota > Metazoa > Mollusca > Gastropoda > Provannidae > Alviniconcha > Alviniconcha strummeri. The sequence continues at coordinate 10,978,318 of OY757543.1, forward strand.
CTAAAGGAGAGAGAGAGAGAGAGAAGAACAACAACAAAAAGACAACAAAGAAGAAAGGGGTACACAAAATGAACAAGGAGCAGACACGTCTATTAGTCGGTTGGCCAAAGCGATGAGAGCTTATCCCCGTCAAGAGGGCTTTATCTGTCCACAAGCAGCTAAGCATACGTACCACGTACCCAGCGGAGACTAAACTCACACGAGGCCTCGCACAGGGGGTACACTCTCACCACCACCACCACCACCCCGCACCCACCGTTTTCACACACACCTCCCCCCACCCCACCCCCTTACCCCTGAGGGCTTGACTGTCGGCGGGAAGAGCGAGCGGTCGGTTGGACCACTCGGCCGCGACGTCCCACCCCCCAAACACACTGAGTGGCTGGCCGACCGGAACTAGACAGGCCGTCGCTGGAGAGAGGGAGGGGTCAAGGCATACCTGGGGCTCGCCGGTCAACGTGTTTACCGCACAGGTACAGGTAGATGTACGCTACGTCCGCTGGGACCCAAGCCCGGGAAGCCAAGTGCAATTTGCGAGACTAGCGAGGTCTGCGGGTCAGCTCAGCATCAATCGTCGTGACTGCCGCCTTCTGCCAAGACTCTGAGAGCGAGCTCGTGCGAAGGTGTGGGGTAATCGTCTCTTGTGCTTTACCTTACTCTTGAAGTAATTGTCGTGACTGGCATGAATCGAGTGGATACTGTCTCCAACTGGTATGCACGACGCGGATAAACTGGCCACGACAGCGTCAGCCCTGAAACGACCACTGGACACCAGCCCACCGGCTGTGGGAGCCCCGGCAGCCCCGGCAGGTGAGAGAAACCGACAGAGACAGTGGGATTAACGAAACCCTCCAGACTGTGTAATTGTGGCTGATTAGGGGCCGAGGGTTGGGCCGAGGGATCAACTGAGACGTCATGCAGAGCAGCATCACAGCTGTCAATCATTCTATTGTTAGAATTACTAGATTTTACAGACAGGCCTTTTTAAACTTGACCACTCTGGTTACCTTTACGTACGTAAGCGGGCCGAAATTCAAGATTGTTCTGGTTTAAACCTCAGTAACATTCTCTTTTGATCTTTAAAAGGAATTTTATGTGAAAACAAAAAACAATTAATCACAAATAAATGAGGAACTTTACTGGATGGAAGATGGGATATACTGGAATTGCAACCCAACTTACTTCACTGGACTGGCTTTCACACGACTCAAGGTAACAGTCTTGTACTCAGCTTATACTACCAAAGTCAGCTGTTTCAGTTCTGTAATTAAGATCACTCAATTGTTCTGTAAATATTGTATTAAGGCTGGCAGACGAGTCTTTCTAATCATGAACGACAATACAGATCATATGATTGACAACCCAGCGTGCAGCTTCGAGGACCGATGCGAACCCCTCACAGACAGTGACAGATCCCTTTACGCCTGTACAAATCCCTGGGGATTTACTTCTGTCCAAAGGGATCATGACGGCTTTACTTTCATCGTCTAAACGTTGCGCCTACAGTTGACTGCCAGGCGACTGATACTGGTTGTGATAGAGCAGTGTGTGGTAGGCTGGAGAGCCCTTGTGGCGGTAATTGGTCGTTATTCTGTCACTGATGGCACTTCGCGTTAAGCTGTAAATCTCTTGAGATCTGTACAAGGCTTAGAGGACCTAATTTTGTTGATCTCTCGTTTATTCTATTATAGTTTTGTTCAAGGCAGCTATGTGTGCCTATAATTTGGGTAGTTTGAGCTGTTCGGGCCGTTATTTCGTTTCAACTACTGGTAAGAGACAAACAGATAAAAGGTTAAAAAACAAAACAAAAAACAAACAAAAAAACGCTATTTCTTAAGACAAAAACACCGCAAATTTTCGGGATAATCCCCTTTATCAAGCTACAAAACAACAGTTAAACTGTGAAAAACGATGAAAAGCTAAATCACTTATCTGTTGATGGTTTGATAGAATGTGACTCAGTAGATTATACCTAGCACAGTCTGTGTGCTATGTAATTAACTATCGTATGCGAAACAGTTGTTTTGCTGTTCTTAATCTAAGCGCTTGTTCGTCTGTGTTTGATTAATTGTTAACTAATCAGACACTTTTGAACTCAGTCTGTTTTCATTTGCCAACAAGGGCAACGTTTTACATAATCAGAATGTCTCAACGTGCATGCGAGCACGATAGGGTGCTTAGTTCCAACCACGCCCGATTACGTTGCGCAATGCCTAAACTGCTTAGAGGTTCGTATCACAAAGGGTCGTCTGTATTGTCCTTGGACAGTGTGAAACTGACATTAATCGAGGAGACAAGGTACCACTCATCTCTAGAATCTGCTTCAGAGCTCAGGATCTGTCTGGGTTCCCGTCCCTAATAAGCCTACGGTTTTTGTGGACGTAAAGCAACACTCAGATCCTTATTATTCCGATTGTATTTTGCTGAGCAACAACGATGAGCAGAAGTGCGTTCGCCCCACAAGTCAGCTAGAGAATTCTATAGTAATGCGTCCATTCCAAGCAGATAGTCTTCGGGGCATTGGTCGTAGAACTTTCGACCCTACAGCCTTTATTTATCACTCTTTGAAGAATTCGCAGTTCTTTACCGAAACAAACGAGTTTCTGTTGTCAGTTTAAGCCGCAGGCTCCCCTAAAATGGACCCACTGCTAGCTAAACGGCAAGGAGCAGAGTAGACCCTTCCTCGTCCCCTCTGTGACACAGATAACAATTTTAGTTTTACAGTCGTAAAGGCCAAAGGGGGACTGTGTTGTAAGAGGAGGCCCTTCTTTTCACTGAAGTGTCCACTTCCGTCCACAGCTTAACTCTACCCGTTTTGTCATGACTGCATGGGCTAAGGGGTGGCACGATACTTTAGCTGTGCCCCCCGGTGACAAGCGGGTGATTTGCAGCGCTGTTGTGTCCACTACTGGTCAGTCTTTCCATGGGCTGTTAGTCATTCCCTGTGGCTCCTCTCGCCCGATACCAGCTAGCTGGGTTGAAAGCGAGGCTCTACAGATTTTAAAGCAGAGCTCGGGAACTGTTCAGGAGCTGTGTGGGAGTCGAGGTGGACGTCCTGGGCTGTCCGTCCTAACGAGCCTTCTGGTTTCCGTAGACGTGAAGATTTATTGAACCGTGCTTTGGCATTGGTCACAACTTGTCCCTAATATGTCAACTGACATCTGAGGACATTAAGCAACACTTCACCACCACTGTGTGAAAAAAGTGAGATGGATCTGAACTCTCATACAGAGCTCAGGAGCTGTGTGAAAGTCGAGGTGGACGTCCTGGGTTCCCGTCCCTAATAAACCTACGGTTTCTGTGGACGTAAAGCAACACTTCAACCAAGCTCTCATACAGAGCTCAGGAGCTGTGTGAAAGACGAGGTGGACGTCCGTACGGTCTCTTTGGACGTATGCTCATTGGCTGTCTTGGCAATGATACATTGCGCAGGACTCGTGTTATTAACTGTGTGGGGCAAAGCGACAGGGCGGTGTCCCTCCCCCCCCCCCCAAAAAAAAACAACAACAACAACACACACACACAAAAACACGAATTTTGAAGAGTAAAGAGAGCCAAAGCAAAATGGAACCTGGATTTCCCTGCTTACCAACACCAGCTGAACATCCAGCCAAACCGCCTCACATTTAATTTTGTGTAGTTTCTTTGCTGTCTCGTTTTAACGTGCTGTGGTGCTCACAATTTTGCGTAGAAGGGCACCAACAGTTTTGTACAGTCTAATATCTTCTGCTGGCGGGGTTATCTGCTCCTTCACGAGTTTACACTACAGATAGCATTGATATAACACACTCAGTAAACACTGCTCTGCCTCTCATGACAAGATTCACGTCTCACTACTACTTTATACCGTAAAAGGAGCTTCCTGGACAAATCACATAGTTCAGGAGATGTGTGAGAGTCGAGGTGGCTGTCCGTCCTAACGAACCTTCTGGTTTCCGTATTGAACCATGCTTCGGCATTGGTCTCAGCTTGTCCCTAATATGTCAACCGACATCCGAGGACATTAAGCAACAAATTCATTTCTACCTGGACAAATTCATTTCTATCAGTAACATCCTTTGTGGTTCATAAATACGAGACATGGAAAAAATGGGTAACAATCGCTGCCCTTCTGAGAACGATGAAAGACTATTATTTTGCAGTCTTAGTGGTACGGTCATTCTGGTGGCGATAGTGTGTACCTACCGTGTAGACAGTCTCCCTCAAACTCCAAGTACTGGTTTACGACATCCTTCCTTTGGAGAAAGGTGCCTGAAAGCGATGCTCGGAGTGTAAGTCTGCCTCTCTCTCTCTCTTTTGTTTTTAACTATTATTTATCAGTAGTTTAGCAAGGACTAGTTGTTGAACTGGTTTTGACTGAACCTAAACTACAATCCTTGTAAAATAAAGTTTTTGAGTTCGAGTTCTCCAAATTCATGTGATTTCGGTCCGCGCCAGTGCCCTCTTTTTAGACAATCTGGTATTGGAGTGTTAAGTCTTACCAGAGATTTGTAGTCTAGTGTCTCTGGTCTTACGAATACGGGCCGGCGCTAGGGTGCAAAGTAACGTTACAACAGAAAGTACTAGTCACAATGCAAAGGGACAATCACATCACAATGGAAAGAAACGAACGGCATAGTCACATGCCCCTTTGCCCTTCCCCACCCACCGCTATCCAAACACTTCGATCTGCCAGATATGGTTGTCTAAAAATTAGAATCGAGCAGCGAAGCACACTTCAAGCGTCGCTTTCCGGCACCCTTAGAGGAAGAGTGTCGTAAACCAGTGTTTGGAGTTTGGCAGCGGAGCTGACTACGTGATATATCACACAGACGCAAATCCTTGCATGAGCAGTCTGGTCGCTGTTCAGGACTGGGTGACAACACCAGCACTGGCGCGTGACGTCATTTTAGTTGCGCGATGTTGCCGGGGCAATTGTACGTGGGCCATGAACGTACCACAGTCACTAGCGTTTTATCGAGGACATTACGTCATTGAATCCACTGCCTTGCTCGTATCAGGGGGAACTCATCTCGGACTTTCCTTAGTGGACAGGGCCCTGGACACAAACTTCAAGGCCGCTACAGCCTAGACGCTATATCCTATGCATGCACGCTATAGATATTAGACGTACTATCCAGTGTGTAACTCAAGAGTTCAGGAGCTGTGTGAAAGTCGAGGTGGACGTCCTGGGCTCCCGTTCCTAACATACCTACGGTTTCTGTGGACGTAAAGCAACACTTCAGCCAACCGGTGTATAAGCATCCGTGGCTACAACGGGAGCTGCTAAAGCCGGGTTGGCCAAACGATAAGGCACCAACTAGGCTGGTAAGCAGACGGACCTTGTTTCGAGTCAGCTTCGACTGGGATCTCCTTTCTCCTCCAAGGGTGTGGTTCATTAACAAGTCTTGCGACTTTGTCCCAACCATTAATAACTAAAACATTAAAATGGCTCGCACGGTTGGCCGCTTTAATGCATAATCATTCTGGTGGCAGCCTTCGGTCCTGACGCGTAGACGGTACTTCTCGAGAGAGGAGGGGGCTGCTTTTTACGAGGACAGCAGCCACAACTGTTGCGCGTCCCAGCCAGCTCATTATAGTCCTATTAAATCGCCGTCGAAGGGTGGGTGGTCTGCATGGCGTTTCATGGTGCTTAACGTCCACAGAAACCTCTTAGTTTTTATTATGGACGGGGAAGGTAGAGTACGTATACTAATTTCGCTCGCCCCAAGCGTTTTCGAACACTCAAAAAACTACTGACCACCAGAACAAGAACAATATTTTGTCCCTAATATGTTTTTAACATCTGAGGACATTAAGCAAAATGTATGGCATACAACAATAACAGCTCATCCACGAGCTGTGTGAAATTCGAGGTGGCCGTCCCCCCACACCCCCACACCCCTAACGGTCTTTACGGTCTATGTGGACGTAAAGCAGCATTTCATGAAGACCAGAACAATAGATATTAAGGTGGCTGGGAACTCGCACGTGCCAAAAAACTTATGTACTCTGCAACGTAATGATTCAGCCGTTTTACAGAGTACAGTAACAAAGACAGGGTCACACAGAAACAACTGTAGAGAACAACACGGCAGCAAAACAGTGAATCCATCGAGCTACGAGACAGCAGCACCACCTCCCTGTTCACACAGCCTCTGGCATGGACCTGTGTATAATTAGATATGTAGGTCCATGCTGGGCTCTGCTGTACATGACGTGCCATGATATGAAGGCAAGATCTGAACCACGTTCCCCTGCTGTTCCAACCTCAGGACCCAGCTGAGTTACGTAACTGCTCAGTGGCTGGTCGCTGATGGTGTGAACGTGACCCCAGTGAGCGTGGGAACTGTTCTAAGTTGAAGGGGAAATCAGACATATCTTTGTTACTTATCGTGAAGGATAAGCTTAGCCCGGTCCTATCGATTGCAGGGCTGTGCATCGGTAAGTGGCGATGCACGGGAGGTTGCTTTGTCTAAAATGCACTCTCTTTCCCCCTCCCAGATGGGGTGGGGGGGGGGGGGGGGGTAGGACTGTGACAACAAAAAGTAAGTAAACATGGTGCTTAACGTCCACAGAAACCACAAGGCTTATTAGGGGGGAGGGGGGGGGCAGAGAGTGATTATATACCTATCGCTACACTGTCACCTCCCTCTCCCCCCACATCCATAACCCCTTCCGGCCCCCTCCCTAATAAGCCGGACGGTTTCTGTGGACGTTAAGCACTATGTCTGCTATGTCACCACCAGAATGACTTCTGTATTACGGTGGGCAGCGATGAGAGCCATTTTAATGTTTCATAATTGTGAGGGACAAAGTCACACGACAGTGTCCACAGACCACAACCTTTTAAGTGAAAGGAGAGCCGAAGCAGATTCGAACCGCTAGGCCAAACCGGCTCACAACACGACAACGAAAAATCCAGAAGTATATATATAGATAATGTACCCTTCGGGTTGGTAACACTACACCACACTACACACACACACACACACACACACACACACACACACAACACACACACACACACACACACACACACACACACACACACACACACACACACACACACACACACACACACACACACAGGCTCTCGCGCGCTAAGTACCAGGCTTTCTGGTGCTGTCTGAGGTGACCATCATTTATGCATGGTCAGGGTCCTTCTTCTTCAATGTTGCTTTACGTCCACAGAAACCATAAGGCTTATTAGGGACGGGGAGCCCCGGACGGCCACATCGACTTTCACACAGCTCCTGAACTCTGAAGGATACAGGGTCTACGCATTGTGTGTGTGTGTGAGAGAGAGAGAGAGAGAGAGAGAGAGAGAGATTCTGAAGCTCGTCAGTGTCACATCCTATCCAGTTGGTAGCTGATGTTTTGCTTCCTCTATGTTTAAGGCAAATAACATTCAGTTTTCCGGAGTTACATATAGCAAATTATGCGCATGCCTTCGAAATTATTCAGTTCAAGTCTTTGTAAAGGTTTAGTTTCGTGGGTTCTCCCGTAGCAGGTCCATATAGGCGCTTTACGGCAAAATTACACCTTTTTCCGGACGCCGACATTTCGCTGGCGTGCAAGTCTGTGACAAATATTATGACAACACAGAGACTGACTGACTAGACTTGTTTTCATCGTGCATAATAACTCAGTCAAAGAACAGTGTGGCCTTGTCAGCCGCAATTTACTGCAGCTTTCCTAAAAAAAATATTATGGGAATGTACCTAGACAAAGGTCAGCCACTGCAGGTGAATCCTCCACTTCACGTTCAGATTGGCCAACAGTGTACCAAACAAACGCGTGTGCCTGGTGTGTTAAGCTTCATTGATTCCTAGGTGTGTAACGGACAATCTCAAATTTGACGCTAGTGGCTGTTAATTTGGTTTAAACAAAGTCTGTTCGGACATCGTAAACATAAATATAACAAACAAGTATAAGGAATACAAATGCAATATTTTTGTAATTGTAATCTATGAAACAATAAATTCAGTAACATATATTCGTTTGCAATGGCGAAATATCAGACTATTACACACCAAAAATCAAAAGCGACGGAAGACGGAATTTGTGACTTGTACAACAATACAATTCCATCACACACACACACACACACACACACACACACACACACACACACACACACACACGCGCGCGCGCGCGCAGAGAGAGGATCATTACCATTGTGTAGTAGGTACAGATCCTAAGAGTGGTGAAACGTTACACCCCTACGCAGATTCCCCACCCCTCCCCTCCCCACAGAATGGCTCGCGAGTCGGCGGCGCTCTCCAAGATGGGTAGCGCCGGCGGACCCGCTCATCAGGGTTCTTTTACACAATACCACCGTTGCACAACTTGCGGAAAATGGGCACTACTTTCGAGCACTTCAGTGACACTCGTTGGCCCATTATCGTCACACAATCTGTCTGATTGCTCTTTGGTCGGCCGGTTTCAAAGGAGCAGCCCGATTCAGGGTACAACTTCTGGCCATCCGTTACCGGTGGTTTTCTGCCCGTAAAGAAAAAGAGGCGGGTATGGGGTCCTTGCACCGTTTGCAATCAGCTAACACTTCTGTCCAGTCGCTACTGGTGGTTTTCTACCCGTAAAGAAAAAGAGGCGGATATGCGGTCCTTGTACCAGTTGCTATCAGCTGACACATCGCCTTACCATCTTGCCTGGACCTTTCATTGTTGGCTGCTTATTATTATATATAACATATGAATGTGAGCCGGTTTGGTCTAGCGGTAAGGCGTTAGGCTGGTGAGCAGAGGGATCTCGGTTCGAATCTGCTTCGGTTCTCCTGTCTCTTCAGAAGTTGCGGTCTGTGGACACTCTTGCGACTTTGTCCCTCACAATTTTGAAACATTAAAATGGCTTTCATCGCTGCCCATCTTGATGCAGGCGTCATCCTGGTGGTGACAGTGTAGAGATAGGTATATTAATCCTCCCCCCACCTCCATACCCCCTTCTCCCCGTCCCTAATAAGCCTTATGGTTTCTGCGGACGTTAAGCACCATGTTTACTTACTTAGGTTGAGCGCCTCATCTCGAGATGAGCTCTAACTCTCAGCGCTTCACAATGGCAACTACAGTTTATAACTTGAAGTGAATGGCAAAAGAAGGACTGAGAGACAGTGAGAGAGCGAGGAGGACAGAGAGGTGCAGAGGATGATGTATTTAAATTAAATGCATCCTTTTCATTTGTGTCCTGATGACAGGCCGGCGGAAGTCAGCCGGTCAGTCTAGTGTTACTGTTTCGTATTCCCCCTACCTACATCTATTCAAGAGTCTTTCAAAGTGACGAAAGTTTTTACACATATTTAAACATGGCTGCGTTGACAACCATAAACAAAAAATAAAAATAAAAACTTAAGTGAGGCCACCAAAAACGCATCGCACAACAGCTAGAATTCTACCCCTGCCTCTTCAGCCCCCCATTTGCTTTGTCTTGTTTTTTCGCCGCCCCCCCCCCCCCCCCCCAACCCCTCTCTCTCTCTCTCGTCGTGTTGGGTTGTTGATTTGGGGTAACTCCTCTTTTTAATGTATTTTTGCAGACAATTTCGTGTGATCACTACATATGTAAATGAGGTAACGGCCGATGGGTTACCCAGAGCTCAGGAGCTATGTAAAAGTCGAGGTGGACGTCCTGGGCTCCCGTCCCTAATAAACCTACGGTTTCTGTGGACGTAAAGCAACACTTCAACAACAACAAAAAGGTCACAATCGACTTTGTGTTTTTAATGATACCAGCGACTTTTTTCTGCACTGTGAGAATCGCTCACACAAACACAAACACAAAATTTGCCTCTTACCTTGATCTGAGTCTTTTCAACTCTGCCGGTCCCCGTGTAAACAGTGGACGAGGGCGACCACCTGAAGTGTCTCGTGATTTTATAGGAGCATAAGTTTACGGTACGAAAGCTTACAAACAGAGATCGACTTCCCCATGGGGGTGTTGAATCGGCATAGCTTCCACGACAATTTTGACAGTGACGATTTCTGTGATGTCAACTACGAGGATACTGTTTTATCACCAACGGACCTACTCCATGCTGATGTGGATTGCTTGCAATCCGACCACTTCAACCGCCTTTCAGCACTGCTTGCAGAAACGGGACACGAACACGGTGGGTCTCCAGTTCGGCTCTGACCCTACTTGTCTGATAAAAAGCGCAGTGTGACTCAGGATCAAGGGTGTCACTGGCCCAGTAAGTTCTTGGCTGGTAGGTAAACAGGCAAACCCAGTTCGAAACAGCTTTAACTTACCTTCCTTTTCAAAAAAACAGTAGTTTGTGAAACTTCGTGTTACACTGTTTCGGAGACAGCTCGTTTCTTATAATGTGAATCAGTAATCTTCAGAGTAATGAACGTGGTGCCCTGATAGGTCTTTACGAATCTCTCTCTCTCTCTCTCTCTCTCTCTCTCTCTCTCTCTCTCTCTCTCTCTCTCTCACACACACACACACACACACACACACACACACACACACACACACACACACACACACACACACACACACACACTCGTGGTTCGTAAATACATAGAGAGAGAGAGAGAGAGAGAGAGAGAGAGAGAGAGAGAGAGAGAGAGAGAGAGAGAGAGAGATAATAACAATATGTATAATAGGAATACTACCTTACACTACCCGCATGCTGATTCAGCTCTTACTGTGGGCGATACAAATGTTCTGTGGCTATATTTGAGCATTTTTTATTTTAACCACTCATCATCAACTGTGCCCAGGCTCTTAGTTATTTGTTTGTTTTTGGTAAACTTAAGCAACTGCCTAACTATTAGGTCATGTGTGTCAAAGAGTATTATATATGAAGTGACAGCAGATATGAAATAACAGCAGATTCTCCCACAAAACCAGAAGAATCTTCGTTTAATTAGTTACAAACCGAGTTCCCCAGTGACCTCCGTCAACTGTTGCTGTCGCGGAAAGGTATCTCTAACCTCCGGCCTATTCATGGCCGTGGTGCACGTGCCCAGAACAGTGTAGCGTATGATGCTGATTATGAAAGCTAGCAAATCCATTTTCTGAAATGCACTGATGAAAGATCACTTGATTAATATTTACTTTGATTTTATATAATACTTCGTTAATTCCTTGCGGGAAACTTGATTCGCCTTGCTTTGTCAAGGCTACAGCAGCCGCAGGAGCAGCGCTACCCAGTCCTACCACAGTACCAATGCGTTTCGTGCTTTATGCTTCACCTATTGTGATAAAATGATGATTATTATCTGCTAAATTTGCCATGGCGGTCGAGAAATTTCCCCTACAATTTTTTCGTTTTCTGACTGCCTAGGGATCGGTTACGTGCTCGGTCTCACAATGGACTTTTGTCCTCATCCGAGGAACTAGACGTTGAGTCCGTCATCCCCGCCAGGTGAATACAAAATGAACAAAGCCCAGCGCTGAGCTCGGGTCGAGCCGGGATCGAACTCGGAACCTCGCCGTGCGGAACACCAGCTGATGGATGTCACGATGAGAATCCTGCGGCCATTTTGCGTCAAACGATACTTAATATAATTTCTGAAAAGCAGCAAAAACTCTCCCTCCCTCTCTCACTTTGTTGATGATGTTTTGCTTTGATGATTTTTTTTATTTTATTTTTTATTTTATTTTTTAACCCACGATCCAGATATAGCATAAAAGTTAACAGTTCGCGAACCTATTCATCTGTGTCGACCGTAAGCTCGCGATGGTTGTATTATAGTGTTCTGTTGAAAACGCCAACGTCTTCGGTCTTTAACTTTCTGAGCCCTTCGGCACACAGCGGCGGCTTGACGCGCAAACAAACGGAAACAACTTTCAACACAAGAGAGATAACCCACTCAGAAAGGCTGATGCAACCTTAACAGCGACGACGACGCTATGTCGTCTGTTTGTCGTCTGCCGTGTGTGGCATAGCTCGGTTTTCATAGAAACCGTATCGTGTCATTGCTTCTTGAATACCTTCAATGCCACACGCTCGAAATCCGCTTTCAAAAGAGACCGACAGTAAATGAAGAGCCCTTGTGACAAATATTTTCCTTTCAAAGGATGGTTTGCACATACTTGTCCGTAGAGTTTCAGCCGTCCACGCCTTTGAATCGTTCATTGTTTGGTATCTGAAGATGCCTAGTGTATGTTGACTTTGTTGTGTGATAATGGGTATTTGTAACACAGCGAGCGGGTTCTGCCGGCTCTCGTGGACTGCAGGAGAAACGGACAAAAGGCACCAGACACGAATTCTTTTGCTCTGACAGTCTTCCCTTCATTGCATGTTGCCTACCAACAAATTGTTTCCGCTCTGGAAGAGGCAATGCGTGGAACACTGGCGAGCTAGGATCTACTGCTTTTTGTGTGTGTGTGTGCAACCAGACCCGCAAACCGTTAATCGCGAAACTCAGATTACAAATTTAATGTAAAATCAAAGGATCGTTTTAAGCAAGTTACCCCGATCCCTTAAGCCTGTTAAAGAACATATATGTGTTCAGAAAGCTAGTTCCCCGAACCAAAGAACCATCGATATTTACGACGTACTAATACCAAGTTTCAAAAACTGATGTGTTCTTGTGTGTGTGTGTGTGTGTGTGTGTGTGTGTGTGTGTGTGTGTGTGTGTGTGTGTATGTGTGTGTGTGTGTGTGTGTGGGTGGGTGGGTGGGTGGGTTTGTTTGTATATGCGGTTACTGTTACTGTTGTTGCTATCTTTCATCTTCTCCTCCATCGTCGTCTTCAGCCAATCACTGCATGAAACGTGCCACAATAACAGGTCGCAGTACAGCCAGCTTTAGTCATGTGACTCTTCGCCGCATGGTAGCTGTAAGAGTCACCGTTTGTATACGAATCTTGGCCGCATGGTACCTGTAAGAGTCCACCGTTTGTATACGAATCTTGGCCGCATGGTATCTGTAAGAGTCCACCGTTTGTATACGAATCTTGGCCGCATGGTATCTGTAAGTCCACCGTTTGTATACGAATCTTGGCCGCATGGTATCTGTAAGAGTCCACCGTTTGTATACGAATCTTGGCCGCATGGTATCTGTAAGTCCACCGTTTGTATACGAATCTTGGCCGCATGGTATCTGTAAGAGTCCACCGTTTGTATACGAATCTTGGCCGCATGGTATCTGTAAGAGTCACCGTTTGTATGCGAATCTTGGCCGCATGGTATCTGTAAGAGTCCACCGTTTGTATACGAATCTTGGCCGCATGGTATCTGTAAGAGTCCACCGTTTGTATACGAATCTTGGCCGCATGGTATATGTAAGAGTCCACCGTTTGTATACAAATCTTGGCCGCATGGTATCTGTAAGAGTCCACCGTTTGTATATGAATCTTGGCCGCATGGTATCTGTAAGAGTCCACCGTTTGCATACGAATCTTGGCCGCATGGTATCTGTAAGTCCACCGTTTGTATACGAATCTTGGCCGCATGGTATCTGTAAGAGTCCACCGTTTGTATACGAATCTTGGCCGCATGGTATCTGTAAGTTCACCGTTTGTATACGAATCTTGGCCGCATGGTATCTCTAAGAGTCCACCGTTTGTATACGAATCTTCCCTACATGGTAGCTGTAAGAGTCACCGTTTGTATACGAATCTACGCCGCATAGTCCACTGTTTGTATACGAATCTTGGCCGCATGGTAGCTGTAAGAGTCCACCGTTTGTATACAAATCTTGGCCGCATGGTAGCTGTAAAAGTCCACCGTTTGTATACAAATCTTCGCTGCATGGTAGCTGTAAGAGTCCACCTTTTGTATACAAATCTTCGCTGCATGGTAGCTGTACGAGTCCACCGTTTGTACACGAATCTTCGCCACATGGTAGCTGTAAAAGTCCACCGTTTGTGTACGAATTCTTTGGACAAAGTCTCGACAAAATGAACTCCGATCCAGGTCTCCTTGCAGATCTGTACTTAGCAACTCTGTTTCGCGCTATAGCTGCTGTTCTCACTGTTGCAGATCTGGTTCCAGAACCGCCGGAGGAAAGACGTGGTCAGTAACAAATCGTCCGCGCCAGGAGACAACAGCCAGTCCCCCAGCTCCACTCAAGATCCCGCCTCGCCCACCACCTCCACCGCTGCCTCACCCACCACCCAGACCACGGGCAAAGACAGTAACAGTAACTCACAAGACGGCAGCGGTCAGAGCCCGGATGATAATGGAGGTGCTGACGTTCAAGGTGACGGCGGCTCGAAGACAAGGATGGTACCGGATGCAGTCGTCCAAGGCTGTATCTCTGAGCTGAAAAGATTCAGTGACGAAAAACTGAAGGAGAGGAAAGAGAAGCGTAAAGCAAAGGGAAAACGTCGAGCTCATCATGCACCTACCTCAGCTACCCGCACTGCTGCTCACCCTAACGTTCAGGGCGTGGCCAGCAACTCCAGCCAGCCAGTCAGATTGTTTCAGGCTTACGACATGGTAGCCCCGCCCAACAAAGTCACGCCTACTGCCGCCGCCTACCTCAACACTGCAGCGAATCGCTTCAACCACTCCCACAACACGTCCGCCTTCAGCAGTCCACGTGACCACCTAGCCATGGCCGCCACCATGCCGCGGTTGGCTTGGGACGGGATGGATGCGGGGCTTGGCCAGTCGTTGGGCGGGGGCGTGGTAGACCAACTCGCTCACACACGAGCTTTCGGCGGACTAGGGATGGCAGGTCTGGGGATGGGTCTGATGCCCATGAGCCAGGCCCCGAGCGTGAGTGTGGGCATGGCCGGAGCCCAGGACTCTCTGCCCGTTCTCTCCGATCTCCTCAGCTACCGGCAGCAGGTGGAAGGCGCCAGCGCCTTGCGTGACAGTCGCGAGGCGTCTTTGCCGCAGTCTTCGCTCCTACCCTCCAGCAGTTCCGGCCGAGATCCGGGCAAACTTCCGGACCTGGGCTCTACCCACCGCAACGGCGTGACCGCGGCTCCTTCCCCCTTTGGTCTGAGCCGAGTGTACCCCTTCCCTTTCGTTGCGGACCCGCCCATCATGCTGTCTAGTCTTCACCAGCAAGACCCGCTCCGCCACGCCCACCACTGGCCCCACCCTCCGCCGCCTTCGGCCTCCGCCGCCCACTTCAACCCCATGGCGTCGATGAACAGCATGGACCCATACAAGCCAGTCCTGATCTCGCCCCTAAGCAATCCCTTTTTTTCACAAGCGCCTCACCCTTCGCACTGGCCTCCACAGCCCGGCGGGGACCCGGCCTCGGGGAGTGGCTTCTCCCAACACTGAACTCGTGTGCGTGTCGCTGCTTGAAGGTGGCGTTCGGGAGTGTGCCACGTGTCGTGGTGCAGGCTGATGTTCGTCGTCTGTCTCTGCAGCTGAAGGTGTCTTTCACATGAGGATGTCTGTTTTTTGTTTCGTTTTTGGGTAGGGAGGTATTCTGTTCGTGCACTGGGGGTAAACGTTTTTGAAATAACAACACATCCGGAATTTACCGTTTTACGTGGTCTTCTGTGGCTGCAGTTTTCTTTGTTTTGGCTTTGTTTTTCAGCTGATTTTCACACGCCTAATCGACCACTATTTGGTCCTCCGCTCTTAAGTGTCCAGACCCCATCCCATTGACAGGAGACTTTGGAGAAAACCACTGTGCCCAGAGAAGGGCGACCAGCATTAACTAGATATTTTCTAACTTAGG
>OY757543.1:10994111-11017765 GCA_963584105.1 Alviniconcha strummeri
TGCTGTGGTCGCTGCACAATGCCGGACGGACACTGCCTTAACGTCCTGTTGTTCTGGCGGCGGCCCACGGCAGTCTTGGTCTCCGGGGTTGGCGCCTGTTTCGAAGTTTCACTCCTCTGTCCCCCTTTCCCACTCGTCCCCCGTCCAGAATAGGCCTTCTCGCCTCCGTGGACTTTACGCAGCAAAAAACTCATCATCATCATCATCATCATCATCATCATCATCATCATCATCATCATCATCAAGTGTTTTGACTGCTGTTGCTTATGGGAGGGAGTTCGTTCCATTGCTTAATGGTTCTCGGAAGGAACGAAAAACGGTGTTTGGCACTGTGGTTGTTGGAGTTTGCTGGTCGTGGCCTCGACGCTGATGATATGGAAGCGGCTTGTAGTTTTCTAGCAACTACTCATGACATGTTCATCGTAAAAAACTCTTTCTTCTTCTTCTGTTTTTCTTTTGTTTCCTGGTTGTTGGAGTCGCTGGTCGTGGCCTCGACGCTGATGATCTGGAAGTGGCTGTAGTTTGCTGGCAAGTACTCATGACATATGTTCATCGTAGAAGTTTTTTTTCTTTCTTTCTTTCCTTCTTTCTTCTCAACTCTTGTCATGTCTGTACCGTGTGATTTAAACCTATATCTCTCCATTACTGCCGTAATGCAAGCATCGAAACATTGATTTCAAAAAAATAAATAAAAAAATCTTCTCCGGAATTAAAACGATTTACTGGCCCTATCTAAACTATAGTTCAGTGGTCATGATTGGGTCAGGCAGTTTGATGACCGAGACGAAAGATTTGTTTTTTTTTAAAGTCTTTGCCGAGACTGACTTATGACCTTTGAATTCTGCTCAGCCTAGAAATAAGACAGTCTAGATCAAGATGCCGGACGACCACATTGGGTCGGGGACGTTTGTTCCACCCGTTGATCAGGATAGGTTATGGTAAGCCTGAGAATGTCACCCCTCGAACGCAGCACACATGACAACCAGTTGATTGTGTTTCTTCTCTTTTCTTTCGCTTCTGCATGACAGAGAAGTGGTGGTTCATCACCAGTTGTAGACGCGAAATCCGAATCATGTTACATGTAGATCTAACGTAAGCATAAAATCATAAAATGAAGCCAGACAAGCAAGACAGATCCAGATCTCTGCGGTTGATCGGAAAGACAACCTTCGCTCAGCAAGGCCAAAGACGGGGCTTTAGCCACAATCTAAAGAGATAAGCAGAGAAAAAAAACTGAGCAAGTAGATGGGGTGGGGGGGGGGGGGGGGGGGGGGGGCGTGTGTGCGTGTGTCTGTGATTAAAAAGAAAAGAAAAAAAGTTATCCCCAAAATTGAATAGCTTGAATGCCCAAACTATGTATTCTTTCGATACTGTATTGAAGGCAGATTTATAATAAAGTGCAAGCACGAGTCCTGGTCTCTCTGATTTTTCCAGATAATTAATCGTATCATCTACAAGTCTAATCACAATGCTTATACTTCTGCCTTTCAAAAATCTGACTTGGTCTTCGTTCACAATACTAGATATATAACACTGGAGAGACGAAATGCTGGATATTAGCAAGCAAGCAAATGTACATCTGAAACCAGACTGCGTTTACTTCAATGGAAGATACTCCATATGCCCCCCCCCCCCCCCCCCCCCCCCCACACACACACACACTCACACATACACTCTCTCTCTCTCTCTCTCTCTCTCTCTCTCTCTCTCTCTCTCACACACACACACACACACACACACACACACACACACACACACACACACACACACACACGCACAAAGTAGTTACATAGACTGCGTGTGCGTTACATTAATGGCCAGCTATCGTTTCAGGAAAGCCAACGTGCGGAAGACAATAAGCAATCAGCTGACCATCTGGCCAAGGAAGTGGTCCTTTCTCGTTCGCGAATATGAGAAGGTATATGCTCAAAGACTGTAATTCTACGCGTGGACTTTGATTAAGTCCTTATGACATCATCCATTGTAGTACAGTGATCATTAAATGGATCTAATCGTCCTGAGGTGACCCTGTGCGATTGGCGGGACGGCGTTACAATCCAAGAGCTAATTTATTAAAGCATTCGTACGCTGCCCCAGTGTATAAATGTCCACACTCCTGGTTTGTTTCAACATTCTGCCGTGACTATGATGTCCCGACTGAAACATTCTGCCGTGACTATGACGTCCCGACTGAAGCAGTTATGACTGTATAACCATTTTGCCACTTTGCATGATTCGAGAATTAACCGATCAAACACCCTTGAAAACCTACACTCAATGTATTTATGTTAAACACACATGCTGAGGTGAATACCGAAAGAAACTGTTTTGCTAGTATGCAGACTGTTGGGCCGTAAAAAATACCAGAAAATGACGAAAGAACCAACCTGATGACGCTTTGAGTAGGAGGACAGTGATTTTTATGAGGCAGACTTCGAAGAGAGGCAATTTTGATGTGATATGGGCAACTTTAATGTCGGTTGGAGCTTTTATATATCTATATTTAAAACTGACAAAATCAAAGAAAAACAACAAGTTGCATTGCAATTCCAAATTTTCGGCGACTACCTTCCTCGGGGTGTTATGCTTTTTTACCTCGGGGGTTTATATATATATATTACTCCAATGTTTGCTGTTTCTGTTGTAACATGTTTTATGATTGTCGTGAAAGTGTGAGTGAGTGAACTTGCCACCCCATGAAACAGTCCTAGTGCAATACGATAACACCGACACCAGGCAATAAAATCGTAATGTATCGTAAGTTTAATACTAGGCTGTCACCGCCGTCGTCAGTCAGTACTATCATGATCATTATACCATGCGAAAATGGATTATGGGTAGTTTGGACGGAAAGACAGAGTAAATGTGCGGGCGAATGAACAAAAATGAATGTGTGTGCATTCATAGTCATTACTGTCACGTCATCGAGTGCATCACCTCTTTTCATTATCATCGTAGTTGCTAAAGAATAAGTGAACAACTGCTGGTGAGGTTGACAAAATAGAACAGCTCTAGAGAAATGTACTCACCTATACGACGACACATAAAGAACAATTTAAAACATTCTTTGTGTCGTCGTATAGGCGAGTACATTTCTGTAGAGCTGTTCTGTTTTTAATTGTTCTTTATGTGTCGTCCTATAGGCGAGTACATTTTTCTAGAGCTGTTCTGTATCGTACTTTCTAATTTGCCGGTGTGACAGATGCATGAGGCGATGGAAGGCAAGAGACCGCTGTCTCCATTCACGGGGATAGCAATATGGCCCCGCTGGCACGGCTGGCACGCCGAATCCATGACGAAGCAGGAGGAGCCCGAGAAAAAGAAGCCCGAGAAAAAGACCAAGAAAAGAGAGGTTGAGAAACTACAGCTGCCACCTATTAAGGATGCACCCCCCAGGAACCGTAACTTACCCCGGTAAGGGCTGAGACGACAACTGCGTTTTGATAGCCTAAAATAAAATGTATATAAAAAAGTTTCCCCTAGCCAGTCTTTGCTGTCACCACCAAGCCACCGATGCTATCATTGGCGGGAGCTGCTACAAGTATCATTTTTGTCGCGACAAGCACGAGTTTGTTGCGACAAACATGTGTTTGTCACGACAAAACACGTCTTTTGTCGCGACAAAAGTGTGCAAAATCGTGTTTGTCAAGCATACTTTTGTCTCGACAAAACACGTCTTTTGTCGCGACATACACAAAAAAGTATGCTTGTCGCGACAAAACTTTTGCCTTTGTTGGTAACGGCAGCATTACAGCCGCTATTTTTATACGGGGTTTCAGCTGAACGCAAAAAAATCAATAAAAAAAATCCTGTAAGTTTGAACGCGATTAGGCCGGCCGAACAGCCATAGTTGCGTTTCATCAAAGATTATAAATACATACATTTATAATCTTTGGTTTCATGCATGCCAAATTTTTCATTGTCGTCAGAGTTTAGATCTAGAAGATTAACGCAATTAAGGGCGGCTATTTGGTAATAATGCATACGGGCCCTGACCTTAATTCACATTAACCAGATAACCAGACAGTGGCCCAGTGCCCATCGCAAACTTTGTGGCTGTCGTGTGTGCAGGACTACCAGCGGGTGGTACGGATACACGCATCTGCACAACGGACACAACTTGGTGTCGGATCGCCAGCGCTGGACCAAGGCCCAAGCATACCAGCACGACCTCATCAAACTTTTCAAATGGCCAATGGACTACTATGACTGATTATACACACGTGCTCCACACACCGGTACACAACAAAGGTGCCGGCAACACTCATCATTGTAGATACGTCACGCACTGGTGCAAGTTTTTAGAGTGCTGTCACGCGGGCAGCAGCGCCGTTGTCAAGTTGCATGCACAGGTACTAACGAAACGGGCGGGGGTGTGGACACTTATCGCCGGCCACTCTCCCGAAAGGATTCCATCGACTTTTAAGCTTCGACGTCAACGACAGTAGCCTACTGGAGTGCATGCAACCGACACTGGTTGACCTTTTGGTGACGATGGCAGACACCGCGACTTGTTTTTAGATGTATATAGATTGCGGCATCAAGATCAGTTTCTTGATCAATATGTTTATAATGGATTATGTCTCCCAAGTAGGCCTACGACGACTGATTAAGTGATTAATTAGTTACGCTATTGTCTGCTTAATATTACTGTCTGTGTACATCCACATAACAGTAGCACATTCTCACTTTTACGTTTTTGACAAGGTATACGACAGCCGTTTTGTACAGGTTTTGATACGCCATATTACTGATATTAATCTATACACACACAAAATCACAATAATTATTTAAGTTCTAAAGACCGTGTATACCATATGCAATATAATTTCCATTGACTGAATTTTGTCGGGCAGTTTTACAATGATTATTGTACTATCATTGCAGTTGCGTTTGTGTTCTCTTTTAAGGAGAGAGAGAGAGAGTGAAACACCACCCAGTAACTACGAGCGTGCTTTCTGTTTTTGACTCGTATGTAAAGCGTGTGTAGACCAATGCTACGCCGACGTCCGGCACACAACACTGACAAACAAAAAGAGGCATAAAAGAGGCAAAGAGGCAAGCGAAAGTCCATCACAGGTCTACTTGGTACCAATCATTGCTGCGAAAATGTCAGAAAGCCAGAGAAGTGTCAGGTGAAATCACTCTTGACGAGCAATGCTTAAGTTAAATCATCTTCTTTGCATGTTCAAGACTTGCGCGTACGTCCGATACGAGCTCAGAGGCTATACAGCAGGTGTGATGTAGTGTCTCTGCACAGTGATTAAGGACCAAGACCGTCATTGTCTCTGAGGTCTCTGAACCGAAACAAAACGCAAGGCCCCCGCCATTGTTCCAGATTCAGTTTTTACTCACTCAAATTTTTCACATTATACCACAGCTGGTTCACATTATATAAAATAAAAAAAAGGTCTATAGGCCCTATAGCTCTCGCGCGCGTGTATGTGTGAGTGTTTGTGTGTGTATGTGTATGTGTGTGTGTGTGCGAGCGCGCGCGCGCGCACGCGCGTGTGTGTGTGTGTGTGTGTGTGTGTGTGTGTGTGTGTGTGTGTGTGTGTGTGTGTGTGTGTGTGTGTGTGTGTGTGTGTGTGCCGTGTGACGTAAGCCTGGGGAAGGGTTTTAATTTTTCCATTCATTAAAATAGACAGCAACTAAATTGTCGGCTACTTCCGCAAGTTCAAATTCAACATATTTTGTGTAAGAACACACAAGGTAATCTCAGATGTGTTTTTGTTGTTGTTGTTGCGCACGCACGCACGCACACACACACACACACACACACACACACACACACACACACACACACACACACACACACACACACACACACACACACACATACTATCTTACAACAAAACAGCAGGTTTTCTCTTTTCAACCAATCAGCGCTGCAGACGTGGAATGAGGCTACCTGGGAAGATGAGCTGCTCCATGTGCTGCTCACACACACACACACACACAATCATAGTATTATACTTTTATAGTAGCCTTCTTACCAGGCTGAGCTAGCCTGTATCTGACTTTATGACTTTGAACTGAAGCTACAGGGCTATAGCAATTGGCTGCTATTTGGTTTAACAAATAATGATGACTACCTGATTTATTTCAGTCACTGCAAAAGTTTGGGGTTTAAGCTTGAAATCTGCTTTTTTGTTGTTGTTGTTGTCTCGAACTGCTCGCGACAGGTTCATCGCGGCAGCTTTTGAGCGTTTGTATTACTAATGTGTGTGATTTAACCTAAATCCATAAATGTAGGTTTGAAACTGGCTCTATTCTGAATAGAGAATCAGATGAAAATAGAGCAAGTTTGAAATCTGCTTTACACGGTCAGTCGCTCGCTCGACGGTGACATCATGCACGGTCTGTAACGGACGGTCTGTACATCATGTCATATGACTGATCAAAAACGGACAATATATATAAATCCCACAGATCCATAAAATGTAGGCGGCAATACTATTCCTATTCCCCCGGCATTTACAGTTCAAAGGTCATAGGGTCAGGTGCGGGCTACCCCGAAAATTTCATATCACACACACAAACACACATAGAGGGAGAGAGAGAGAGGGCTGTCGCGATAGACCTGTCACGAGCAGTTCAGACTCGGTTTGATGACCATATATCCACACATTCACTGTATTTGACCCAGCACTAACTACGTAATCAAATGTGACGCAAACTATGATGAGGAATTTATGACCGATGCCTCCGAAGAAGCCTACGCCTGAATGAACGATTCTTTCAACCAATCACATCAGCAAACGGGTTGAGCTGTAAGCAGTGCTTTGCCCAACCTGGGAAAGAGGCCTATCTGCTCTGCTAAAAGTCACGGCTGTATTCAAGATGGAGGAACTACCCAGGAGAACGTTTACCACATTCGTTGCTAAAGATACGTTCTGGTGAGCCAGAGAATGCAACATTTCCAGCGCAGCACAAATGTCACCCATTTAGTTGATTTTGTGGTAGTGTTATTATTATTTGATTTTTTTCCACACACAAAAATATAGTTCAGCATAGCGGCAAGCGCGGAACACGACGAAATGGTTGGAAAGTCTACATTCAAACGGTTAGAAAAGAAAAGGAAAATGGAGGCATCAAACGATTCCGATCTTGCTCAGCGTCTCTCGCGCAACGAGCAACTTTTCATTAGCTTACTCCGAAACAGACACTTCCGAAAACAGACCAGCAGTTATAGGCAAATGCCTAGGAAAAGAGATGACTTGGGCTTGTCCCTAATAATGATGTCAGCCCGACATCCGAGAACACTAAGCCCCACACCATCATCGTGACTTTGGAGTTTTCTGGTAGAAACATAATTCTGCTAGCAAATCTTACTAACTTGTTGTAGATGTGTTGCTTTACGTCCTCAGAAACCGTAGGTTTATTAGGGACAGGAGCCCAGGACGGCCACCTCGACTTTCACACAGCTCCTGAGCTCCGATTACTAAGTTACTTTTAGTGAAGTGCTATGCGTTTTGAGTGATTCGTTTTAAAATCGGTGTCTGGGACAAGTGGAGAGCAAAGTTGCTGCTTCTGTTGTTGAAAGGAGACGGTTTAGGTTGTATTTTTCGCAGTTTGAATGCCTGCACTCTGAGCAGTTACCCTTTTTCACTGACTGACTATTCTATGTGTTTTGTTGTCCTTTAAATAGAGTAAGTGTCTCAGATTCGATTGGAAAATAATCGAGTACGAAGTATCGTCCCAGGGAGGAGAGACGTGACTGAAACCTTCAAGTATATATATATATATATAGCCTACGCATGGCCTGGACAGTGTCGACATCAGCCTCTTGAAAATGGATGCTGGTACAAGAGTAAGAGGGCACAAATGCAAGATAAATAAGTTCATATGTTGTACGAGTCTACGTCAACCTCCCCCCGCCCCTTCAGAGTTGCAGACAGCTGGAACTCGTTGCCACATGTGGTTGTCGACGCCCCATCCCTGCAGGCTTTCAAGAGCAAGCTCCACTTGGCAAGCGAGAAAGTTGCCAACCCACGCAGTAACCTCGTGTTGACTGAGCTAGCATAGCTTCAGGCTAGCCAGCAACTACCAGATTAAAAGGCTTTAGTTTAGCCTAAATTAATGACCAGTATGCATACTAGTAAAATAGTAACTCTTAGAGTGTATGGGACAGGAACAGGGGTTATATCTGCTTGATTCAGTACGTCTGTGGTGCTTGTGTATGTTGTAACTCTTACTAATAATTGTAACGCGCTATGAGCGTCTCATGTGCGAGAAAGGGTGATTTATAACCGTATTATAAAAAGGAAACTGACAATACCATTGATTTAATAAAATATTTCATAATTTGTCAGCGTCACCGACTGACGCCTTTTTTCCCTTCTTTTTCTTTCTTTTTCATGTGCGTCCTATGCTTTCCCGGGTTTTTACGCCTTTTCCCAGCGTTTTATTCTGACGTCACCAAAGTGACGTCACGGACAGAACAGAAGCGTTCAAGGAATGAGCGAACAACTGCTGGCGAGGTTGACAAAATGGAACAGATCTAGGAAAATGTATTCACCAATAAGACGAAAAACAGGGAAACAATAACACACAAGTGCTTTCGACGATTCTTCCTCAGGCGTTTAGTTCTGCGTACAGGTCACAAAGAAAACACTAACACAGTATTATTATTGTTATGATTATTATAATAATAATAATTATTATTGTTATTACTACTACTATTCTTTTCTGTATAAACCTGTAGTTTATCTGGCTGAACTTTCGATGACGTTTTCCGCAAAGGTGTGATCTACTGGGTTTTAAACCCGAGCTATTTTTAGTTGATTACAATTGGCCGTTTTTGTTGTTGTTGTTGTTTGGGGGGAGGGGAGGGTCCTTTAAAAAAAAAAAAAAAAAAATTAAGTATTCGCGTGTGGTGTTTTGTTGGTTTTAGGTTTGTTTTTGGGGGGTGGGTGGTGGGTGGGTGAGGGTTGGGTTGTTGTTGCGTTCTCAAGCTGAACACTCCGGGGATCAACCGCCGGATACCTGCAGTTGTACATTGCCAAATGCATTCCATAAGATGAAAGGATTGCGTATGTGACCCCATATATGTCCGTCCTAACGAGCCCTCTGGTTTCCGTGGACGTAAAGCTATATTGAACCATGCTTCGGCATTGGTCTCAGCTTGTCCCTAATATGTCAACTGACATCTGAGGACATTAAGCAATACTACCTATTTACCTACCGTATGTGACTTCTTTTCTTCTTCTTTTTTTCTTTCTTCTTTTTAATTACCCAGCACACGCTGTCTTCGGGGGATTCATCTCCATTTCTGGAGGGTGGGTGGTGTTATGCAAAGGGCTTATCTTATGCAAAGAGGTCATGGCTGAAGATAGTTCCCACGTAACTATGCTGCACATAATAATAATAGCAGTAATAATAATAATACTTGATTTATTATGCGCTCATCGATGCCCGGAGCACTCACATGATACACATTAACCTAAGTACAGTATTCTAAACTCACGTAGTGCAAAATCCTAGTAATAGTGCAATTTCCACAAAGTATTATTTGAAGCAAAAACAAAAGGTAAGCGCAAGTAGTGGTGTTAGTGTGTGCATATGTGTTGGCGCGCGCGCACTTTGCGGATACTACATCTAGGAGCGCTTTTGTGTTTCAGTGGTGACAGTGGTGGTACATTGTGTGTATTTCAGTTGCAAGTGTTCTGGTTTGTCAGCGATTTATTGATGTATGCTGACCTCTGATGTACATCTTTGTAGAACCGTCGGTAGCTTTGTGCACTCGCTTTGGGCTTTGTATACATGTGCGCCATGTTCTAAAGCGCGTTAGGAATTGTTCATTAATAAACCCAAGTAAAATCAACGCCCTTTTGGATGTTTTGTGCGCTCGTATGATCTGCACGTCTAACAGATTGTGCAATTTTGCAATGTGTTTGCAATAGTGCAATCTATGTTCAAGTAACAAATCCATTGAATACGAATCACGTAAGCATCATTGCTGTTATTGTATGTTGGATGTTTTGTGCGCTCGTATGATCTATACGTCTAACAGATTGTGCAATTTTGCAATGTGTTTGCAATAGTGCAATCTATGTTCAAGTAACAAATCCATTGAATACGAATCACACACACATCATTGCTGTTTCCCTACTTACTTTTTTTTTTTTTTTTTTTTACAACGGTCATCTATAATTTCAGGAAGGTCCGTGTGCGTAAGGAGGTAGCGGCTCAGATCAGCACCTGGCCATCGAGGTGGTCATTTCTCCTAGACGAGTATGAGAAGGTAAAATACTCACGAATTGTTTGGCGACTTTCGTTATACCAGCTGCTGCAGCTGCAAACTACAGACTTGTGTCGGGCGGTCTGGGAGAAAAACAAAACAAAAAGCGGACGTAAAATGAAATGGGGGGTTGATATACATAAAGATGCGAGTCTAGGTAATGGTCGCTGTCGTGCCGTTGGGCCTACATAATTTTGATTGGACCGTTATACAATGATTGTTACTATCATTTCGTAAATTGTTACTATCATTTCGTTGTTTTTCTTCTTCTGCTGAAACAGATGCAAAATAATAATAATGGATACTTCCAGCACCTAACCCCCACAGGCCCTAAGCGCTTACACGTTCTTTACATGTACATATTGTCAAAATTCTACGCATACACCACGAACGCACGCACGCACGCACGCACGCACGCACGCACGCACGCACGCACGCACCCACACCCACACACACACACATCACTGGGGCAATGGGACTGAAGGAAATGTTTTTAAAATGAGAAAAGTTTTCAAGGAAGATTTCAAAGAGCTAACAGGGGTTAACTACAGCAGTACAAGCCGCACTGTGCCTTCTGTTTTTGACTCGCATAAAACAACAACAACAACCGCCAGTCCATATAATGATCAGTCTTAGGCCGTTGTTGTGGTAGGCCGGCCGTGGTGAAAAACTTGAACGTTTCGAGTTTCTTGGGTACTACCAATGTAAGTAAGTAAACATGGTGCTTAACGTCCACAGAAACCATACCGCTTATTAGGGACGGGAAAAAGGGGGGAGGGGGTATGGAGGTGGGGGAAGAGGGCGATTATGTACCTATCGTTACACTGTCACCACCAGAATGATTTCTGCATTAAGATGGGCAGCGATGAGAGCCATTTTAATGTTTCAGTAGGAAGTGACGGACACAGTCACAAGACAGTTTCCACAAACCACAACCTTTTTGAAGAGAAAGGAGAGCCGAAGCGGTATCGAACCGAGGTCCTTCCGCTTACCAGCCTAACGCCTTACCGCTAGGCCAAACCGGTTCACGACTACCAGTGTGTGATGATGTGATAATTTATACCACTTCCGGAAATCTCGACTACTTTTCATGGTGTAACGGTAGCATAACACTTAGAATAGATCTAGGATACAAATTCAATGTTGTTGTTCTTATTCGACCCAGTTCCCTTTTTGTTTTTGTTTTGGTGATGGTTTGTTTAACACATAGACTAGTTCATGCGTACACATAGTGCCGTTTATTGCGAATTTTCTCTTCGTTTTTGTTTTTTGTTTTTGTTTTGTTTTTCTTTATACTCATCATCATCAACAGCAGCATCAACATCTTTGACTTGCCGGTGTAACAGATGTACCAAGCTATGGAGGGCAAGAGGCTGCTGTCCCCTGACACTGGAACCGACGTATGGTCACGCTGGCATGGTTGCACACAACCCACGACGCACGAAGTGAAGCCTGTAAACATGACAAAGGCAAAGAGAAAGGTGGCCGAGACAGCACAGCTGCCACACTTCAAGGCTGCACCCGTCAAAAACTTCAGCACACCCCGGTAAGGAGACGACATTCGTGTATTAATCACTTAATGAACATGAGTTCTTGCATAACCCAGCTGCCAGCACTAAGCCATCCATTTTTCAAGTACCCATCCGTCCACTCTGACTGAGGCTCTGCTGCAAACTCCAAGCACTGGTTTACGACATCCTTCCTTCCTTGGAGGAAGGTGCCGGAAAGCGGTGCTCGGAGTGTGGCTCTGCTGTTAGCCCAGACATCAGCCAGTCACCCAATGCACCCGATGCCCATGCACTAATCTAATTTTTTGCTGTGTGCAGAACAACCAACGGGTGGTACGGGTACAAGCATTTGCACAACGGGCGCAACTTGGTTGCGGATCGCGAGTACTGCTGGAACAAGGGTGAGGCTCGTCAGCGCGACCTCATCAAACTCCTCAAGTGGCCGATGGACTACTATGACTGACCAGAGTGTCTTCTGTAGTGTAGTGTCTCTGAAATGACGCGCGCCTGCCACCCACCGTCAACAACAAACACCCATTTATATTAAGGTTCACACTCCAAGCACCGACTATACACACCATCCTAAAGTCTGGAGGACCCTTAGGCCGGTGGCCGCTGCTTGCTACTGGCGTTGATGCAAGTAAGGCTATATGCATGATGATGATGATGTGGGGCTTAATGTCCTCGGATGTCGGGATGACATATATGGGACTAACTGTAACAGGCTATGCAAAGCATGGTCCATGATGCAAAGCGCTGCACACACAGAGCTCAGGAGCTGTGTGAAAGTTGAAGTGGACGTCCTGGGCTCCCGTCCCTAATAAGCCTTCGGTTTCTGTGGACGTAAAGCACACTCAACTAAGCGCTGTATACTGACGGGGGAGGGGGTGGAATCCGGTCATCAAGCACTCGCCATAAAGTACTCCCCTGCATCTGTTGTCTGGCTGATTTCTCTCTCTCTCTCTCTCTCTCTCTCTCTCTCTCTCTCTCTCTCTCTCTCTCTCTCTCTCTCTCCAACGGTGACTGAAGCCCGGCCGAGATTCGCTTTTCATGTCACTCAGTCAGAAACCCCGTGGGATTAAAACTATTGTTAAGCTGGACGATGGCACTCTACTCCGAAGAATATTTACAGTTATTTTGTCCAAAAAACAACTAAATCGTGACCTGGGGACATTGTAGCCTGGGAATATTGTAGCCTGTGTCAGTGTGTGGCGTTTAATGTTGTTTTTCTTATCTACAGTTGGTGTTCCTTCCAGCAATAACACACACACACACACACACACACACACACACACACACACACACACACACACACACACACACACACACACACACACACCCCACACCCACACACCCTTATGTAAACCACAACCACATCCATCACTTTATGAGTTCTATTATTATTACCCTGTGTGTGTGTGTGTGTGTGTGTGTGTGTGTGTGTGTGTGTGTGTGTGTGTGTGTGTGTGTGTGTGTGTATTTGCTACGTAACTTATTTTTGTATGTTTTGATATGCACTTTATAGATAATGATCTACATGAAACTATTATTGTAGACAATGCTCAGTTCGGCACAGACACCCACCCCCTGTTACTTTCGAGGAAAACTGGTGACCTCCATCTATGCTAGAAACACTCCCCACTTTAACGAGCCATACTGAGTCACTCCCACATGCGTTTTACTCAAATAAATTGTGCGGTTATAAAGGGACTTGTCATTAGAATTCTGCGAGAGGGGAGGGGGGAAGGAGGGGGGGGGTATTTTTTTTTTAATGGGGTTGATGTTTGGTCGTTTTTCTTTCTCGTTTTGTTGTTGCAATTACATAAAAGCTGATTGCAGAGGAAACGTACATAACATCTATAAGCTCTTCGGACACGTAAGGGACATGTGTCTTTTTGGAGGGGGGAGTAAAAAAACGCCTACTCTAAGCTTCGCGTGAAAATGTGCAGGGCTCACTTTGCGCAAGGAGAGTAGCTGTGGATTAGATTAGGAAGTAAAACGCGCGTACGCGAGATATACCCTGGCAACGGTTAAAACAAAACTGCCACACATGCATCAATGGGCGCCAGTTTTACTCACCGGCATGGACTTTTTGCAGAGTTTGACCCGTTTGATTCCTGTCGGGCATGCAGTTATACAATGGTTTTTACTGTTTTATTTGAACAGCTTTTGAAGAAAGAAAAAGAAAAAAAGAAAAAAAAAGGGCGGAACCCAGTACTAAACTACACGGTGTAGTGTGTTTCTGTGTCATTGTCTACATCTCACACACACACACACACACACACACACACACACACACACACACACACACACACACACACACACACACACACACGCGTAGTATTATTGGCGGGAGCTATCGCAAGTATAATTTTTGTCGCAACAAACATAATTTTGTCGCGACAAGCACACTTTTGTCGCGACAAAAGACGTGTTTTGATGCGACAAACGTGTTTTTTGTCGCAACGTTGTTGTTGTTTTTTTGTCGTGACAAAAATGATACTTGTAGCAGCTCCCGCCAATGATACGGCAGGGCCTACACACTGAAACCAAGCTGCACGTAAAAGACCCATACAGCTGGAAATAAAGGTGGAGGAGGTTCGGGTACGGAAAACGTGTTTCATCCATTAAATTTTACTAAATTTTGGTAAAACAGGTGGGCCGGAATTATTTCTATGCTGCTCTCTTGATTCTATATTCAGTTTATGAACCTACAGTTTTGTTAGCGACGGAAAACTCAATACCGGCTTCCCAGCAGCCTTCTTCCGGAGGAAGGATGTCGTAAACCAATGCTTGGAGTTTGCCCCAAGTCTCCGTTAGCACACCCGCGGCGGCAAACGGCACCGTCTGTCTGATATCGGGCACAAAAGTTGCGTGTCCATGTCGCCTGAGGTGCAAGATCAAAGAAACCGCGGGTATAACCGACCATCCGTTACACATGACTCACGTGTGTGCAAACCGTCATTGGCTGAAGTTTCGAGTCAAATCGACGAAGCAGTTTAAAGCAATATCCTCCGATTTCAAGTTTTTAGTTTGCTCAGTCTCTTTTACCTCAGTGAGAAAGGCCGGTCTTCTGGCAAACATGTTTGTCGAGAGTCAGTGGCGCAGAGCAAATTCGATTCTGGAGAAATCACAGGGCGAGTGCAAAGCTAGCACACATATCGGTTACCCATCCATTTGGTGACCACGCTCGATCGTGCGTAACTCTGGCTTACGATAGCGAGTACTCTTGCTCTGCGCCACTGGCTCTCAAACTGTACTAGTTGACTGAGCGTAATTTTTTTTTGTTGTAAACAACAAGTTATTCACTTATTTAACTTCAAAAAAAAAGTGGCAAGAGACACACTTATACCTGACGCGCAAGATTCCAAAGTTTGTGAAGTGTAATTACCACGCAATCGCAACACGGGTCCTCAATATGCAAAGCAGTTTCAAGAGCAATCTTTGCTCTGTGATTGGTGCAAAACACTCAGTCGGAAGCTTTCTCTCGTGCAGCACTAGAAATTTCTGTCCATGGCGGACGTTGGCGAGAGTCTCGACTTTTGGGCACTTCTTGACGAAGTGGCTGACGATACAGTGAACCGACTTGTCTATGAGATGGGTCCCACTACCGTTTCCTGTGCGTTTGGAGACGGAGACACGGTCGACATACTGTCCATTTGCGACCCAAGCTCTTTGAGCGACAGCGTAGCCGGGGTCGTAGTAGCAGACGACACATGCAAGCACGTGCAGCTGAACATGGAAGAAGTTTCAACAGAAAAGAGATGCGACAAACCTGTGCTTCCAGCAGCGGGTCCACTGTCGACAGAACAAAGTCCTCATTTGTCGCTTCAGTTGAAACCCTCGGCAAACTCACGGTTCATTATTGGAGCAGGTAACAGTTTTCGTTTCCCTGGTAGTCTAGTTTTTTACTTGTAGTATTCTTCGTACCCAAATCGTCGTTGCGGAAGCACTGTTTTTGTTTCTGCCAAGTGGTCTGAACTTTAAGGTATAAAATATCAGTTAGGTTCGTGGTTTTTGTTACCATGGCTTTTTGTTCCCTTTTAGCGTGCCCGCATCCTCAGTTTTGTTGTTGTTGTTTTTTTTTGTTTTTTTTTAACTGACCTTTTATATAATTTGTACCACAATTTTTTGTTCTCTCTTAACAGTCGACACAGGATAGGTTGACAAGGGCTATATAGTCTTGCACACTTTCCTGTTGATGGCTTGTGGAGTGGAACTTTTCAGGCTTGTTTTGGGTTTCCCATGTTGTATAAATTTGTGATTAGACCAAGTTAAACACACCAGACGAAGTTGTAGACATGTCAAGAATTTTATTTGGCAAGAGTTTTGAATGTGTAGCAACTTGCTTTGCTGACCCTGTTTGACTGATCAGTTTGATAGCATGTTAGTTGTTGCAGTCCAGTAAGTACTTAATACATCCCTTGTTTGACTGATCAGTTTGATAGCATGTTAGTTGTTGCAGTCCAGTAAGTACTTAATACATCCCTTGTTTGACTGATCAGTTTGATAGCATGTTAGTTGTTGCAGTCCAGTAAGTACTTAATACATCCCTTGTCTTTGATTTGTTTCTACAGCCTGCCCCCTTTCCCAGTTATTATTTTTGTTGATTTTCTTTCCTTCTGGATTTATTACCTTTTAAAAAAATCTTTCAGTGTTGACTGTTTTTCTTTGCTAAAAATATGAAACCTCCACCCCCCATCTGGCCCAAGTGGACAGATCACACATGTATTTGTCTGTTATTGTTTTTTTTCTTCCATCTTCTAAAAATGTGGACCTTTTTCCCACTGTAACCAAATATACTGTACTAGAATTTAGACAAATGAGAGAAAGAAAATGGACAGGTACATGTATGCCATAAGGTGTTAGTTGTTACTTTGCAAAAATATAGGCTACAGCTGTTTTAGATCGCACAGCCACAGCAGTATTTGTTTCACAACCTGTAATTTGAAGTGAGAAATAAATCTGTGTGTGGGATGAATTTCATTTACTATTAAAAGACATTTCTTTGGCCTTTATATTGATGTTGACTTCCTTTCTAGTTGTGTTCTTCATCTGTCTTAAGTTTAACAAACCAAAGCATTCTGTTTAATTTTATAGGGCAGACTGGAGAAAAAAAGAAGAAGGTGGAAAACTAAAAACTGGTGGCAACAAGATTCATTTATTAAGAGTGTGTTGAGTGTAGACCAAGGTCAGAAGTCATTGCCACAGAGACGGCAATTGCCACAGCGACGCAGCCGATGGCAGTTTAGCAAACTGCAGCGACAGCAACTTGATGCTGCTTTCAAGGAGAACATGTACCCCAGCAAATGGAGGATCACAGAACTGTCCAGAACCCTTGGGGTACCAGTGCACACACTGCGGGTACGTAGTTAAAGTTGGAGGATGTCATTGTCAGAGTTGTCCAGAGCCCTTGGGGTGCCCATGCACACACCAAGGGTTAGTCATTAAAGCTGGAGAATCTCAGAAGTGGCCAGAGCCCTTGGGGTACCAATGCACAAGTGAAGGGTGAGTAGCTAAAGATGGAGAATTTCAGAATTGCCCGGGGCCCTTTTGGGTACCCATGCACCCACCAAGGGTAAGTAGCTAAAAAGTTGGAGAATCTCAGAAGTGCCCAGAGCCCTTTTGGGTACCCATGTACCCACCAAGGGTAAGTAGCTAAAGATGAAGGATCATAGTATTGTCCAGAGCCCTTGTGGTACCCACGCCAAGGGTAAGTAGCTAAAGTTGGAGAATCTCAATTGCTCAGAGCCCTTGGGGTCCCCATGCACACACCAAGGCACGGGTAGCAAATTAACAGAAAAAATGATTTTTTTAATGCAAAATAAACTCCTCTCAAGCAATTGGTCAAACCCCATGCATTTACTATCTGCCAAAAAGTCCAGGTCTGTATTAAAGAATGCATTTTAATTAAAGCATTTAAGAAGTCTCTCTCCTTCTTAATCTCAGGTCAAAGGTAGTTCACTGCTGACATCAGTTTCTGGCAGCACTACTAGTTTCCCCCTGTCCATTTATGATGATAGTTCTGAACCAGTTTCTTCACTATCTCTGAGTTGACACAGGCCACCTACTCATGAAGGTAAACAAACTAGCCAGGAATCTGTCTCAGTCTCTGTCTCCCTGACTTTGGGGTGTGAAGTTGGTGTCAGAACATACCAGCTTCGACAGCTGCCAGGCCAGGGTGGGTGGCATCCAACAAGGTTAGTGGTGGTCAGAGGTAGTTCACTGCTACATCAGTTTCTGGCAACATTACTAGTTTCCTGCTGTCCATTTGCATGTGGGACAGACCTCATTTCGCAGTTCAGCATCATGTTGTGAAAAGACGGTACAGAAGACTGGGACTTCTGTTTTCATAGTCATGATGATAGTTCTGAACCAGTTTCTTCACTGTCTCTGAGTTGACATAGGCCACCTACTCATGAAGGTAAACAAACTAGGCTACTAACCAGGAATCTGCCAGTACCAGCGAAAGATGCTGTTGATGGGATAGATCCAGATTTCCTGGACCAGTGAGTATGAGGTGAAAATACGTTTGATGTAGGTGTCTCGAAAGGCCAGTCTGCATGTTTTAATGAATGGCCATTGGCTTTCTACTGGGCTGTAATTTGGAGGTTGAACTAATTCTACCACATAATTATTTAACAAATGAGTACTTGTTTCCTGACAAAATGTTGTCTTCCCACTTATATTCAGACAGCCACCTATTGTCAACATTACAATGGTTCTGGGCTATCCAATCATGAATCATAAAATGACATGATGTGAAGCAGATTGTTGTATAGGTTTGGTTTCAGAATCGGCGTTGGCGTCTTCGCAAACGACAGGGCATAAGTGGTGATCTTCACACCCGTGGCAGTCGAACGATGCTGCCAGACAAAGGCGATATTAACACTGAAACTACTCAATGCCAACCAACAACAGCATGCTCCAGGTTGATCTGTAATTTTGACCTTCAGTAAATTATTTTATGGGCATGGGCTTCTTTCACTTTTGGTGGTTTTCACTGCCTTCACCTCCAAATTTTGCCAGAGGAGTTTTTTTATATTTATTTACACTGTACAAGAAAAATCTGGAGAAATAATTATACAAATGTTCCCCTGAAATTGCTGTTCAATGGAAAAGAACTAGCTCTAAAATGAAAGAAACTAGGCTGCTCTACACCCCCATCCCACACCAGTCAGTACTTTTTTGCATGATTTAAAAAAACAAAATTCATTTTTATAATTACATGCACATTTATGTATCTTCTTATGCTGCCCATGGATGACAAATAATAGTTTTCAAGGCACTGTTTTCTCTTTGTTTTCAAAACTGTATTTCTCTACAGAACATACAGGCTTCTGACTTGGACTGTTGACTTACTTTTGCTAACATTTTTAGAAGTTGTGTGACTTATGGTCATTATTTTTGTTTTTATCAGTGAACTTCCAGCACCAAGCAGCAGTTCTGGAAGACAAACAACACACACTCTTGAAACAAGCCCTCATCCTGTAAAACCTGCCTGCACTGTTGCCAAATCCAGCAACACCTCAGTTTCAGCAACAACCACAACTACTTCGTTCATCACCAGCACTGCTTCAACTCTCCTGAATTTGCTGTCTGTTCCCCGCCCAGTATATGAGATGGCAGGGAGGGCCATCATGGACTACAACTGGGGGATGTCCAGTCTCATGACTGGCTGGAACCTCCACCCCTCTTTCTGCTGGCCTACAGGTGCTCTGCATCTGCCATCCTACCCATTTCTGTACCCGATTTCTCCATGGCAGAGTCAAAACTTGCCCGCACTGCCTCAGACATACTCCTCTGACCCAAACATTCCTCACCTGGTGAAGACTGACCACCCTGATGGGAACAAGTCTGAGGTGTCTGGTCTTCAGGTTGGCTCTGCCGCTCAGTCCTACATCCATCCTTTCGAGGACAGGCTTGAACCAAACTGGTCTCTACCATCAACCTACCACTACTATGGTAAGTCTTCCAACCGTTTGCCACCAAACTACCCAGTTCCTTCAGCTTTTATTCACCCTGTGCGAGCTTCCACTCTGGATCCACTCTGTAGCTCAGTAGCTTGTCCACAGTCTGACAAAGCACCCACCATAACCAGCACTCTAAGCCCATCTGCAGATGCCAAATTAGCCACCCAGGAAGACCAGACCTCAGGAAGTCATCCCAGCTTTTCAAGTCCGCCCACCTTTTTCAGTTCCATAATCGAGAGCACAGAATATTCAGGTGTAGCATCCAGCAGCATGTCAAAATTTGCAAGTTGCACTTCATCCAAGCTTGAGGTCACGAGCTACTCTTCCCCTGCAAAAAGTGTTGCCATGTCAGCTACCGCTGTCCAGCAGTCTGCGTGCCCATATGGAGTATGCCAAAGTTCCGTCACGATCCCCACCTGGTCTGGCTTGGCTTCCCACCCAAGGTCAGCCTACCCTGCGGAAAGCTTACTTCAGCCACCCTACCTGGCCACCATCTACCCTGCCATGTCAGGTTTGGCCACACCTTTTATTCCTCCTTCCATGCAAAAGTTGAATGGTGAAGTTGAATCTGGTGTTGCATCTGCTGCTGAAAACTGCAGGGAAATGTATACAGCTGTTCAACAGAAACCAGGGAAGCTGCAGCTGAGGGAGGATGAGCTTGAAGCAGAGGGAGACCAGTTGGAGGTGCTAGATGTAACAACAGTGACTCAGTCAAGGGAAGAAGATGTCTCGTCCACATCAGATGAGACAAAGTAAAGACACGTTAACATTGGATAAATATGTTCCTTGGACACTGGACAAATATGTTCCAGGACACAGTAAACTATGTTCAGAGGTCAAGAGAAAAAAAATTGAGCTGTGAGGAAATTGTGCCTGCAATTTGTAATGTGCAACTTTTATTTTCTTATCATTTCCACATTGTCTCAGAGTACATTGGAATGAACATTCTGTTACAATAGTAACTGTACATGTGTTGCATTTGTTTAAATGTTTTTGACATGGATTGTAGACTTAATTGTGTACATGGAACATGGTACTATTATTGTTGTGTTTGTTTGTGTCTTATCATTTCCACATTGTCTCAGAGGACATTGGAATGAACATTCTGTTACAATAGTAACTGTACATGTGTCGCATTTGTTTAAATGTTTTTGACATGGATTGTAGACTTAATTGTGTACATGGAACATGGTACTATTATTGTTGTGTTTGTTTGTGTCATGGGAGTTTTGAAAACTTCATGGGTCGCCATTAATGTTGACTTTACACAATTTGTTCCTTTTGATTATGTGACACAGAAGAAAAGAAGAAAGAAAAAAAGCTGCAACATTCTTTCTTGTGCTTTTTGTTTGTTTGTTTGTTGGTTGTTTTTTGGCAGGTGAAAGCTATCCTAAATTTACTTGGAAGTGAGCCACAATGATTTCACCCAAAACCTGACATGATTTTGTTTTGTTTTGCTTCTTTATTTCAAAACGATGCACACGGATGCTACCAGTTATGTACATGCCCAAATCCCATCTACAACATGGACACCCACCTTCATTCATGGTTGTAAAGTGAACCTGTTTACATCTCATCTACTCCTAATGTCAGTAAACATGCATGCACAAAATGCAACCATACATCTGAATTGGTGGTTGCATCAACAACATACCTTTCCTAAGAAATAATTCAAAAAATGATGACCTTTACATGTGGGCAACCATTAGCTTTCTCATACATTCTACTGTCTGCAGCAGTCCATTATTGCAAATGGGGCAGACTGCTGATGAAAAATAAATGGTATTGCAAACTTATACCATAGCACTGGTAAAAACAAAAGTGTCATTTCCTGTGGTGGCATACAGTCACGTAATTATGTACACATGCTCAGTCTTATAATGTATTTATTCTGCCATTAAACAGATCAGCAAGGAAGACTAAGCACACAATAAAACACTTTGGTGATATATCAACATTGCAAAGGAGTGAAACCATGAGTCACAGGCAAATTGACTATAATGGCAATGAGCGTCTGCCCACTTTATACTGGCTTCACAACAGCTTCTAGGATCAGCTGTCCATGTCACTCCTGGTACACGCAGCATGCATCTTGACTGCTTTCTTTATACAGGTCATGACTGAGCAATTCCTGAGTGTTCCGACTCTCATACTAGGTGTTTCCACATGCACACAGTTAACTCGCGTATATGGTCTTTCTCCTCATACACACACACAGCTTGCGCCCTTCACTCTTGTAGATTGTCAAGTAATGCTCACTTGATCAAAATGCACAACACGGCAATCCACTTGTTCAATGTAACAGCAGTGAAATGAAATGTGGTGAAACTGCTTCTCCACAAAAATGATGTCCATTTACATTTCAAAACAGATCATAAACTGTATTACATATGAAAGTTTCCCCCGGCCCCAATTCCTCAAAGAATACAAAAAACTAAATCATGAGAAGAAAAAAAAGTTTAACTGCATGAAGAAAAAGCAATGAACACATATATTAGTTTCCTGTACAAGACTGAAAAATACATTTATAATTGTGAGAAAATTTATTCCCAATTCAAACTTGTTGGTCAGTACTGTGTCCTTTGTTCTTTTCCATTTGATTATGCTACTTTGCTAGTCCAGGAGAACTTTGTACTTGTCGCAGAGTGTGTCAAACAAACAAGGCCGTTTTGGGTGACAACACTGGTGATCATGGCCACAATGAACAGCCATTTTAGGTGACAACACTGGGTGATTGATCACAGCCATGCAAACGGCCACTAAAAGAAGTGGGGTGGGGGGGGGGGGGGGGGGGGAACTCTACACCATTCCAACATGGAGAGTTAAGATGTGCAAACAAACCTGTCCATTTGTACAGTGTGTTGCCAGAGATCTACCCAAGGTACAAAGAAATGTCAATGCACCATACTGTATTCATGTTTTATTTTCCATGTATATACACAAGTCTGATGAACTGCTTAGTGAACCTCGCCTTTGTTTCTATTAACTTCATTGTTGATGGTGTTGAATGCATTCTGTTGTTAGAAACCTAGCTCTTAAATGTCCACACAATATTTTCTCAGCTACCACACGGAACCATACACTATTTGTCCATTCAGGGTGAAAATCACCCTACTCGATCATTGCAGTCATTTCTATCACGTTCTTACATGCTGCAAGGCTTACACTGTGTATATATATATATATACAAACAAGTACATATATACACATATATATATATACATACAAAATGCCATGCAGGAAAAGATGAACATACTTTACACCAGTTTAAAAAGACTCAAACACACAAGTTTTCCAGTAGAAAGCACATGGAACATGGTTTAAATCATTTCTGAATCAGAACAACACAAACACCGGGTACACCTTCATGGACTTACCAGATTTAAAAACAACAAAACAATCTTATTTACAAAACAACAAGAAGTATCTCATCACAAATATATCAATGTCACACAAAATGTAATCATCCTACTGGTACTGTTTGATGTCTATAACATACACTGAGTACACACTATCCACACAAGAAGAACAGAAAACAGACCAAACTCCACCCCACCTTCCTGCCTCCTAAAAGCAGTTCCAAAAAACACACCTTTAACTTGGCCAACAAGAAGGCCAATGTTTACCCCCTGCTCTTAGCATGATCCTACTCCTCACAATATTAAAGGCATACAAAGGTTTGTGACACATAAAGTACACCCACTGAAAGCGAAGAATGGATACTTGACGTTGACAACACTGAAAGTACAAAACATATAAAAGCAAAGGCCATAGGTGCTCACGTAGTTGCACATGGCAGTTTGTGGACGTGAAACAATTATTTCTGGGACTCTCCTGTTTCACCGCATCAACAATGTTTTTTTGCTTTTTATGAGAGAACTCATGCAAATTATAGTAAAGCACTGACCATGATAATTTCTTATTTTTGTG
>OY757543.1:11017965-11282965 GCA_963584105.1 Alviniconcha strummeri
CCATGTCGCCTGAGGTGCAAGATCAAAGAAACCGCGGGTATAACCGACCATCCGTTACACATGACTCACGTGTGTGCAAACCGTCATTGGCTGAAGTTTCGAGTCAAATCGACGAAGCAGTTTAAAGCAATATCCTCCGATTTCAAGTTTTTAGTTTGCTCAGTCTCTTTTACCTCAGTGAGAAAGGCCGGTCTTCTGGCAAACATGTTTGTCGAGAGTCAGTGGCGCAGAGCAAATTCGATTCTGGAGAAATCACAGGGCGAGTGCAAAGCTAGCACACATATCGGTTACCCATCCATTTGGTGACCACGCTCGATCGTGCGTAACTCTGGCTTACGATAGCGAGTACTCTTGCTCTGCGCCACTGGCTCTCAAACTGTACTAGTTGACTGAGCGTAATTTTTTTTTGTTGTAAACAACAAGTTATTCACTTATTTAACTTCAAAAAAAAAGTGGCAAGAGACACACTTATACCTGACGCGCAAGATTCCAAAGTTTGTGAAGTGTAATTACCACGCAATCGCAACACGGGTCCTCAATATGCAAAGCAGTTTCAAGAGCAATCTTTGCTCTGTGATTGGTGCAAAACACTCAGTCGGAAGCTTTCTCTCGTGCAGCACTAGAAATTTCTGTCCATGGCGGACGTTGGCGAGAGTCTCGACTTTTGGGCACTTCTTGACGAAGTGGCTGACGATACAGTGAACCGACTTGTCTATGAGATGGGTCCCACTACCGTTTCCTGTGCGTTTGGAGACGGAGACACGGTCGACATACTGTCCATTTGCGACCCAAGCTCTTTGAGCGACAGCGTAGCCGGGGTCGTAGTAGCAGACGACACATGCAAGCACGTGCAGCTGAACATGGAAGAAGTTTCAACAGAAAAGAGATGCGACAAACCTGTGCTTCCAGCAGCGGGTCCACTGTCGACAGAACAAAGTCCTCATTTGTCGCTTCAGTTGAAACCCTCGGCAAACTCACGGTTCATTATTGGAGCAGGTAACAGTTTTCGTTTCCCTGGTAGTCTAGTTTTTTACTTGTAGTATTCTTCGTACCCAAATCGTCGTTGCGGAAGCACTGTTTTTGTTTCTGCCAAGTGGTCTGAACTTTAAGGTATAAAATATCAGTTAGGTTCGTGGTTTTTGTTACCATGGCTTTTTGTTCCCTTTTAGCGTGCCCGCATCCTCAGTTTTGTTGTTGTTGTTTTTTTTTGTTTTTTTTTAACTGACCTTTTATATAATTTGTACCACAATTTTTTGTTCTCTCTTAACAGTCGACACAGGATAGGTTGACAAGGGCTATATAGTCTTGCACACTTTCCTGTTGATGGCTTGTGGAGTGGAACTTTTCAGGCTTGTTTTGGGTTTCCCATGTTGTATAAATTTGTGATTAGACCAAGTTAAACACACCAGACGAAGTTGTAGACATGTCAAGAATTTTATTTGGCAAGAGTTTTGAATGTGTAGCAACTTGCTTTGCTGACCCTGTTTGACTGATCAGTTTGATAGCATGTTAGTTGTTGCAGTCCAGTAAGTACTTAATACATCCCTTGTTTGACTGATCAGTTTGATAGCATGTTAGTTGTTGCAGTCCAGTAAGTACTTAATACATCCCTTGTTTGACTGATCAGTTTGATAGCATGTTAGTTGTTGCAGTCCAGTAAGTACTTAATACATCCCTTGTCTTTGATTTGTTTCTACAGCCTGCCCCCTTTCCCAGTTATTATTTTTGTTGATTTTCTTTCCTTCTGGATTTATTACCTTTTAAAAAAATCTTTCAGTGTTGACTGTTTTTCTTTGCTAAAAATATGAAACCTCCACCCCCCATCTGGCCCAAGTGGACAGATCACACATGTATTTGTCTGTTATTGTTTTTTTTCTTCCATCTTCTAAAAATGTGGACCTTTTTCCCACTGTAACCAAATATACTGTACTAGAATTTAGACAAATGAGAGAAAGAAAATGGACAGGTACATGTATGCCATAAGGTGTTAGTTGTTACTTTGCAAAAATATAGGCTACAGCTGTTTTAGATCGCACAGCCACAGCAGTATTTGTTTCACAACCTGTAATTTGAAGTGAGAAATAAATCTGTGTGTGGGATGAATTTCATTTACTATTAAAAGACATTTCTTTGGCCTTTATATTGATGTTGACTTCCTTTCTAGTTGTGTTCTTCATCTGTCTTAAGTTTAACAAACCAAAGCATTCTGTTTAATTTTATAGGGCAGACTGGAGAAAAAAAGAAGAAGGTGGAAAACTAAAAACTGGTGGCAACAAGATTCATTTATTAAGAGTGTGTTGAGTGTAGACCAAGGTCAGAAGTCATTGCCACAGAGACGGCAATTGCCACAGCGACGCAGCCGATGGCAGTTTAGCAAACTGCAGCGACAGCAACTTGATGCTGCTTTCAAGGAGAACATGTACCCCAGCAAATGGAGGATCACAGAACTGTCCAGAACCCTTGGGGTACCAGTGCACACACTGCGGGTACGTAGTTAAAGTTGGAGGATGTCATTGTCAGAGTTGTCCAGAGCCCTTGGGGTGCCCATGCACACACCAAGGGTTAGTCATTAAAGCTGGAGAATCTCAGAAGTGGCCAGAGCCCTTGGGGTACCAATGCACAAGTGAAGGGTGAGTAGCTAAAGATGGAGAATTTCAGAATTGCCCGGGGCCCTTTTGGGTACCCATGCACCCACCAAGGGTAAGTAGCTAAAAAGTTGGAGAATCTCAGAAGTGCCCAGAGCCCTTTTGGGTACCCATGTACCCACCAAGGGTAAGTAGCTAAAGATGAAGGATCATAGTATTGTCCAGAGCCCTTGTGGTACCCACGCCAAGGGTAAGTAGCTAAAGTTGGAGAATCTCAATTGCTCAGAGCCCTTGGGGTCCCCATGCACACACCAAGGCACGGGTAGCAAATTAACAGAAAAAATGATTTTTTTAATGCAAAATAAACTCCTCTCAAGCAATTGGTCAAACCCCATGCATTTACTATCTGCCAAAAAGTCCAGGTCTGTATTAAAGAATGCATTTTAATTAAAGCATTTAAGAAGTCTCTCTCCTTCTTAATCTCAGGTCAAAGGTAGTTCACTGCTGACATCAGTTTCTGGCAGCACTACTAGTTTCCCCCTGTCCATTTATGATGATAGTTCTGAACCAGTTTCTTCACTATCTCTGAGTTGACACAGGCCACCTACTCATGAAGGTAAACAAACTAGCCAGGAATCTGTCTCAGTCTCTGTCTCCCTGACTTTGGGGTGTGAAGTTGGTGTCAGAACATACCAGCTTCGACAGCTGCCAGGCCAGGGTGGGTGGCATCCAACAAGGTTAG
The DNA here is from genome assembly GCA_963584105.1 of Alviniconcha strummeri. Classification (NCBI taxonomy): domain Eukaryota; kingdom Metazoa; phylum Mollusca; class Gastropoda; family Provannidae; genus Alviniconcha; species Alviniconcha strummeri. Next base: position 11,021,293 of record OY757543.1, read on the forward strand.
TGGTGGTCAGAGGTAGTTCACTGCTACATCAGTTTCTGGCAACATTACTAGTTTCCTGCTGTCCATTTGCATGTGGGACAGACCTCATTTCGCAGTTCAGCATCATGTTGTGAAAAGACGGTACAGAAGACTGGGACTTCTGTTTTCATAGTCATGATGATAGTTCTGAACCAGTTTCTTCACTGTCTCTGAGTTGACATAGGCCACCTACTCATGAAGGTAAACAAACTAGGCTACTAACCAGGAATCTGCCAGTACCAGCGAAAGATGCTGTTGATGGGATAGATCCAGATTTCCTGGACCAGTGAGTATGAGGTGAAAATACGTTTGATGTAGGTGTCTCGAAAGGCCAGTCTGCATGTTTTAATGAATGGCCATTGGCTTTCTACTGGGCTGTAATTTGGAGGTTGAACTAATTCTACCACATAATTATTTAACAAATGAGTACTTGTTTCCTGACAAAATGTTGTCTTCCCACTTATATTCAGACAGCCACCTATTGTCAACATTACAATGGTTCTGGGCTATCCAATCATGAATCATAAAATGACATGATGTGAAGCAGATTGTTGTATAGGTTTGGTTTCAGAATCGGCGTTGGCGTCTTCGCAAACGACAGGGCATAAGTGGTGATCTTCACACCCGTGGCAGTCGAACGATGCTGCCAGACAAAGGCGATATTAACACTGAAACTACTCAATGCCAACCAACAACAGCATGCTCCAGGTTGATCTGTAATTTTGACCTTCAGTAAATTATTTTATGGGCATGGGCTTCTTTCACTTTTGGTGGTTTTCACTGCCTTCACCTCCAAATTTTGCCAGAGGAGTTTTTTTATATTTATTTACACTGTACAAGAAAAATCTGGAGAAATAATTATACAAATGTTCCCCTGAAATTGCTGTTCAATGGAAAAGAACTAGCTCTAAAATGAAAGAAACTAGGCTGCTCTACACCCCCATCCCACACCAGTCAGTACTTTTTTGCATGATTTAAAAAAACAAAATTCATTTTTATAATTACATGCACATTTATGTATCTTCTTATGCTGCCCATGGATGACAAATAATAGTTTTCAAGGCACTGTTTTCTCTTTGTTTTCAAAACTGTATTTCTCTACAGAACATACAGGCTTCTGACTTGGACTGTTGACTTACTTTTGCTAACATTTTTAGAAGTTGTGTGACTTATGGTCATTATTTTTGTTTTTATCAGTGAACTTCCAGCACCAAGCAGCAGTTCTGGAAGACAAACAACACACACTCTTGAAACAAGCCCTCATCCTGTAAAACCTGCCTGCACTGTTGCCAAATCCAGCAACACCTCAGTTTCAGCAACAACCACAACTACTTCGTTCATCACCAGCACTGCTTCAACTCTCCTGAATTTGCTGTCTGTTCCCCGCCCAGTATATGAGATGGCAGGGAGGGCCATCATGGACTACAACTGGGGGATGTCCAGTCTCATGACTGGCTGGAACCTCCACCCCTCTTTCTGCTGGCCTACAGGTGCTCTGCATCTGCCATCCTACCCATTTCTGTACCCGATTTCTCCATGGCAGAGTCAAAACTTGCCCGCACTGCCTCAGACATACTCCTCTGACCCAAACATTCCTCACCTGGTGAAGACTGACCACCCTGATGGGAACAAGTCTGAGGTGTCTGGTCTTCAGGTTGGCTCTGCCGCTCAGTCCTACATCCATCCTTTCGAGGACAGGCTTGAACCAAACTGGTCTCTACCATCAACCTACCACTACTATGGTAAGTCTTCCAACCGTTTGCCACCAAACTACCCAGTTCCTTCAGCTTTTATTCACCCTGTGCGAGCTTCCACTCTGGATCCACTCTGTAGCTCAGTAGCTTGTCCACAGTCTGACAAAGCACCCACCATAACCAGCACTCTAAGCCCATCTGCAGATGCCAAATTAGCCACCCAGGAAGACCAGACCTCAGGAAGTCATCCCAGCTTTTCAAGTCCGCCCACCTTTTTCAGTTCCATAATCGAGAGCACAGAATATTCAGGTGTAGCATCCAGCAGCATGTCAAAATTTGCAAGTTGCACTTCATCCAAGCTTGAGGTCACGAGCTACTCTTCCCCTGCAAAAAGTGTTGCCATGTCAGCTACCGCTGTCCAGCAGTCTGCGTGCCCATATGGAGTATGCCAAAGTTCCGTCACGATCCCCACCTGGTCTGGCTTGGCTTCCCACCCAAGGTCAGCCTACCCTGCGGAAAGCTTACTTCAGCCACCCTACCTGGCCACCATCTACCCTGCCATGTCAGGTTTGGCCACACCTTTTATTCCTCCTTCCATGCAAAAGTTGAATGGTGAAGTTGAATCTGGTGTTGCATCTGCTGCTGAAAACTGCAGGGAAATGTATACAGCTGTTCAACAGAAACCAGGGAAGCTGCAGCTGAGGGAGGATGAGCTTGAAGCAGAGGGAGACCAGTTGGAGGTGCTAGATGTAACAACAGTGACTCAGTCAAGGGAAGAAGATGTCTCGTCCACATCAGATGAGACAAAGTAAAGACACGTTAACATTGGATAAATATGTTCCTTGGACACTGGACAAATATGTTCCAGGACACAGTAAACTATGTTCAGAGGTCAAGAGAAAAAAAATTGAGCTGTGAGGAAATTGTGCCTGCAATTTGTAATGTGCAACTTTTATTTTCTTATCATTTCCACATTGTCTCAGAGTACATTGGAATGAACATTCTGTTACAATAGTAACTGTACATGTGTTGCATTTGTTTAAATGTTTTTGACATGGATTGTAGACTTAATTGTGTACATGGAACATGGTACTATTATTGTTGTGTTTGTTTGTGTCTTATCATTTCCACATTGTCTCAGAGGACATTGGAATGAACATTCTGTTACAATAGTAACTGTACATGTGTCGCATTTGTTTAAATGTTTTTGACATGGATTGTAGACTTAATTGTGTACATGGAACATGGTACTATTATTGTTGTGTTTGTTTGTGTCATGGGAGTTTTGAAAACTTCATGGGTCGCCATTAATGTTGACTTTACACAATTTGTTCCTTTTGATTATGTGACACAGAAGAAAAGAAGAAAGAAAAAAAGCTGCAACATTCTTTCTTGTGCTTTTTGTTTGTTTGTTTGTTGGTTGTTTTTTGGCAGGTGAAAGCTATCCTAAATTTACTTGGAAGTGAGCCACAATGATTTCACCCAAAACCTGACATGATTTTGTTTTGTTTTGCTTCTTTATTTCAAAACGATGCACACGGATGCTACCAGTTATGTACATGCCCAAATCCCATCTACAACATGGACACCCACCTTCATTCATGGTTGTAAAGTGAACCTGTTTACATCTCATCTACTCCTAATGTCAGTAAACATGCATGCACAAAATGCAACCATACATCTGAATTGGTGGTTGCATCAACAACATACCTTTCCTAAGAAATAATTCAAAAAATGATGACCTTTACATGTGGGCAACCATTAGCTTTCTCATACATTCTACTGTCTGCAGCAGTCCATTATTGCAAATGGGGCAGACTGCTGATGAAAAATAAATGGTATTGCAAACTTATACCATAGCACTGGTAAAAACAAAAGTGTCATTTCCTGTGGTGGCATACAGTCACGTAATTATGTACACATGCTCAGTCTTATAATGTATTTATTCTGCCATTAAACAGATCAGCAAGGAAGACTAAGCACACAATAAAACACTTTGGTGATATATCAACATTGCAAAGGAGTGAAACCATGAGTCACAGGCAAATTGACTATAATGGCAATGAGCGTCTGCCCACTTTATACTGGCTTCACAACAGCTTCTAGGATCAGCTGTCCATGTCACTCCTGGTACACGCAGCATGCATCTTGACTGCTTTCTTTATACAGGTCATGACTGAGCAATTCCTGAGTGTTCCGACTCTCATACTAGGTGTTTCCACATGCACACAGTTAACTCGCGTATATGGTCTTTCTCCTCATACACACACACAGCTTGCGCCCTTCACTCTTGTAGATTGTCAAGTAATGCTCACTTGATCAAAATGCACAACACGGCAATCCACTTGTTCAATGTAACAGCAGTGAAATGAAATGTGGTGAAACTGCTTCTCCACAAAAATGATGTCCATTTACATTTCAAAACAGATCATAAACTGTATTACATATGAAAGTTTCCCCCGGCCCCAATTCCTCAAAGAATACAAAAAACTAAATCATGAGAAGAAAAAAAAGTTTAACTGCATGAAGAAAAAGCAATGAACACATATATTAGTTTCCTGTACAAGACTGAAAAATACATTTATAATTGTGAGAAAATTTATTCCCAATTCAAACTTGTTGGTCAGTACTGTGTCCTTTGTTCTTTTCCATTTGATTATGCTACTTTGCTAGTCCAGGAGAACTTTGTACTTGTCGCAGAGTGTGTCAAACAAACAAGGCCGTTTTGGGTGACAACACTGGTGATCATGGCCACAATGAACAGCCATTTTAGGTGACAACACTGGGTGATTGATCACAGCCATGCAAACGGCCACTAAAAGAAGTGGGGTGGGGGGGGGGGGGGGGGGGAACTCTACACCATTCCAACATGGAGAGTTAAGATGTGCAAACAAACCTGTCCATTTGTACAGTGTGTTGCCAGAGATCTACCCAAGGTACAAAGAAATGTCAATGCACCATACTGTATTCATGTTTTATTTTCCATGTATATACACAAGTCTGATGAACTGCTTAGTGAACCTCGCCTTTGTTTCTATTAACTTCATTGTTGATGGTGTTGAATGCATTCTGTTGTTAGAAACCTAGCTCTTAAATGTCCACACAATATTTTCTCAGCTACCACACGGAACCATACACTATTTGTCCATTCAGGGTGAAAATCACCCTACTCGATCATTGCAGTCATTTCTATCACGTTCTTACATGCTGCAAGGCTTACACTGTGTATATATATATATATACAAACAAGTACATATATACACATATATATATATACATACAAAATGCCATGCAGGAAAAGATGAACATACTTTACACCAGTTTAAAAAGACTCAAACACACAAGTTTTCCAGTAGAAAGCACATGGAACATGGTTTAAATCATTTCTGAATCAGAACAACACAAACACCGGGTACACCTTCATGGACTTACCAGATTTAAAAACAACAAAACAATCTTATTTACAAAACAACAAGAAGTATCTCATCACAAATATATCAATGTCACACAAAATGTAATCATCCTACTGGTACTGTTTGATGTCTATAACATACACTGAGTACACACTATCCACACAAGAAGAACAGAAAACAGACCAAACTCCACCCCACCTTCCTGCCTCCTAAAAGCAGTTCCAAAAAACACACCTTTAACTTGGCCAACAAGAAGGCCAATGTTTACCCCCTGCTCTTAGCATGATCCTACTCCTCACAATATTAAAGGCATACAAAGGTTTGTGACACATAAAGTACACCCACTGAAAGCGAAGAATGGATACTTGACGTTGACAACACTGAAAGTACAAAACATATAAAAGCAAAGGCCATAGGTGCTCACGTAGTTGCACATGGCAGTTTGTGGACGTGAAACAATTATTTCTGGGACTCTCCTGTTTCACCGCATCAACAATGTTTTTTTGCTTTTTATGAGAGAACTCATGCAAATTATAGTAAAGCACTGACCATGATAATTTCTTATTTTTGTGTGACAAGTCATAAGTATCACAGCTGAGACAGCTGTCTTATTTGTTTTATCTGAGTGCTTGTTTATATACATTGTTCAAACTCTCTGGTGGCATTGTCCTGTTTTTATTATGCCCGTGTTCGTTTTAGGCTAAACTGTTAAATGTCTGTGGGTTTCCTTGCTCTGCCAATATAAGCTAAGGGATTAAGTATCACAGGCAATGCAGATGTTGTATACCCTATTTTTTCTCAGTGCTTATTTAGTTCTGTTTGATGAATAGTTGGGTCTGATATGAACGATGCCACACAAAGCCCGACTCATTTTTCTCGCATCCACTTTCACACAATAAAGTTTTAATCACACGCACGTGAATTAACGTTATGGTTTGGTTACAAACAATGATAATGTCAAACAAGAACAGCAAATGTTTGCTTGCCTTGCATTCAAAACTTTTTTCATTCAGCCACACTGACGTACTTTCTACTATCACATGTTAACTTGCAGACTGTAGCACCAGCACACTGTAATGGAGGGGAAATAAATGGTTGCCTTGGCTAAAAAGACAATGACAGAACCTCTCCAGTTTGACATCAGCTTTTTTGAATTGTTGGCACTGCATTGCTAGGCTTCACCTGCGGACACACACAAGTGACTTCAATGATCCAGCCTTTTGACTTTTTCCCCAAAACATCAACCATTCCAGAACCCACAGATGTTATTTCACACACAAGTGATTTGAAATGATCCAGCCCTCTGATGTTTTTGTGAAACATCAACCATTCCAAAACCCACAGATGTTATTTCAAAACAAAACAAATGTCATCTTCAGGTCACTTGTATCTCTCAGGACTGTAGTGTCCCAGTCAATACACTCCCAGAAAAGGTGCAAGGTCCATGTGGTGATCAGGGTAAGCAGGTGCAACAAGTGGTGAAAGGAAATGCATACAAACCAGATCAAACTGAAGTTAACTTGGTCATATTGCAGATTTAATCAAAGGGTCCAGTCCAGTGATCACAGCATCCCAAACCTTCTCGGCCACAAGGCAAGAACTTCGTTCCTCCCCAATGAACATGCGAAACGGTCTACTTGGACTTCCACTTCTCCTCCTCTTCTTTCTTGGCGCCAGGGATTTTTTCGTTGCGAACACCGGTCAGAAGATAGTGCCCTGCAGAGGTGCAGCAGGCGAAGGCAAAAGGCAGTGCAGCAGGAGTTGTCCTCACCGCAGCACCCATGGCTCCTGTGAACCCCTTCTGCTCCTGTTGCTGGGCAGCCACATTCACCAGGTCTTTCACCGTCACCCTCACACCCTGGAAATAAGCGTCATCACAACGACATTGATGCTGTTCTGACAAACGAGGGTATGGAGTCCTGCACACCTCAACACTTGGTTACAAGTGCCATTAAAATAGTTACCTGCTTCGGTATGAAGTCGCACAATGCTGTATAATTTAAAGTCAAAAACCCCACAACACCAAAATAGACTGATGGTACAAAGCTGAACAGCTAATTTTCCTTCATCACATTGTGGCAGGTCCTGTATTTCTGTTGGAATTCGTTTCTGAAAGGGAGGCTCTTGGAAACAAAGCTGACTGCCATCTGGAAACATTTCAGAGCAAAAAGTTGTTGTTTTTCTCTCCATCTTTTGATCATTCTCATTGTTCTTGTACCATTTGTTGTGCAGAAAAAGGTGTCTAGGCCAGAACTGTGTCCCATTAAAAAGCATTGTTTGATTCTACCCATTGTGTGTTTTGTTCTTCCAGTGGGTACTCTTTTTAGGGTTTACCAAAGAAAATAATGAACATTTTTAAGGGTGGGGTTTTATTGAACATATTCAAGAAACTGCTGCTGATGATGATGATGAGTTGATGCTTAATGTCCTCAGATGTCAGTTGATATATTAGGGACAAGTTGTGACCAATGCCGAAGCACAGTTCAATAAATCTTTACATCCATGGAAACCAGAAGGCTCATTAGGACGGACAGCCCAGGATGTCCACCTCAACTCTCACACAGCTCCCGAACTATGAAACTGCTGAAAGCCAGTGCATGAAGAAGGTGGTCATCGGTTTTTACGGTGTTGCGTAACTGCGCAGAAGTTGGCATGCAAGGATTGTAAACACTTTCAGTGGGTTGACGGAAAAAGCAGTATTTGTTGGGGCATAGTCATAGCTCCACTTAAACTGGCAGAAGTTGATTTTTTTTTTCTCTCCAGGGGTTTAATGAAATGATGGCAAAGTTAATTTTTTCTGACAGACCTACATCACACTGGCAGAACATGGACAAAGAAACACTTTTTAGGACCTTGAATGAAACGAAGTTGAGCAATGCAGTTCAGTCTCTGCTTCTCATGCAGTTCTATAGAAAACTGCAGATATCAAAGCATATCAGATTTCAGCATTAGTTACCTGAAAAGCAAACAATCCCTGCACAGCAGGAGTCTATGCCAAATGGATAGAACAGATAAAATGGATATTATATATTCTGAAAACAGTACTCACTTCAGTCAGAACTCTGTAGGCACCACTCACACCCTCCCTGATGTCCTTGGGTGGTCGTGGGCCATGTCTGCTCCTGTAGCTTCGCACGCTTTTACCCGCCGACAAGAAGTCGAAGCAGTACTCCGAGCAAACCTGTTCACAGAATGAAGCAGTGTTAGTAAAGCTTTGAGAAGATCTGTCCAAATAGTGCACAGATAGTTTTACGTCTGCTCCTGTAGCTTTGTACACTTTTACCCGCCGACAAGAAGTCGAAGCAGTACTCTGAGCAAACCTGTCCACAGAATAAAGCAGTGTTAGTAAAACTTTGAGAAGACCTGTCCAAATAGTTCACGGATAGTTTATGTCTGCTCCTGTAGCTTCGCACACTTTTACCCGCCGACAAGAAGTCAAAACAGTACTCTGAGCAAACCTGTCCACAGAATGAAGCAGTGTTCGTAAAACTTTGAGGAAAACCTGTTCAAATAGTGCACAGACAGCATAATGGTGCTTTTCGCAAATCACTGTCGGGATGTAGCTTTAGTGCAGCTTTGGGCAGGTGTGTGCAGCACATAAATACCGTATGCCTTGTACAAACATGTCTGCAGAAACGGTCAGCTGTTGTGAGCTTCTCAAGCAATGTCCTGCTGAATGTCATGTGCTGCTACAGACACAGTTAAGGGGTTGGTGTGTCTCGCACATAGTTTAATCCCAAACTTTGACATTTTGGGGCTGGCAGGTTAAAGGCACTCTCAGCACACATACTGTACAAGAGGGGCAGTTTTTAACTGTGTTTCCAGCAGACCAATCTGGACTACAGCACGTGGAAGACATGCTGATGCCCCAAAAGGACCGTTACCAACTTAAAAAAGAAAATAATCATGTAATGCACAAATGATTAACATTAAACACACACAGCTGCATGCACATGAATGATATGGCAAAGCAACATCCACCTGACAGTGGCAAAATTAATAATCCCCATATTCACCTGAACCGAGTCGAGGAGTTTCAGTAGCAAATCGAGGACAGCTAGTTGAGCAGATGTTTTCAGGGAGAGGGCCCCTTTCTGCAGTCCCCTCCACACACGGCCATCCCTTTGGTACTGAACAATGGGCATAGTGAAGAAGTCCTGCAGACCCGTGACTGCACAAACAGCAGATGCATCAATCAATCTGTGCCCATCAGGTGACTGTACAAAAAGCAGATGCATCAATCAATCTGTGCCCATCAGGTGACTGTACAAACAGCAGATGCATCAATCAATCTGTGCCCATCAGGTGACTGTACAAAAAGCAGATGCATCAATCAATCTGTGCCCATCAGGTGACTGTACAAACAGCAGATGCATCAATCAATCTGTGCCCATCAGGTGACTGTACAAAAAGCAGATGCATCAATCAATCTGTGCCCATCAGGTGACTGGACAAAAAGCAGATGCATCAATCAATCTGTGCCCGTCAGGTGACTGTACAAAAAGCAGATGCATCAATCAATCTGTGCCCGTCAGGTGACTGTACAAAACACAGATGCATCAATCAATCTGTGCCCATCAGGTGACTGCAAAAAAAAGCAGATGCATCATTCAGTCTGTGCCCATCAGGTGACTACAAACAACAGATGCATCAATCAGTCTGTGCCCATCAGGTGACTACAAACAGCAGATGCATCAATCTGTGCCCATCAGGTGACTACAAACAGCAGATGCATCAAGCTGTGCCCATCAGGGGACTGTATAAAAAGCAGATGCATCAATCAATCTGTGCCCATCAGGTGACTGTACAAACAGCAGATGCATCATTCAGTCTGCACCCATCAGGTGACTGTACAAACAGCAGATGCATCATTCAGTCTGTGCCCATCAGGTGACTACAAACAGCAGATGCATCAATCAATCTGTGCCCATCAGGTGACTGTACAAAAAGCAGATGCATCAATCAATCTGTGCCCATCAGGTGACTGTACAAACAGCAGATGCATCATTCAGTCTGCACCCATCAGGTGACTGTACAAACAGCAGATGCATCATTCAGTCTGTGCCCATCAGGTATCTGTACAAACAGCAGATGCATCATTCAGTCTGCACCCATCAGGTGACTGTACAAACAGCAGATGCATCATTCAGTCTGCACCCATCAGGTGACTGTACAAACAGCAGATGCATCATTCAGTCTGTGCCCATCAGGTATCTGTACAAACAGCAGATGCATCATTCAGTCTGTGTCCATCAGGGGACAACAATATGTCATGCTGTATTGACTGTCACTCAGTCGTGAATGCCTGTGGCTTCTTACTGGTAACAAAGAAGACTGAGTGACTCCAGTCCCATTCCAAAAGAAACCAAACACAGAAGCTCTGAATGCCAGTGGCTGAACACACTCCCAAAAGAGACAGCCAGGTGGGTGAACAGAAGTCAAAATCTGTGAATGCCAGTGGCTGAATGCATTCCCAAAAGAGACAGCCAGGTGGGTGAACAGAAGTCAAAATCTGTGAATGCCAGTGGCTGAACACACTCCCAAAAGAGACGGCCAGGTGGGTGAACAGAAGTCAAAATCTGTGAATGCCAGTGGCTGAACACACTCCCAAAAGAGACGGCCAGGTGGGCAAACAGAAGACAAAATCTGTGCAAGCACAGGAGATCTATCACACGAACTTAGAGCCTGACTGGCACCTCCAGCAATGACCTGCATCCCTGAATATTGGCACATATTACTTGTTATATTTGCAGCAAGTCCCTCCAGGCTGCCGCAGTGATTATGGAGGGACCAATGTCGAAAGACCACCACATTGTGAGAGGTGGCCTCTTCAAAACCATCTTCATCACAGTTCAAGGAAAATAAATCCCTCAACAATAACAATCCATCTTTTCTAACCATGTTTTGTTATTTTTCATGGTGATCTTTTGTCATAGGTTTAACTTGTCTCATACAAACCATCACTGAGAACAGGACCCTGTGTTAGGCAATGACTTAAATATGGCTCCTCAAAAAATTTAGAATTAAAAAAAAGAAAAAATGTCACTGAATGTGTGAAAATTCAAAAAGCATTGCCACTATGCACAATTTCACACTTATTACGTTCAGTATCCAAGACAAGTCTTGTAGAAGAGGTGCATCATGTACGTGTACATATGTGCAGCCATCAGCACACATAGCCAATCACAGTATTCACTGAGGTGGGCATCTGGCAGGGCAATGAAATTTACAACCCCTGAATCAGTCCCGGATTAGGAACCAGTAGTGACAGGTGTGCTAAATTTAAGAACAACATAATCACAGTTTCTCTAGTTTTACACAGAGCATGCTTATTTCCCATCCAATACTGTCTGATACTAGTACGCAATTTTCAATCAAACAAACGGGGAGTGGGGTTGCAAAAGGCAGGGACATGATGTTTCAACTGGCTGCTCTTCATCTGCTGCACAAGATCCAAACACCTAAAAAGTTCAAAAGAATGCTATTTATTAGGACAAGACAAAACCAGCAAATTTTGGGGTAATCCCCTTTGTCAAGCTACAAAACAACACTTAAACAACAGCTAATCACAGAAAGGAAGAACAGATGTTGGTACAGACTTTGTCTGTCTCCCTGTTTATCACTGATATCTGTTCATCAGTAGCTTAGCAAGGACTAGTTGTTAGGTTTTTGAATGAACCTAAACTACAATCCTTGTAAAATAAAATTTTCGAGTTCAAGTTCACTTACTGAGCTGTGTGAAGGCGCTCAAGGGGCCGATGCCTCCCACCACAGCCCCAATCTGGTTGGTTTTTATGTCAGCATACCACTCGTCTACCAGCGCCTGCACCAGTCGGTCCACACCCTTGTACCTGCACACACAGTCAACCTTGACAGTAGCATGGGAACGACACCTAAAACTCATCCACACACCAAGGAAGTAACTCCTGCAGCAGTTTCCCCAAACCTTATCCGCGCTGTAGCTGCTGGAGCCAGGTGTTCAGCAAAGAGGCAACACAGAGCTACCTACCCTCACCTGCCCAGCAGCTGTTTGAGCCAGGTATTTAACAAAGATTGAGCCAGGTGTTTAACAAAGAGGCAAGGCAGAGCTACCTACCTTCACCTGTACTGCAGCTGTTTGATAAACTAGTAAGGCAGTGCTATCTACCCTCACAAACAGGCAATGCAGAGCTACCTACCCTCACCTGCACTGCAATTGTCTGAGCCAGGTGTTCAACAAAGAGGCAACGCAGAGCTACCTACCTTCACCTGCACTGCAGCTGTTTGACAAACAAGTGAGGCAGTGCTACCTACCCTCACCTACATTGCAACTGTTTGAGCCAGGTGTTCAACAAACAGGCAAGGCAGCGCTACCTACCCTCACCTGCATTGCAACTGTTGGAGCCAGGTGTTCAACAAACAGGCAAGGCAGAGCTACCTACCCTCACCTGCATTGCAACTGTTGGAGCCAGGTGTTCAACAAACAGGCAAGGCAGAGCTATCTACCCTCACCTGCATTGCAACTGTTGCAGCCAGGTGTTCAACAAATAGGCAAGGCAGTGCTACCTACCCTCACCTGCACTGCAGCTGTCTGAGCCAGGTGTTCAAAAACAGGCAAGGCAGAGCTACCCACCCTCGCCTGCACAGCAACTGTTTGAGACAGGTGTTCAAAAAAATGGTGAGGCAGAGCTACCTGCCCTAATCTGCTAGCCTGCGCTGCAGCTGCTTCAGCCAGTGTCATAAAGGGAAGATAGCTATCCACCCTAACCTGTGCCCCTGCCCTTTGCACTTACCTCAGTGTTTAACAAAACGGGTGAGACAGACCAGCACCCCTGCTCTTTGGCCCTTACCTTAGTGTTTAACGAAACAGGTGAGACTGACCAGCACCCTAGTTCTTTGGCCCTTACCTCAGTGTTTAACAAAACAGGTGAGACAGACCAGCACCCCTGCTCTTTGGCCCTTACCTCAGTGTTTAACGAAACAGGTGAGACAGACTAGCACCCCTGCTCTTTGGCCCTTACCTCAGTGTTAGGTGAGACAGACTAACCTAGGCCTATCCCCACCTCTGGTCCAGCTCCATGAGCCAAGTGGCAACAGAGCTACCTGTCTCATTCTCCATCCAGCTCATTGATCCATGCATCAAATAAGACAGAGCTTATGCTTGTACTTCAGGCTCTTGAATCAGGTATCCACTGATCAGGTAAGAACCAGTTACCTACCCTCGTTTGCATTCCAGGCTCTTGAGTCGGATCTGCACCTTTTCCAAAGACAACATCCCTGTGACCGCTCCTTTAGCAATGGTGGACAGGCCCTTGAGCCAGGTATCCAATGATCAGGTGAGACACAGTTACCTACCCTCGTTTTCATTCCAGGCTCTTCAGTCGGATCTCCAACTTTTCCAAAGTGCTTAGCCAGGTATCCAATGACCAGGTGAAGCACAGTTACCTCCCCTCATTTACATTCCAGGCTCATGAGTCGGATCTCCACCTTTTCCAAAGACAACATCCCTGTGACCACACCTTTAGCAATGGTGGACAGGCCCTTGAGCCAGGTATCCAACAATCAGGTGGGGCACAGTTACCTACCCTCATTTGCATTCCAGGCTCTTGAATCGGCTCCTTTAGCAATGGTGGACAGGCCCTTGAGCCAGGTATCCAATGATCAGGTGAGACACAGTTACCTACCCTCGTTTGCATTCCAGGCTCTTGAGTCGGATCTCCACCTTTTCCAAAGACAACATCCCTGTGACCACTCCCTTCGCAATGGTGGAGAAGTCATCACTGCGATTTATGCCAGCACAGGTGCCACAGTAGTCGATGGTGATGGTCACATCACGTGTCAAGACAAATGATCTGGGGGACAAGAGCACCGAAGTTCAAGTTTAAATGCATATCATGGAACATGCTTCTGAAACAAAGAGTTGCCTAAAAAGCCACACACAAGAAGGCACAACACACTTAACTCTTACAAATTCACAGAAACAATGGGTCTCTCCATTCAAGAGAACGTGGATTCTTTCCTCGAAAATATCATGCCTAAAGCAGGGCAAAATTTAGACATCCATTCTTTTCCGATACTTAAAAACTGAGGAAATCTCCATTGTAACTTTGGATAGAGTTCTGAGTTGGGAAAATTGGTAAGAGTGGGTGTACATTTATGACTGCTACTTCTGGAATACGTTTCAAGGACTTTCATTGATGGATCAGGGTACAAAGTATTTTTCATGAATGCAAAATGTGCATGAACTATGAACACAAAACACCCTGATATAACCGTAATGGTTGACTGGGCATAAAACATCAAGTTACTTACATGAACACAAAATATGCATGAACTGAAGCTTTAAACAGCCATCCAGTCTCACCACAGTCACTCTTGGAACAGAGCAGAGCTGAGCCGAAACTTACTTGAAGAAGGTGACTTCGCCTTCAGGTTCAATATCAATGCGTCTGGGAAGCTCAGGTCTCGTCTTGGGCTTGGCTCTGTGCTGGCCAGACGCCGCTTCGTCAAAGTCAATGAGGTTCTCATCACCAGCCCCCTGTCCCTCCTCCTCCTTGTCGATTCCCTCCACGCTCAGAATGGGGGCTCTCTCCCTTGACGTGGACTTCTCTCTGCGTGGGGTGCCCCCCGATGAGGAGTGGGACGGGGAGGGGGTTCGGGTCGAAGCAGAGCTGCTGTCTCGGTTGTACTCGGAAATGTTGGCAAAGAAAACCTGCATGAACTGCAGCGTGTCCTGCAACAATGTTGTTGGGTATAATTATGGCAAAAGTATAACATTCAGATGGCTATAATCTGTTCAAAGCACGTTGTTAAGGGGTATAATTATAGCAAAGGTATAACATTTAGATTGCTATAATCTGTTCAAAGCACGTTGTTAAGGGGTATAATTATAGCAAAGGTATAACATTTAGATTGCTATAATCTGTTCAAAGCACGTTGTTAAGGGGTATAATTATAGCAAAGGTATAACATTTAGATTGCTATAATCTGTTCAAAGCACGTTGTTAAGGGGTATAATTATAGCAAAGGTATAACATTTAGATTGCTATAATCTGTTCAAAGCACGTTGTTAAGGGGTATAATTATAGCAAAGGTATAACATTTAGATTGCTATAATCTGTTCAAAGCACGTTGTTAAGGGGTATAATTATAGCAAATGTATAACATTTAGATTGCTATAATCTGTTCAAAGCACGTTGTTAAGGGGTATAATTATAGCAAATGTATAACATTTAGATTGCTATAATCTGTTCAAAGCACGTTGTTAAGGGGTATAATTATAGCAAGTGTATAACATTTAGATTGTTATAATCTGTTCAAAGCACGTTGTTAAGGGGTATAATTATAGCAAGTGTATAACATTCAGATGGCTATAATCTGTTCAAAGCACGTTGTTAAGGGGTATAATTATAGCAAGTGTATAACATTCAGATGGCTATAATCTGTTCAAAGCACGTTGTTAAGGGGTATAATTATAGCAAGTGTATAACATTTAGATTGTTATAATCTGTTCAAGTTTTTAAGGGGCATAATTATGGCAAAAGCGTAACATTTAGATTGTTGTATGTTGAAAGCAAGCAGTTACAGGGAATAATTATGACAAAAGTGTAACAAGTCTGATCTATTGTGTATGCCACACATCAATTCATGCTGGAAGAGACATCTGTAAAAAAAAAGAGAAAAAAAAAGAGGATAAATGAACTGGGAAAGCAAAAGTGACAAAGGCTGAACAGCTGGCAGCTAGTGAGGGATGCCAGGCTATGGTCTCACCTACTCAAGGTTTAATAGAGGGAATGTTTGATAGCTCTTGATCCCATGCACATCTTTGTAAGCACCTGCCTGGCTAAATGGTCTGTTTCATAAAAGCTGCCCTGCCATGGCACATTACATACCCCCCCCTCCTCCCCCTCCCAACTCTGTGTGTGTGTGCGACAAAGATCTCAGATGGCCTAGAAAGGATTTCTGCACACGAGCAGGAGATAATTGAATGTGACTGCCATCCCTTTTTCTTCATCCTTAAAATGTTAGCAATATGGCAGACTTAATCAAGATCAGTATATTACACATGTTGGCAATACGGCAGACTTAATCAAGATCAGTATCTTACGCTGCCTTACCAAGGGGACACCTGCATTTGAAAAAAGTTGACTTCTGCCTGCTTATCCTACAATTAAGACCTGGTCAAGGTCAGTACTTTTCCCGTGTGGTCCTTATTTTTATCCCCATCTCCTTACCCACCTGGTTGATGTGGACTTTGATTGGCTGCAGGGTTGCCATCATGGAACATTCCTCTGTCATGAAACGATCATCTGGTCGGTTCCACATCACCTTCAGGCATACCTGCCACACAATTCAATACAACACCATCAAAAGCAATGTAAACAAAATGGGATGCAGGACATGCAATGTTATACAACAAAAAGCAATGCAAAGCTGTTATCAAGTCACAGCAAACAACCTGCCAGGGCTGATGCTAATTAAATATTTTCAGGACCCTTGCGTATATTTCCACACTCCACCAGTGACCAGAGAGTTTTCAAGTAATCTCCTATATTTTGCACTGCTTTGAAGCAGACAGTGTAAACCCCACATGCCAAGCAGTAAAATTAAAAGAACCAAAAAGAACATAGCGTCAGGGTTCACTGTCCATACTTGAGTTGAAAGAAAAGAATGTTTGGGTTCATGTCCACACTTGAGTTAAAAGAACAGTGTGTTTTGGTTCATGTCCACACTTGAGTTGAACCAGATGTACATGATGCCAATGGAAAGAGGGGCTAGCAAGGGTTGGAGGGAAGTGTGGGTATAGCTAGGATGGAGGGGCTAGTGAGGGTTGGAGGGAAGTGTGGGTATAGCTAGGATGGAGGGGCTAGTGAGGGTTGGAGGGAAGTGTGGGTATAGCCAGGAGAGAGGGGCCAGTGAGGGTTGGAGGGAAGTGTGTGGATAGCCAATGGAGGGAGGGGCTAGTGAGGGTTGGAGGGAAGTGAGGGAAGTAAGTCTTGCCAAATAAGGGCAACAAGGCAGCAAGTCTCCTCTTCAGGCCAACACCTGCCACACCATCGTTTGAACAAGATGCAGCCAATCGTAACACCCCTTCAGGCTCATGCCTGACAAAGCAATCACCCAGCAGCATGGATGAGAACTCTTCTCTCACCAGTGGAATTTTTCATGCAGCCCATAATGTGTAGCTGCTCCACACAAACACACCAAAACACACACAACACGCATACATACTGCACACACATACACATTCTTGTGCGCACATCCACACCCACCCTCACTCACTCACCATATTGGCACCTTCATGGCTGGTCTCATAACCAGGCCAGTACAGGAACTTGTTGTACTTGGAGATTTCCAGGTGGTCTTCTATCTCCATTCTCTTCACTAGGAGGACCATCCTCCGGGATTTCTGCTCTTTCTCCGCATACGTTTCATAGTTCAAGCGAAGCTGAACACACACAAACACACAGTACATATATTACTGACAAATGTCCAAGCAAAAAACACCTCCACCCAAGCAGACTCACACTGAAGTATGAGACTGACAGATTACACCCATTTGTTCCTCATTTTGATGTCCACTCAACACTGAAAAATATCCCTTTGCATTCAACAGTTACCAGCCATCTCAGCATCTTCTCTTCTTGTTACCCTTCTGATTCAGTGTGACCCTAAAGACAGATCAGAGTCTCTGAAAGCAACACAAACAGGTTAAGCTCAAAAGAGGTTTTACTCCTTAAACTTTCCAAAATCTCACTTTGACAGCAGCCAGGAAAACTCCAACATTAAGGTTTTTGTCCCACATGAGTTTTCAAGCAAGTCAGAAATGACTCGTGTTCATCAAGGCCTCTGACAAAATTCTCCCACTGTGTGTAAAAACAATAGTTACTTACTTCCACACATAAATGCACAAGTGTAAAAAAAAAAAACCCACCAAGTTACTTACTTATACACACAAATGCCTGTTCATCAAGGTATCTGACAAAATTCTCCCACTGGGTGTAAAAAAAATAGTTACTTACTTCCACACATAAATGCACAAGTGTAAAAAAAACCCCACCAAGTTACTTACTTACACACACAAATGCCTGTTCATCAAGGTATCTGGCAAAATTCTCCCACAGGGTGTAAAAAAAGAGAAGAAGTTACTTTCTTACACACACAAATGCACAAGTGTAAAAAAAAAAAAGTTACTTACTTACACACACACAAATGCACAAGTGTTAAAAAAAAAAAAAGTTACTTTCTTACACACACAAATGCACAAGTGTTAAAAAAAAAAAAAAAAAGTTACTTTCTTACACACACAAATGCACAAGTGTAAAACAAATTACTTACTTACACACAAATATGCACAAGTGTAAAAAAAAAAAAAAAGTTACTTATTTACACACACAAATACACAAGTGTAAAAAAAAAAAAAAAAGTTACTTTCTTACACACAGAGATGCACAAGTGTAAAAACAACAACAACAAGTTACTTACAAGTTACTTACACCCACAAACGCACAAACACATGAATCCACCTGCATACACTGACCATTGCTTCCACAGCTGCCTCCTACCTTATGGAGAGTGAACTTTGCCATGAAGTCATGCTGCCGATTCAGCCCTCCTTTCCACATCTCTGGAACATGTGCTTTGGCTCTGGTCTCAGCAGGGTCAGGCCGTGTTTTCCTGCAGAATTTAGGAAAGCACCCAGCACTGAGCAGTGCAGGACACATCACAAAGCAGTAGATTAGTGCAGTGTCCACCACCTAGAAAGCAAGACGCTACAAACAAAGCACAAACCTAAACTGGGTCAGGACATGTTTGCCCGCAGAATTTAGGAAAGTACCCAGCACTGAGCAGCAGGGGACACATCACAAAGCAGCAGATTAGTGCAGGATCCACCACACAGAAAGCAAGACACAACAAACAAAGCACAATGACGAGCATAGTCGCATGAACCTGCCAGGAGCCACCACTCACACACACGTTAATCTGAACAGCGTTGTACACCAACCAGTGGTTGAAAACTGGTGAAACACATTGACTGATTTTACTTAGCACAGTTGAGGTGAGTGATTTGGTGATCTGTCTGGACCCTGTGTGATCATTCTGGTGGGAACAGCTAGATACAAGCCTGTTCTCCCCAAACCTTCTGGGAATATAATCCTTGGCATAGTACCAGTGACACTCCAGAGACAAAAACTGAGTCCACCTATTTATCCAGTAATTAATTTATCACTGTGTCAGCTTTAACCCCATCTGTTTGGACACAGCACAAAAATCAAGCTGTCATATGTTCAAGTATGTTAGCACAGCTTATTGTTTGACACAGAGGTAACAACCCCTGAAGAGCCAACGTTTGAAGAACTATCAGATGATCACTCGTATCAGATTTTATCAAATGATCACTCATAACAGATTCTGTGAAGCAAATTATACACGCGTAGCAGCCAGACACATGCGAAGTGATAGAGGTTTCAAACTGCCCCATAAACTGCCTTTAAAGGGGATATCAGTGAAGCAGATACATGCATGCAGAGCTGCTCAGGATGTGAAATGAGGATGAAAGACATGCACTGCCTGCATCACAACAGATTATCCCACAATAATAAATGAACAGGATGAAAAAGGTCACAGAG
This sequence comes from Alviniconcha strummeri, assembly GCA_963584105.1. NCBI lineage: Eukaryota > Metazoa > Mollusca > Gastropoda > Provannidae > Alviniconcha > Alviniconcha strummeri. The sequence goes on from OY757543.1 coordinate 11,041,027, forward strand.
CACTGCAAACAGTAACAAAACGGGCAGTTTGTATTTGTACATCAGCCAAATTACAACAATAAAACAAAAACACATTTAAAAAACAACAACAGGTATGAAGCAAAATAACTGCACACAAATTACTGTGATTTATATGCAATAACAAAACAGATAAATACACAGATATATATTCTTAATCAAAACCAGACAAATGTTAAGACATTGCAACTGCACCCCTAGCCAAATTGTGTTACTGTTACTCTTGACATGCAGCAGAGGGAATAGAAAATTCACTGTCGTGGCTTTTTATATCAGAGAATCACTAAATTACTCTATTGTTAAAGTATTCACTAAATCAGAGAATATAATTATTTCCAAATACAAATGCATCACCTCAGTCATGAAACAAAAAAAATGGGGCTTTGAATGTTGCTGTAAAATGTTACTATGCTCAAAGACGCATCAAGTGGTTAGACAGCGTAGAACACGTCATCATTCTCATGGCATATGCAGATGGGCTTTGAACGTAGCTGTAAAATGTTGCTATGCACAAAGACACATCAGGGGGTTAGACAACACAGAACATGTCATCATTCTCATGATATACGCAGATCAATGAACATTTGACTTTTAGGTCAATGTTCATGTCATACCAAGTTTTTAATCATAACGCTGAATCCACCTTATGCGGGAAAATAGCTGCATATGCTACCTTCTCACTAGCTTTTGCTGAACTTCAGAAAAACCTTTAATCTTTTCAGCGCTGTGCCCAAACAATGTTCAGGCACCACTGAACGCCACTGTCTGCCCATGCTTGCGGGTCAAAACTGTGCGAACCAACGTGTAAAGGCAGGCTGCTGCATTCTACTTCTTCTTCTTTCTCAAACATGTTGCATCACTTTCATGGCACAGTTCAAGTAAAACTGGCAATGTTTTTAAACAAATGAGTGCAGCCACAATCAGGCAAGTTCCTGACAAAGCATATGCCGACAAAGACAGCAACTATGGCACAAAATTAGAAGCTCATATATGCAAAATTTAGGCCCAAATGGCCGTGAAACTGGCAAGATGGTCGGTCATGCACTTGTGAAGATACACAGCTTTGGTGAAGCGCCTGCTAATTTTGAACTTAGCAGCAAACAGGGCGTAGGTTGGGCAGGCTGCCTGGGCTGCACACGCAGGCCTCAGCACTGAAAGGGCTAATGAGCTGAGGCATGCCAACATGTAAAAATCATAAAGAAGAAAATCCACCTCAACACAATGGAAATAGTCCATGTCCAAGCAAAACTTTGCACCCATAGCCTAATTATGTTACTGTTACTCTTTACATGCAGCAGAGGCACAAAAAAATCACTCTCATGGCTTTTCCTCATCAGACATCAGTCACGTATGCAGATATGATTGGTGCATGGTTGTATGGTGTAGACAGAACGCGCCGAGATTGACTCTCTCTGGCAGCAGATTCTTGTGGCACCAGCCATGCCAGCGCTGTAAGTACACCACTGCGGTGGATATTCAAAAACGCGCTATAAAAAGCTATTCACTCATGTAGAATCACATGCGAGCGCAGTGAGTCTGCTCGCGAGCGGAGAATAGCGCTATATAAAAGCGATCAATAATAATAATAACATGGATGACAGATTATGCAGTGGATGGCTGCAGCATGGATATGGACGAAACCCAGAATGCCCTTTCCTTTATCAATGCTGATGCAAAACACTAAACATCTGTTCATGCGCTCACTCTACAGCTAGAGATGAAAAAGACATCTGGAACCCAAATGATAGTAATGTGTACACTGCACTACTGAGAAGAAAAAAGAAATTCATACAGGAAACACGTGAACACTCAAACACACCCATACGCACGTACATAAATGTACACAAGCAAGGACTTACATGTTCAAACACAGACGAAACCCACAATGCCCTTTCCTTTATCAATGCTGATGCAAAACACTAAACATCTGTTCATGCGCTCACTCTACAGCTAGAGAGAAAAAGACATCTGGAACCCAAAATGATAGTAATGTGTACACTGCACTACTGAGAAGAAAAAAGAAATTCATACAGGGAACACGTGAACACTCAAACACACCCATACGCACGTACATAAATGTACACAAGCAAGGACTTACATGTTCAAACACAGATAAAATTTAGGTGTAACATGTAAAAGCTTCTGTTAAATTTCTTTTACATCTGTTTGTTTGTTGATTCAGTCTGTTTTTTGTTCTGTTTTCCTTCTCTCTCTCTCTCTTTCTCCCCCCCCCCCCCCGTTATTTATAAAATAAGCATTGACTACTTGTTTTCTTTTCCGATACTAGTCATATGAACTGATCAGATGTTCTGCTGCTTCATTTGCTCATATGTTCAATGTATGCTCGTAATAGGTAACCGAACGAGGTATGGCATGTGTTCATCTGGCACTGTGAGCACACTATGTTTTGTGTGGAAATTCTCATGTATAACGTTTCACTCACTCATTCATGCCTACATGTATATACATAATGCCTGTAATTCGATATCTATTCATCAGTAGCTTAGCAAGGATTAGTTGTTAGACAGGTTTTGACTGAACCTAAACTACAATCCTTGTAAGATAAAGTTTTTGAGTTCAAGTTCGAGTTCAGAGTTCTCTCTCTCTCTTTCTTGGGTTGTTTTTTTGTACATAACTATGAGCACAGAAGATGTTTCAGTACAACACATTGTGAAAACTAGGCACAGTAAGGATTTTGCTTTGCTCAGAAAAACTGAATGCAGTACACAAAGGCACCAGTGGATCAGAGATGTAACACCTGGCAAGCAAGCAGACAACTAGGCAGTCTGGGTAACACTCCTGGTGGCATCTTGCAGGAACAATCAGCCATTGATATCATTGATAGCTTCCGACACTTTTATCTCTGACACCAATCACACATGCGCACACACACACACACACACACACACACACACACACACACACACACACACACACACACACACACGCACGCACAATCATGCACACACACAAGCACACACACACACAAAAAAGAAGAGAAAGTGGAAGAAGATCATCAAAAACCAAACCTGGCACAGCACTCTGATTACAGCAAAGAAAACCACAGAGCTTTACTCTAGGGGTTGTCGCAAGACCTTCCATGTATAATTATCAATACGTTTTATGCAGATACTGCATCTCAATATACTTTGGCTGTTAACTTCTTGTCCTTCACTCCTACTAAAAACAAAATGTCTGTCAGGTCACAAAACACACGACATCAGCACTCCAGACGAGGCCAGTACTTTCCATAAAGAGAACTTCATTTTGTTGTTGTTGGAAAGAGCATGCCCGTTGTAACTGTCACATATACATGTGACGACATCAACATATCATGTGTTTTTAGTAGTGACATTTAGGGGGGGAAAGAGCATGCCCGTGTAGGAAAGAAACAGGGCATACAAATGTAACTGTCACATATACATGTGACGACATCAACATATCATGTGTTTTTAGTAGTGACATTTAGGGGGGGGGAAAGAGCATGCCTGCGTAGGAAAGAAATGTAGCGTAAAAATGTAACCATCACATACACACGTGGCTACATCAACATGTCATTGTTTTTACTTGTTGCCCAAAGAGGAGATAAGCATGTTTACAACAGGCTATGAGGCAAAAACTAAAGTGAACAAAAGCACGGCAGGTGACGGCCCCCTCATAACACTGGCAAAAACACTTACACAGGTTGAAGCATGCATCAGCTAACAGTACAAGTGATGGACTCTATGTACTTACTCTTCCTTTGGCGGCTTTGCCTCCTCTTTCTTCACTGCAAGGACAAAGCAGGAAACATGGGAAATTAAAGACAGTTAAATGAGTTTAGTGTGAAAACAAACGACTGTAAAAAACAAAAACTTTTTTTTTTAAATAACCACATGCACACATGCATGCATGTGCTCTCTCTCTCTTCTCTCTCTCTCACATACACATACACACACACAAAGGCAACAACTGCAAAGAATTTAACTAAGTTCACACACACACACACACACACACACACACACACACACACACACACACACACACACACACACACACACACACACACACAGGCAACAACTGCAAAGAATTTAACTAAGTTCACACACACACACACACACACACACACACACACACACACACACACACACACACACATATATATGCACACACATAAACATGCACACAAACACACACACACACACACACACACACACACACACACACTCACACACACCCATATGGGTCCACACATACACATGCACACACACACAAACAACAACTGCAAAGAATTAAGTTCTTTAAACAAACACACATGCACACACATGTACCTACATACACATGCACACAAACACACACTCAAACAAACAAACCAATCTATTGACCTTCTTTGGGCTCAAAGTCATTGCCACCGTAGCAGCAGATGTGTAGGTTCAATTCCCTGAGGACACATTTGAACTCTGGCGTGGGCCATCCATCTGGGGTCTTGAGTTCATTAGCTGAAGTGTTGGACCCTGGCTTTGCCAGAAAGTCTTTGTTGAACTGCAGGGGCTTGGTGCAGTCGACGAACCAGCGGACAACTGGCTCTCCATTCCTTGGCTGGGAGAGAGAAAAAGGCTACAAAACAATCAACGTAAGGTAAATACCTGCGCAAGATAATCATAACAAGCCTATGCCACTGACCTGTTCAGCTGCTTTTTCACATTTAACTGTTGTCACTACGCTCATTCTCTCAAGCCTTTCACAATCACTAATTTAGAGAACGGCTCTTCTGTGAGGGGTATGTATCTCTTTTGTTTTGACATTAATATTTGTACAGTTATTGTCAATTAATATTACTGTCTTGTTATTACAAAATCATACCAACTGCTATGCGATATAAAGTAAACTTATGGTTCTGAGTTTACTTATCTCAGAAACAGAAATGCAATATGCATATAAGTAATTCTTTCAAAACACAAAACATACACACATATAAACAGCGCAAGAGCCATTTCATAATGCAAAAACATAAAACCACCAAAATCATAATAAAACTGAACAAGGTGATGGTTACTTCACACTTACTTCATGGACAGCTTCAATTTTCATGAAAATAAGTCCTTTCAGTCACTTCTGGGGTAAGAGGAAAAGTCTCAAATCGAGACTAAAACGAGGAAGAGAGATGCAAATCAGGAAAAATGCAAGCCTCAACACCCAGAGCAAAAATGCCAGACCAAATATAACACCAAGCCCCAACTTACAGCAACGCCCAGCCCCGGCTCATCAAGGATGGTAAAGGCTTCCTCATCATCATCCCAGTCAATGACTTTATCAGCTGGAACGGCGGTCATGTCCAGCTGTCCAGCTGCAGGGAAAGACTCTTGCTGCTCCACTCTCTCCCCAGCTGGCATGAAGAACAACTGTCTGCCACCTTGCTCGCAACTCTCTGGGGAACAGATATGTGTGTATGTGTGAATTACGTAAATTGCTGGTTTGTTTAACATGTAACTTTTTTAAATAAAAAGTTTAAAGAGTTTTAAAATATACAACCCGTGTTATTGTGTGCTGTGACGTGGTTAACGTTCAGCTACATTTTAATTTCTCCGATGAGATAATAAAGTAATCTTGAATAGCAAGGGCTCACGGCCATCAACGCCCACTTCATAAATTTGTTTTTGTCATTATCACTGCCATGGGTATTATCCTTACTTTCTGTCATGCCTGTCATTTTTATCCAGCACTATGATCACAAGCACAACTGCAAATCATCATCTTCTCATCTACAGTAGATGATTTATTACCACACAGTCCCCATAGTGTCAGTTTGATCACTGGCGGTATTTACCTGCTTGTGTGACTGTGGGCTTAGCAGTATCAATGAGGGCCTCCGCAACTAGCTTCTCCACATGCTGGTGTTGCAAGTCTCTTTTCTCCCCATCCAGACAATCAGCTATGGATCTTTCCTGCAAAACAGCAAGGGCTTTCATCTCCAGCAACAAAACATGACCGCAGACAAAGCAGGAATATATGGCATACACACAGTAAAACACAAACAACCACGTAGACATAGCACACACATTATGTCACACGTATGTGCACACATTCAAGCATGCATGTACCCATGTACACACACACACATACATGTGCGCACATGCAAGCACAAACACACATGCACACACACAATCTGCTGATGCACACACAAACACACATGCACACACACACACACACACACACACATATACACACACACACGCACGCATGCACACACATACAGACAAATAAACACACACACATACACAAGCACTTACCATCTGATCAACCAGCTGCTGGTCAACATCAAGCTGCTCTGGAGTCTGGAGGTCAATGTCGTGCATGAAGTGGTCAATAAGAGCAGCCAGAGCTGCACAGGAATCTGCACACACCCTCAGCTCTGTCTTGCTGTTGCTCAACCACAGCAGTGTCTTTGAGCCCTGGGACACACAACAAAGTCAAGGTCACAGTCAAGCTGGATGTTGTTCAACACAGTCAAGCTGGATGTTGTTCAACACAGTCAAGCTGGATGTTGTTCAACACAGTCAAGCTGGTTGTTGTTCAACAAAGTCAAGCTGGTTGTTGTTCAATACAGCAGTGTCCTTGAGCCCTGGGACACGCAACAAAGGCAAGGTATGTTGCTCAACCACAGCAGTGTCCTTGAGCCCTGGGACACGCAACAAAGGCAAGGTATGTTGCTCAACCACAGCAGTATCTTTGAGCCCTGGGACACACAACAAAGACAATGTCACAGTCAAGCTGGTTGTTGTTCAACACAGTCAAGCCAGTTGTTCAACAGTCAAGCTGGTTGTTGCTCAACCACAGCAGTGTCTTTGAGCCCTGTGGCACACAACAAAGACAATGTCAGAGTCCAGCTGCCTGTTGCTCAACCACACCACTATTTGGGGTCCTACAGTGCAAGAGGGTCAAGGTAAAATGTAAAGCTCAAAGTAAAACCTGCTGTTACTAAAGCACAGTGGAGTCTTTTAGCCCTTCAGAATGAGGTCAAGGTCAAGGTGAACACTGTCAAAAGATGAGGGAGAGGCTACCCAGGAACAGACCCCTGACGGGCCTCGGAAAAGTGTGGCATGACTTACCCCTTCCCTGGCTTGCCCGGCGTGATTTACCCCTTCCCTGACTTGCCCGGCATGACTTACCCCTTCTCTGGCTTGCCCAGCATAACTTACCCTTCCCTGGCTTGCCCGGCATGACTTACCCCCTACATGGCTTGCCCGGCATGACTTACCCCCTACATGGCTTGCCCGGCATGACTTACCCCCTACATGGCTTGCCCGGCATGACTTCCCCCTTACCTGGCTTGCCTGGCATAATTTACCCTTCCCTAGCTTGCCCGGCATGACTTACCCCTTCCCTGACTTGCCTGGCATGACTTACCCCTTACCCGGCATGACTTACCCCTACCTGGCTTGCCCGGCATGACTTACCCCTTCTCTGGCTTCCCCAGCATGATTTACCCCTTCCCTGGCTTGCCTGGCATGACTTACCCCTTCCCTGGCTTGCTTGGTATGACTTACCCCTTCCCTGGCATGACTTACCCCTTCCCTGGCTTGCCCGGCATGACTTACCCCTTCCCTGGCTTCCTTGGTATGACTTACCCCTTCCCTGGCTTGCTTGGTATGACTTACCCCTTCCCTGGCTTGCCTGGCATGACTTACCCCTTCCCTGGCTTGCCCGGCATGACTTACCCCTTCCCTGGCTTGCTTGGTATGACTTACCCCTTCCCTGGCTTGCCCGAGTCTCAGGCCAATCTCCAGCAGGGCCATGTGGGCCAGACACACGTAATCTGGGGTAGGAAAAGAAAACAACAAACTGTAAAGCATCTGTGTAAATACACACCAACACATGCACACACCACACACACACACATGCATGCACGCACACACACACACACACACACACACACACACACACACACACACACACACACACACACACACACACACACACACACACACACACACACACAGAGTTGTGCTGTATCAGTATGACCATGGCAGAAGAACACAGCAGATATGATAGAGATGGAAAACAAAAGATTATGTTAGAATGCAAAGTGCAGCAGAGTTGAAAAACTACCCCTCAACCCACCTTTGTTCAAACGGATCTCCATGAAGTCCTTGTCCGAAAGCCACAGCTTTGCCTCATCCAGCAGAAACCTGTCCACATCAGTGATCACTCAAAACTCCAATTGACAGTAGAAAGTAGGAGAATGAGAAGAGGGTTTACGAAACAGTCTTGTGTTGACGTCATTTTCCAGAGTATGAGAACCAAAACACTTGAGAAAAGGCAAGATTAATACAATATGTACTATAAAAATTGTACTTGTATTAAAACAGTGAAGCAGGAACTGTTTGGTTATAATCTTAAAAGCTATCAAGATAGGATCATTTGGTTATAATCTTAAAAGCTATCAAGACAGGATCATTTGGTTATAATTTTAAAAGCTATCAAGACAGGATCATTTCGTTATAATCTTAAAAGCTATCAAGACAGGATCATTATAATCTTAAAAGCTATCAACATTGCCTTACTTGTGTGACTAGTGTTACTTTCTTAGTACAACACCATTGCTACTGTATTTATAGTGATCACTATTGCATTTTTTTTTTAAGTTATACATTTTCTTCCAAGGTGGCTTAAAAATATTTAAAAAAAAATTAAGACAGAACAAGCAAAAGATAAAGAGAGAGAGGGGGGCACACAGACAGCGCTAGAGCTGTGACACTGACCTACTTAATGAGGTGTGTACAGAGAATGATAACCTAACCAATGTGTCTGTAGCACATGGATTACCCTACTGGAGGAATACCTATCAAGGGCATCAACTCACTTGAGAGGTGTGTAGTTGGTTTTTGTGTTCAGGTTGACGGCGAGGCTGAACTTCTGAACAGTCAGCAAGGTCCGCATCGGCATGTGGAAGTTTACAGGCCTGAAACGTATTTTTCATTTTTCAAAAGTGTTCTCAACAAATCATTTAGTCAAGCCTGTCACTGAAACACACCCACCACACATTGCAATCGTCACTTCTTGATAAATAGAATATAAAGAAAGTGCAAAGCATAAAAGCAGGATACCTCTGTTTGCATTTTTGTTTGCGCAGCAATATGCGGGTGAAAGCAATACCAGGGGGAGATCTGAAAAATGAGGCAGAAATTATACCTCTGAGGCTCCTCCGAGTCTGATGAATGTAGTGTTCTGAAAAAAGTAGACACACCTTATAGCAGAACGTTCAAATGTATCTAGGAGGCATACATGTTTAAAAGCTAGGCTCTGTGTCTCATATATTTCACAATGCAATTAAGTTTAAGACTGCTAATTCCTTAACCACAGTGCTTTCCTTGCGCACATCACGTACAGATGCTTTTCTGTGCCTGTGCCCACAACACGATGGCGCTCAGGCCGTTACCTCAAACCAGGAACAGTTAAACACAATCCATTATCAATTGTGACAACTGACTTTGTGTAGCACTTAATGACACACGCAAACTTATATATGCACAAAGAATATGATTTAAAGATCACAACAACAAAAATTTACATTAAAACACTAGTCTCTTGAAGCTCCAGTTCACCAATCTACAGGCATGAAAAACCTGCTGGCTGAGTATGAGAAATGGAAATTGGCTTCTAATGCCCTGTCAACCAGGATGGTGACATCAGATGAACTGAGTACGGGAAAGGGCAAAGAACCCAAGCACGCACCTGTAGTCGACGGCACACCCTGTAAGTTCAAAGTGCAGGTCCGTGAGGACTTCAGGCATGGTGTAGCCCTCGATGGGGTAGTCGGTCAGGTTCAGCAGCTCCATCACCTGGTCAATCCAGCTCTCTCCTGACCTGAACTTCTTGTGCCGCAGGGTGCCGCCCCTCACAGCCGCTGCTATGCAGAAATGCTGCACGCACCCCCCCACAACACTCAGATTTCACCCAATAACCGTTGCTGGACGTATTCTTCACACATCAGATAATAGCGACATTCACATCACATCCACTGTGTAAATCATGTGTTTTTTTATACCTAAAATCCTCACATATTAACAAATTTCAAGTTAAAAAAAATATCACAACTCTCTTCTAAACCACAGGGAAGACTTCATAGCAACTGGACTTTCTTCAAATGGAGACCATGTCTGCCCATCATCCAAAGCATTTTAATCCAGCATGGTTGTTACAGTGACTGTAACTTGCTAAAAACAGAATCTCAGCTGATGTACAAGGTCTCTGGCATCACAGTACATGTATTTGACCACTCTGTACACTTAAGCAATTTCTGACAATCCTAGTCACAAAACAGTACAACTACTCAAAATAACTATCTTTGTAATAAGGAATGAGTGAAATGACTGTGGGTGAGGTTGACAAAACAGAACAGCTCTCGAGAAATGTACTCACCTATACGATGACACGCAAGGAACAATTTAACTGTCTCTTGTGTGGTCGTACAGGTGAGTACAATTCTCTAGAGCTGTTCTACCTTGGTCATACAATGCTGTGGCTGTATTTTTTTTTGTAATTTCTCACTCATCATTACACAGGTCTTTTGCTGCTGCTGCTGCTGCTGATCTGCAGAAGTTCTCAGTACATCAAACAACAGATGTCTTACACAAGGGTACTAGATGAGCTGTGTTTTTCTAAATGGTCATTAAAATCGGGATGCTATGCCCCACTCTCTTAAACACAGAGCATTTCACCAGTACACGCATGCAAACAAACTCACTTTGTTGTTGTTCAAGCTGTCAATCTTGATTTCAACAGCGACAGAGACCATGTCCTCTGAAGTATCCCCTGTGCCCACATCCACCAGCGGCTCCACGGGCACGCTGTGTTCCGAGCGGTAGACTCTGTCCTGCATGTGCCCGAAGCGGCTGTTGTTGTCAGGCGTCAGAGCGTCCAGGTGCTCCATCTTGATCGGGGCCTTGCCGTCCTCAACCCGGCCTGTGGCAGATTGTTGCAAATCACTACTGTCAGCCTAGCTCAGCTTCAGGTTTCGAACGGTAATGCAATTTCATACGCTGCATGACAGAGGCATTACCAGTACATCAAATTAGCACAGCGAGCAGCTGTAACAGGTTGCTTTCTTAAGTGTGAGTACGCAAGCAGCATGGAAAACCACCCAAACACGTAAATAACCCCTGAAGCTACGACTCTGATAACTGTTTAACTTCTAAAGTCCACCAGTTCATTGCTGCCATCTGCCTGGGCGAGACCCTGGACGTCGGTGCTGCTGGCAATACACAGCTTAAGAGAATCCCAAGCGAAGACACAAGCTGGCCTGAAAGTGTCCAGACATTTCCATCTGCAGGCTTCGGCTGGTTGCTGTATCAATATTTATATGGAACTGAAGACCTTTTTTTTTCTTTTTTTTTTTTTAATCCCAATCTGAGCTCCCCTCAGCGCGGCAATGTTGATGTACTCTTTACCAATGAAAAGCAGAAACGGTGGGCTCATAACGTAACAACGTACACTTCAGCCAGACCTATCTGCTTCAACCTCGTTCATGAGGTCACAGACACAGACTGCTAGACACTAAATGAATTCTGTGGCTTTCAAACAATGATTTTAACAAACTAAGCCCCATACTGACAGAAAACTGCTGTGCAACCACCTTTTTTTAAATATATATTAGTATTATTACACATTCTGTTCCTGTTGATAGGGCCTGTGCTGTTTCTTTGCTTGGGGTCCCCATAACATCCCCTTCACGCTCTACTGGCCCACTTCTGTGCGTTAGTAAACATGGTGCTTAATGTCCACAGAAACCATAAGGCTTATTAGAGACAGGGAGAAGGTGAGGAAGGGGGTATGGAGGTGGGGGAAGAGGGAGATTATATACCTATCGTTACAGTCAGAATGATTCCTGCATTAAGATGGACAGTGATGAAAGCCATTTTAATGTTTCAGTAGGAAGTGATGGACAAAGTCACAAGACAGTGTCCACAAACCACAAAATTTTTGAAGAGAAAAGAGAGCCAAAGCGGTAACGAACCGAGGTCCTTCCACTTACCAACCTAATGCCTTACCGCTAGGCCAAACCGGCTCACTCTGTGTGTTGATGCTGATCACTTTTATATACGCTACTCTCCACTCTCCAGCAGATTCATTGCTCTTGTTGCATGTGACTCTAAACGAGTGACTGCAGCTTGTCGCAGCGTGCTTTGACTATCCACCCAAGTGGTGTAGTTGCAGCACTGTTTGGTTCTTACATGGCTGGTGCCACTTGAAACTGCCGCCATGTTGGCGCATTCTCTCACAGGTAAACCAGCACCTGCCTCTGGTTGGGGAACTAACCTGTAATAAGCTGGAGTGGCTCTCACTCACTGGCGCCCATAAAACTGCTTTATGCAACAGCGCATTTGTTACACCCTGTGGGTCACAAATGGGTTCAGATAAACTCATATTGACATAAAGCCTGCATGCAACTGACCGGCATGAAGCAGCTGCGCTCGGTTTGCGTTGAAGGTGAGGTATCGCAGGTCTTTGTTTCCTTCATGACCAATGGATGCGAACAGAGAGGCATCCTTGACAATCAGTAGCAACTCCCCATGGTAACCTTCAACTGCTGTGCCCTTGTCCTGAAAAGACAGGCAGTCACACAAGTCAAAACATAGTAAGAGAAGACCACAGTGAAAGAACCCCCTGCTACCATTATAGCTGGCTCAGTAAAACTGATTTTAGCAACAAATATTAAGCTGACCACACAAAGCACTTGCATGAAAAGTCAGGAAATAGTTTGGTCATGAAATTTACAAAAGGTTCTGCTGGATCAACTGATTCTTCAAAGCACACTTTCATGTGACTACACCAATATGAATGTGAAACAAAATGAAACAGCACTTACTCCATTGCTGGCTGACTATTTCTGAAAATGGCACCACTCTTAGATTTGGGTAATAATGTCTGAATGGCAAAAGGCTGTTACAGTCTCTCATCAGGATCAACTCTAAAGAGATGGAAAGAGGGAGAGAGAATGTGCATCTGTGTGCGTGTGTGTGTGCGTGTGTGTGTGTGTGTGTGTGTGTGTGTGTGTGTGTGTGTGTGTGTGTGTGTGTGTGTGTGTGAAAATGTGAGAGAGAGAGAGAGAGAGAGAGAGAGAGAGAGAGAGAGAGAGAGAGAGAGAGAGAGAGAGAAAATGTGTGTGTGTGTGTGTGTGTGTGTGTGTGTATGTGTGTGTGAATGTGAGAGAATGTGTGTGTGTGTGTGTGTGTGTGTGTGTGTGTGTGAATGTGAGAGAGAATGTGTGTGTTTGTCTGTGTGTGTGTGTGTGTGTGTGTGTGTGTGTGTGTGTGTGTGTGTGTGTGTGTGTGTGTGCAAGCAACATTCTGAGCAATAATACTGTATAATACTGTATGCAAGTTTTGGGACACATGGTGAAGGAACTGGGGGCGGTTTTGTAGGGAGACAGGCAGTTTATTATTCGTACATCTTTGATTGGAGTCGTGGCAAAGAGCTTCCCATCACCAACGTTGACAGAGAGACACAAGCTGCTCGGCAAATGGTACCGCGCTGGCTGTAGCATATACTCCTGTGATGCAGACGGGGACGCTTCATCCTCAGGGTCACTGTCTGAATCTGCCCACATACCATCAACAAAGTAAGCAACAACAACAACAAAATCAGTCAGTGTCTCAGGGAGGAAACTACTCACTACACCACTGGAAAATTATGTTGTTTTCCAACAGTCATTCATAAACAATAGATACATATCACCCTCAGAACATGTGACAAGGGATCAACATACAAAAAAAGAGCAGCTTTACTCTTAACATACCTCTAACAAACACTTTAACCCACTTGGCCCCAGACCGCCCATTCTTTTTCTTTACTGCGAAACCCCAGACCGCCCAGTAGCGGCCAGCTAGCAGACACTCCATACTAGCATCTTGGTTTATACAAATAGGAATGGGATTCTCGCGAGACTTGTAGCCTCGTTTTCACTATTGTTTACTACTTCTGGCAATGTCATTTGTTCGAAGTTCAGCGAAGTTTGAGAGACGCTGTGAATTATCAAAGCTGCGAGGTGGAAGAGCGATAGATGGCCGAAAATAAACAAAAGCCCTACTGTTAACAATGGCCTCAGACCTTCATCCTTTGAGATTTGAACTGCAAATTTGGCTCAGTCGCTTCCCGTGGACACCCTAACAAACTCACAGAGCTTCATCTTTGGAGATTCAAACTGGAAATTTTGCAAAGTCAGTTACCCCACAGGCCCCCAAAAACCTGAAATTCAGATGCTGACATTTGTGACTTGGGATTTTTTTTTTTTTTATGCTTTTATTTTTTAGTGAAAAAAAAACAAAAAAACTGTTGGATATACAAGAACACTGTATTCACAAACTGGGAAAAATACGAAGTGAGCTGAAACTTTTGTTTGGTGTTTATTATTGATTTTTAAAGTTGTATACTGGGATCATTTGACAGTTACTTCCCTTCACAAGGGATTTCATAGCGAAAGGGCAGCAGCTGGCCAAGTGGGTTAATAAGTTTCAACAATATCATCTCTAGGGGAACAGGTGAAGTTGTTTGTTAAACTGTTACCACCTGACAGCAGGCAGTCACGAAAATGTAGGCAACGAATATAAATTAAATAATCAGCAAGCTGGTAAATACGCATTTAACCTACTAACCCTCCGCATTAGACCAAAAGCTGTTATTGCAATTAACCCTTTGAGGAGTAATAAGCAACAAAACACATGTTCATCAACATTTCCGGTTGACTGTGTAAACGTCCTCCAGGCAGAGCAGTGACTACTACGCCCTCAACAGATTTTTCTGCTCCTCAGAAACCAACGTTCAACTGATCAGTCCATTCACACAGCACATCGAGTCTGTGAAGAGCGGAGCCACAAGACAGCATACATTGCAGCCACTTACCAAACTGGCTCTGGAAATGCTCATGGAAGCTCTGTGTCATCTGACCCATCATCTTGATGTAGGGCTGCACATTGAGCATGATCCCTGATGAGATGACTTCCGGTGGAGATGGGCTCTGCGGCTCCCACAGCAGCAGGTCGTTATTGACCCTGTAAAAATACCAGGGGCAATGCAGTGCATATACCTGGTGTCACTGTCTTTGCCATTAAGGGGAATCATTAGAGTTGTTTTTAGTCAGTTGGCCTATAACAATTAATTACATAAAATTAAATGACACATTATTTAACCAATACTCATTTAAAAAACCTTTTCTTCAGTCCCATTGCCCTGATATGCAGCTTGTGTGTGTTGTGTATGAATGTGTGCGTGCATGCGTGAGCATGTGTGGGTCTGTGTGTGTGTGTGTGTGTACATGTGCACATGTGTGTTGTGTGTGCGTGCGTGCATGCACGTGTGAGTCTGTGTGCGTGTGTGTGCACATGCACATGTGTGTTGTGTGTGTGTGCATGCATGAGCATGTGTGTGTGCATGTGCATGTTGTGTGTGCGTGCGTGAATGCGTGGGTCTGTGTGTGTGTGTGTGTATGTGTGCACGTGTGTGTTGTGTGCGTGTGCGTGCGTGAGCATGTGTGAGTCTGTGCGTGTGTGCATGTGCACATGTGTGTTGTGTGTGAGTGTGTGCATGCATGTGTGAGCATGTGTGGGTCTGTGTGTGTGTGTAATTGTGTGTGTATGTGTGTGTGTGTGCACGTGTGTGTCTGTGCATGCATGTGTGTGTGTGCGTTCATGTTGTATGCATTGAATTTGGACAATACGTACTTGTAAAAAATGTGTAAGCGCTTAGGGCCTGTGCAGGTAAGGCGCTCTAAGTATTCATTACTATTATTATTAATGATTAAGTATTTCAAGAGAAAGTGGTAAAGAAACTAAACAAAAGAAGAAACATGGCAAGATCCACTAACCGCAACCTCCCCGACCCAAAAGCACATACTCTGTCAAATATGATATCCTTTTTGTTTTTCTCTGATCTTCACAACCAGTCTGTAAAAAATGATCTGTACCGTTTATAATACCCAGGAATTCATGATGAGAAAGTTCACCTGTTGTACAAAAGCTCCAGGAATGCTTTGTCTTGGGTGTGGACAAGCAGCTTCGGTGCTGTTATCTCCACTAAGAGTGAAGTGTTTGAAGCAGACACGTCCATGAATTTGCGAATCTCTTCCTTGTTGCCAGGGGAGATTTTCTGCAACAACAACACAATCATACTTACTGCACACAGGTAATGAAGTTAAATTTCAAAATACAGATATGGGATGAAAGTGGGGAGGGAGTAGAGTTGCAGGGAGTGTAAACAAAGTCTGATATTGTGTTATCAGAGAAATTCTGTTCCATCAGTGCAGAAATTGATCTTTATCTCTCGAGCAAAAAGTGGTCAAAAACAACAAATAAACAAAATAAGGACACATTCCTAAACAAGTAGAAACAACTATCTATGACACCAATCAGATCAAATTCAAGCATGCAATTTCTCATATCCCCAGAACACACAGAACAGATACAGGCGCAAGTATACCACACACACACACTATACACACACACAGACAATACACACACACACACACACACAAACACCCAGAGTGCCACCAAGCCTCAACTGACCTCAAAGGTTGAATCAAAGCCCTCCTGGTCCTCGCCCTCAAAGCCCTCAGTGCCGTGCGTCACATCCTTGCTGAGGGAGAAGGGGGAAGAGCCGGGGGCCACAAACAGCAAGTTGTTCTCCACACCCAGTCCGCCATTGATGCTGTCTGTGTACAGCCTCTCCTCCTCCTCCAGGGCTTCCAGCGGGGTGCTGGTGGGGGGGAATGACTTGACGACCACCCTGTGCGTGCCAACAAACGCAAACACATCACAACCATGGGCTGAGGCTGACAATGTAAAACATCCTAATACAGCTGGGGTAACAACAAGGGCTGCATTTCTACAGTGGTTCAAGCTAAACACAGATAAGTGGTTTAGCTTTTCACTTCATTTTTCATCATTTTTGACCATTTAGCTGTTGTTTAAGTGTCACTTTGTAGCTTGACAAAGGGGCTTACACCAAAATTTGCCGGCTTTGTCTTGTCCTAATAAACAGTGTTGTTTTGAACTTTTTATGCATTTTGAGCCCTGCGGGAGATCAAAGCATAAATATTAGAAGTTAGCACTTCCAGAATGCAGACTAGAGGACCATCCCACCATCCTCGTCCCTCCCTGCAGGATAAAGCAATCTTTGGTGCTGTTTGCAGTCTAGTACAGATGAAGATGTATTCTGTCAAAACTGCTATGCATCTGCATTCTTCATTCTGGCTTCTTATAGGTAAGCACATTTTTTTCTGGTTAATTTTAATGAGTTAAGATGTGGAGAACAAAAACCTATTGCTCATGACTAATTCGGATCCATTTTTTGTGTACCTTTCATCGTTTCAATTTACTAAAATAAATACCAAACATGGAACACATCCAAATAATGCAAGAAATTTATGTTATTTTTACCAAAATGAGGTCACCCAATCAGATGAAATATATTGTCAGTGAAAATCAGAAGTATTTGTTTGACCAATTTTAAAATCAAGATTTCTGGAATTCAGGGAACCAACTTTCACCCTTCAAAAATCCCACTGAAACAATATTCAGGAAAAGGCCACCATTAAGGTTTCGGTCAATGTTAGTTATCTCCCTTGAATAACCATCACACTCTAGAATAGGCTTACTATATATTTTATATTTAACAATTGAACAAAGTTAGGGGGCGGGGATAGCTCAGTGGTTAGAGCGCCGGACTCATGATTGAAAGGTCGCGGGTTCGAATCCCTGCTGGAACGGCGGGAGAATTTTCTTCTCCAGGGTTGACTTTCTGTGCTGACTCTTATTTCGGTATCCGTTCCACCCCCATGTTACCACAGTAGCACATAAAAAATCCCAGTCATTCTGCCAAAAGTGCAGGTGGCAGGTTACAGCTAAACACGCATACACCTTACGGATGTGGCTTTTATTGAACCGTGCTTCGGCACTGGTTACAACTTGTCCCTAATATGTCAAATGACATCTGAGGACATTAAGCATCAACTCATCATCATTGAACAAAGTTTGACTTTGATCAAATAAGAACTTAGCCCCCTATTAAAAAAAAAAAGTGGGTGGGGGGGTGGGGGGGGATATCCACCACTGTTTTTTTGTTTGCTTTGTTTTAAGCATGCCAAGGTCACTGAAAGTAAGATGAACAAGTCAAGCTCCATAAAGCTTACCACACTAAGTATGATGTTTATCACATTTACGGTGTCCAAAAAAATAGCAAACTGTATGTTTTTGCCAAGCTGGAAAAAATGTGCATAAATACAACAAAACAAATACAATTAAAATCCGCACCCAAATCAGCAAAACATGACAAGAAAGAGCAAAACATACCGAGGGCGGTCAAAAATGTCCCCCACGTCCCCTGATCCCTGTAGTATACTGCCAAACAGCACAGGGCATTTGTCAATGTCCTCTTGCATGTAGGCTGGAACACACACATACATGCATTTTTTGTTGAGTACTTCTCACATCATTTCAACAGATGACTATACAAAATGTGCTGTAAAATATAATACTGGTGTTTAAATGTGCTCAGTTCAGCTATCTCCTCCCCCTGTAAATCCCACCTCTGTAAATGCAACAACTGTTCCCCCACCAAGCAAACACACGCACGCGTGCACACACACACACATACACACACACACCTCACACTTTCCCATGTATAATAACAACTGTTCCCCCACCAAGCAAGCAAGCAAGCACACACACACACACACACACACACACTTTCCCACAATCTGACTACACCTATATAATGATATGTCAAGATTTACATCCCAGCAATGATCTATACTTTCATCCTGCTACCCCCTACCCCCCAACCCCCATCCCCCACCCACCCTCTCCTGAATCCACCACCACACTCAGCCACCCACCTTCAACCTTGCTGCACATGAGAGCAGTCAGGGAGGGTGCGGAGGGCCCGGCCTCAGGCTTGTCCTGTCGACTGATGGCCAGGTTGTCGATCTCCAGCAGCAGGCTCTCCTTGTGCAGTCTGCGGCCCCACCACTCGCTGGGGGCAAGCTGCTGGCTCGGCCGCAGGTCAGGAATCGGGATCCTGCTCACCATGGAGGAACAGCCAGGTTCAAGGGCACTGAGCCATACAATCCCCTCACTAGGCTAGCTCCTTTCTACATGCGTACCAGGATAAAAGCCAACAATCTTACAAATGCTGCAGTCATGCTTGGGGATAGAGTGGGAGGGGGGCACTGACAGTCAGTGGTCAGAAGTACTCAACCTTTTTACATGCATACCAGGATAAAAGCCAACAATCTTTGAAAATCCTGCAGTCAGGCTTGGGGATAAATTGGGTGGGGGACACTGACAGTCACTCATTCTATGGTCAGCATGTCTGTTGAAAAAAAATTGAGAGCATTTAAAAAAAAATATCTGATTCTGAATCAGTTCATTTCCACCCCTCCAACCAATATTATGCCAAAGACAATACCATACTAAATTTATAAAGTGTTGTAATTCTACCAGAATTGTGTTATTGGTCCAATCAGAATGAATTGTGTTATCGGTCCAATCAGAATGTTGCTAATTTGAAAATAGCATGATGATTTGCATGTGAAGTGCTAATTTGAAAATAGCATGGTGATGATCTGCATGTGAAATCCTTCCACACTTCTAGCCCTCAGGTGATGAAAGAAGCAAAACAACAAAAAAGAAAGAAAAAGGCAGAGAAAGAGAGCAAGAGAAATGCACCTATCAATCCAGTTGTTACATTATTACTATTCATAATTTAAAAATGACTTCTTTTCTCCTCGTATCCTGTGGATACACATGTGCAGAAGTTCACTTTGAAAGACTGACAGCTGTGAAATTGTGTACCTGACTCGAACAGATGCATGCGGACAGGACACAGTGACAGCAGTGAAACTGTGTACCTGATTCGAACAGATGCATGTGGACAGGACTCAGTGACAGCAGTGAAACTGTGTACCTGACTCGAACAGATGCATGCGGACAGGACTCAGTGACAGCAGTGAAACTGTGTACCTGATTCGAACAGATGCATGTGGACAGGACTCAGTGACAGCAGTGAAACTGTGTACCTGACTCGAACAGATGCATGCGGACAGGACACAGTGACAGCAGTGAAACTGTGTACCTGATTCGAACAGATGCATGTGGACAGGACTCAGTGACAGCAGTGAAACTGTGTACCTGACTCACAGACGCATGTGGACAGGACACAGTGACAGCAGTGAAATTGCGTACCTGACTCAAACAGATGCATGTGGACAGGACACAGTGACAGCAGTGAAATTGTGTACCTGACTTCAACAGATGCATGTGGACAGGACACAGTGACAGCAGTGAAATTGTGTACCTGATTCGAACAGATGCAAGTGGACAGGACACAGTGAAATTGTGTACCTGACTCGAACAGATGCATGCGGACAGGACACAGTGACAGCAGTGAAACTGTGTACCTGATTCGAACAGATGCATGTGGACAGGACTCAGTGACAGCAGTGAAACTGTGTACCTGACTCGAACAGATGCATGCGGACAGGACTCAGTGACAGCAGTGAAACTGTGTACCTGATTCGAACAGATGCATGTGGACAGGACTCAGTGACAGCAGTGAAACTGTGTACCTGACTCGAACAGATGCATGCGGACAGGACACAGTGACAGCAGTGAAACTGTGTACCTGATTCGAACAGATGCATGTGGACAGGACTCAGTGACAGCAGTGAAACTGTGTACCTGACTCACAGACGCATGTGGACAGGACACAGTGACAGCAGTGAAATTGCGTACCTGACTCAAACAGATGCATGTGGACAGGACACAGTGACAGCAGTGAAATTGTGTACCTGACTTCAACAGATGCATGTGGACAGGACACAGTGACAGCAGTGAAATTGTGTACCTGATTCGAACAGATGCAAGTGGACAGGACACAGTGAAATTGTGTACCTGACTCGAACAGATGCATGTGGACAGGACACAGTGACAGCAGTGAAACTGTGTACCTGACTTCAACAGATGCATGTGGACAGGACACAGTGACAGCAGTGAAATTGTGTACCTGATTCGAACAGATGCATGTGGACAGGACACAGTGAAATTGTGTACCTGACTCAAACAGATGCATGTGGACAGGACACAGTGAAATTGTGTACCTGATTCGAACAGATGCATGTGGACAGGACACAGTGACAGCAGTGAAACTGTGTACCTGACTTGAACAGATGCATGTGGACAGGACACAGTGACAGCAGTGAAACTGTGTACCTGACTCGAACAGATGCATGTGGACAGGGCACAGTGACAGCAGTGAAATTGTGTACCTGATTCGAACAGATGCATGTGGACAGGACTCAGTGACAGCAGTGAAATTGTGTACCTGACTCGAACAGATGCATGTGGACAGGACACAGTGACAGCAGTGAAATTGTGTACCTGATTCGAACAGATGCATGTGGACAGGACACACTGAAAGCTGTGGCGCTGTTGTTCTGAGCCACATCCTGCATTGCTTCATCAAACCCAAAGCGGCCATCCTGATGACAAACAAAGCAATCTGCAGTGCTCAGCGGACATCACATGTATGACAAGGGACACGACCACACAGCTCTGAATCACCTATGGTAACCACGACCTGGTATGCGAGTAAATACAAGGTGCATAAACTGCACAAAAGGTACACCATAATAATACATATATATATCAGCCAATCATTTTTTCTTCAGTACATGAATTAAATCTTTTGCATAACCTTCCACCCTAAAATTGTAAAAATAAAATAAAATTGATCCCCAACATCCACCATGGCTATGAAAATAACTGTTTTTCTTTATCAAATAACATCAAGTGTCAAACAGGTGGAGAAATAAGCGCAAGTCCACACTACCAACAACCTACGTACAGACATCCTGCCAACAAATCAACAGCCTGGCAAACAACGAAGCCAGTTCTCGTGGGTGAGGCTCATCAAATGAATTTCATGAAAAATCATCACAGGACAGTTGGGCATCAAATACAACTAACTCACTGGAGTCAGCAGGGACTGTCCAAACTGCGATGCTGCAGGCTTGGGCTTTGCCAAAGTGCTGAGGAGGGTGTTCACTCGATCCTGGATGGTTATGTCCAGTTCAGTTGACAGGTTGCCCAGTTCCAGAGACACTTTGGTCTCCTTGTATGTGTAGCCAAAGGGGCCAGTCTGAAAGCGCATTGTACACATGCTTGAAGTTCTAATGCAGAACAGATAAAAATACAGCGGAATCACTGATGAGATGTTGCCCCTCTTTCAAGACCACTTTATAAAAATAATAAAAATAAAAACTTTCCCTTTACATGTAAATGAACTCCCAATCAGGGACCACTCCTCTTTCAAGACCACCTTTTTTTTTTACACCTTTCCCTTCACATTTCCATGTAAAGAAACTCCCCATCAGGGACAACTCCTCTTTCAAGACCACATTTTTTCCTTACACCTTTCCCATCACATTTCCAATGAGATTTTTTAGCCTATTGCCCTAGGCCAGTCAGTGTGCATTTGGCGATGGCATGTGACAACTGCTCGTTTGACAGTCTTTCAATCTTTTTGCTCAGTTTAAAACAACACCAAATCTCATGAAAATTATGTTTTCCTGTATCCATTTTCCAATATGGCCATATCCCCCCCAAAAAACAATGAAAACTGTATTTTATACCAGTAAACTACATGGGTTAACAGGTATGAAGTACTTCAATACAGGAAACATATTACCATACAACCAACTCAGCTCAACTCAACCAAACTTCTGGTCGAGGCAAAGTGATCTGAAGTGCCAGCTGTTCACTTTTCCTATGCGTGGTCATGGATACTAGGTGTTAATTTGTTTAAAAGACAAATTTCTCTTCTTCTGAATAAACTCTCATTGTTCTAGCCACTTGGTCTCAAAGGGAAAGGGAGAATGGGAGTCCACTGAACATGTATCAGGTGAATTTTTAAGAGGTTTTTTTCTTCTTCTTTTTCCAAACTTGAAGTAAACTGTAAAAACATCTAATAGTACACAAATAGCAATGCAAAATGTACAAACGTCTGGCCACGCGTGCTTGTGCCGATTACTAGTGTGACCAGGGAGACCTGCTAACCTTGGAGTTGATGATGGTATTGAGGCGAATGGCAGGCGGTGGGGCAGCACTTGCTGTACTGTCAGTGGCTGAGGGTCTTCTGGTGTTGGGAAATGTGAGGATCTGGAAAACAAGCAACAATCGTCCATATCACTTTCCCCAGTTCATATGACTTTTTATCTTTTGCATGCACCCAACAATTTTGTTTAATGAATTAAAAAACAACAATAAAAATCAACAACAGCAAAACAAAGCATGCATCAATATATGACAGCATATGCTAACAATATACAGTAATTCATACCCTCTGTGTGTGTGTGTGAATATATCACAGCATATGCTAACAAGATAGTTATGCCTACCATGTGTGTGTGTGTGTGTGTGTGTGTGTGTGTGTGTGTGTGTGTGTGTGTGTGTGTGTGTGTGTGTGTGTGTGTGTGTGTGTGTGTGTGAATATATCACAGCATATATACTAACAATATACAGTTATGCCTACCGTGTGTGTGTGACGTGTGTGTGTGTGTGTGTGTGTGTGTGTGTGTGTGTGTGTGTGTGTGTGTGTGTGTGTGTGTGTGTGTGTGTGTGAGCACACATATACTATCTGCAAGTGTTTAGCACATGCATGCGTAGGCAGACAAAATATTTCAGCACTTATATTCATTTTGCATCTGTCTAAAAATTATTCACTAATACAGCTACACCATCATTTAGTGCACACACCAAAACTGAACCCTACAAAACAAAACAACAACAAAAAGGCCACCAAACTATGAAGTGGCCACCTTTAAGACAATGCCCCCTATCCAACTAAGTCCAAAATCAGCACTAAATTTAAACACTACAAATCAAGACCACCACACTTTGACCTGGTGTAGTCCACCCCACCCCTCCCCCACCCCCCCTGCAGTCAGCTGACCTGACCTGGGCTACAAGCCCATAAATTGTTATCCACTCTGCTATCAGCCTGTGGGAACTCCAGCCTACAGCCAGGAGTGGGTGGTGGCACAGCATACCCCATCTTGTCCATGTCACATGTGAAATGCATGCTAAATAGATAACCATGTCGTCACTGGCACTTATCTCCAGTCCAGAGGCCATACATTTCAACTGTAGCCTCAGGTGCACTGTTGTTGTAGTAATAAATAAAATCTTCTAACCCATTAAGCCGTGTGTGTGTGTGTGTGTGTGTGTGTGTGTGTGTGTGTGTGTGTGTGTGTGTGTGTGCATATATGTGTGTGTGTGTGCATATACATATATATATATATATATGTGTGTGTGTGTATGTGTGTGTGTGTGTGTGTGTGTGTGTGTGTGTGTGAGAGAGAGAGAGAGAGAGAGAGAGAGAGAGAGAGAGAGAGAGAGAGAGAGAGAGAGAGAGAGAGAGTAAGTAAGTGGGTGTTTTACGCCTAGTCAACCGGTGCGGTTATATCAGGGCGATGTGAGAGAGAGAGAGAGAGCTGTAACTGTAAGAACATAAACAAGATGCTGGAATGCTCGTGTTAACCGGGGCGCGGGGGGCGCAGTGGGCCGGGGTGGGGGGAGGTGTGTGTGTGTGGGGGGGGGGGGGGGGGGGGGGGGCGAGAGAGATATCACGCCAATCAGTCACTGTGATCCTGGGAGCATGAAAAGCACGACTGGTCTTTCATAATAATGTGAAACACTCTCGACTCGCAACCCCCCCCCCCCCCCCCCCCCCCCCAAACCAACATGGCCCCATCCTTCAACGACTCTTCTTCTTCTTCTTCTTAACATTATTTTGCTGATGATTCTGTCGCTACTGAGGAGGCTGCGAAGACTAGCCAGGCCTCTTCAAAGCAGACACGCACATCACACACAAACTCTTACGAGTCTGTCCCTTAGCAACGGAAATGTCAACATGCACAGCGGCCCCCACAAACACCAGCAAAGCTGCGACAACAACCGGCCCGGGGGAGGGGGGGGAGGGGGGAATCCCGTTAGAGCCAATCGATAGCAACCGACCCCCTGCTGGGACCACACAACAGCAGAAGCGGGCGACAAACTGCGGGCATCACTCGGCTTCAGCTGTTGACGCTTCCTGTGTGGAGAGAGCGAGTTGGGGGCAAGAAGGCTCCGGGGAAGGGCGACAGTGTCAACACCAAAGCTGTACGACCGGCGTAAAATGACACAGGCAGAGAGAAAGACAGAAAGAAAGGCGGTCCTCGAAGAATCAGGAGAAGAAAGATCGGCGTATAAGTGACACAGGCAGAAAGACAGACACGAGAAAAAGACCGAGAAAGATAAGCGGACAGCCAAGTAGAAGAAAGATCGGCATAAAATGACACAGGCTGAAAGACAGGCACGAGAGAAAGACTGAGAAAGAAAAGCGGCCCACGAAGAAGCAGGAGAAGAAAGATCGTGGTAAAATAATACAGGCTGAAAGACAGGCACGAGAGAAACACCGTGAAAGAAAAGCGGACAGTGAAGTAGAAGAAAGGTCGGCATAAAATGACACAGGCAGAAAGACACACGAGAGAAAGACTGGGAAACTAAAGCGGTCCACGAAGAAGCAGGAGAAGAAAGGTCGGCATAAAATGACACAGGCAGAAAGACACACGAGAGAAAGACTGGGAAACTAAAGCGGTCCACGAAGAAGCAGGAGAAGAAAGGTCGGCATAAAATGACACAGGCAGAAAGACACACGAGAGAAAGACTGGGAAACTAAAGCGGTCCACGAAGAAGCAGGAGAAGAAAGGTCGGCATAAAATGACACAGGCAGAAAGACACACGAGAGAAAGACTGGGAAACTAAAGCGGTCCACGAAGAAGCAGGAGAAGAAAGGTCGGCATAAAATGACACAGGCAGAAAGACACACGAGAGAAAGACTGGGAAACTAAAGCGGTCCACGAAGAAGCAGGAGAAGAAAGATCGGCATAATATGGCACAGGCAGAAAGACAGACACGAGAGAAAGACTGGGAAACTAAAGCGGTCCACGAAGAAGCAGGAGAAGAAAGATCGGCATAATATGGCACAGGCAGAAAGACAGACACGAGAGAAAGACTGGGAAAGAAAAGCGGGAAAACGAAAGGCCGGAGAAGAAAGATCTGATCTGCATAAATGACACAGGCAGAAAGACAGACACGAGAGAAAGAATGAGAAAGAAAAGAGGGAAAACGAAAGGCCATCCTGTGCAGGCTAGCTGTAGTCCATGTCAGAGTTCGGTGGGTTACACCAAAAGTGGGTTATGGAAACACCAAAATAACCCAGCATGCATTAAACGTGTCAAGAGTCTTCGTAATGCTGAGACTGGATACTATACGAAAGAAGAAGAAAGGAAAGAACGAGGGCAGATGGTAAGAAGAAGGAAAAGGCCAAACTGACCGGATACGGATCACTGGTAACAAATCTACACAGCTATTACCTACAACACATTGCTAACACCCTTCATAAACACACATTGCTAACACCCTTCATAAACACCAGTCTCCAAACGCAGTGGCGGCCGGGAGAGGATTTTTTTTTTTTTATCCAGCAAAAAATACTCAACTTTCAACAGACTGCCACGTCAAAAAAAAAAAAACTCGGCCTGCCTGTTCCATTCATTCAACACATGACTGCGAATCTATCAACAGAAATGCAACAATGGGGAACTCGGGTGCTGATTGCCACAGGAGCACTTGCCAACAAAACTGAATGGGGTTTAACTAGCTTCGTCATTCTGAAAGATTCATCTTGAAGGAATGCGCCACTGACCTCTCCTTGCCTGGGGCGGGGCGGGAGGGGTGGTCGCATTGCACACCTAAAGTAACCTTAAAATCTAAAGTAACCTTCAGTCTGTCGGGGAGGGGGGGAAGGGGAGGGGGGGCTTCACACTTGACACCCAAAGTAACTTTTAGTCTGGGGGGGAGGGGGGCTTTACACTTGACACCCAAAGTAACTTTTAGTCTGTTTTAATCATGAGCACGAAAGGCACGCCAGGATATGTAACTGCATAAGTGTGTGTGTGTATGTCTTATACACTTCTCATAGTAAGTAACTTGGTGTTTTACTCCCAGTCAACCAGTAGGATTATATCAGGGCGAACATTTCTCACCGTAATCCAAAACTTATACCGTTCGAAAAATAATAATAATCACATTAAGCAGATATCAAATCAAATCAATCTTTATATTCATCAATATACAAAGCATAAAAACTAAAATTTTCCTTTGACTCAAGACAACCCGATTCAAGCTGCCTGAATAAGTGCTGACCTTTCGTCACAATTTCCCCATAGTTTCAAACCGTTATAACTTAACCGTCACGGCAGCGCACTTCTATTTTATAACCTTTCCATCACGGCAGTGCATTTTTCAGTGTCAATGTACAAAACACCTAGCTCTCAGCTGTACCGATGACTCAGTACCGGAAAAGTGTCATGCCTAGCAGGTGTCCTTTTACTGTCAGGTTTTGCCCACAGTAACGTCCATAACTATAGCACCTGCAAACATAATCCCTTCACTGTAAGAAGCAGCGTACTGCTTCACACCTAAACAGGAAACTGGTTTATTTTAGCGAGAGAACAGAAATCTGGAGACCTCTGAAAAAGGGTCCTCGGGGAAGAAGCACCTTCGCTCGTTTAGCTTCATTATTTAATACACAGTTCACTCTGGTTCATTCAAAATAAATTACACACACACACCCCTTTGCTGTTTTTTTATTTTTTTTATTCTGATTTAAAAAAAAGAAAAAAAAGTGTGTGTGTACGGGAAGTGCGGTGTCTTAAAAGGCTGTGTACGTGTTAATTAACGCAGTTGCTGCCTTTTTACAAAAAGGGTACGACAATCACTGAATAAAGCAATAATGGATGAAATATATTTTGATCAAGCACGAAATTGAAAGCGTTAAAACCAGGCCAACAATTTAGTTTCGGTCATTGGTTGTCATTTTAAATCACACAGTCCATTTCAGCTGGTCTTCTAGTTCCACACTGTACCCTGTATCCCTTTTTCCTTTCTGAGAAAAAGAAAGGGGGGGGGGAGCGAATACAAACAAGCGCACCCTGTTTCCGTGATGTACGTCTACCAGCCATACTGGTCAGGCGTAGGCCTTCGTGTAGGTGACAACAGTGAAAGCTTTGAGGGCACGACACCAGCCCCAGCCAATCACAGTCACGCATCGCTGTGTCGTCAAAGGTATCCCAAGCGAAGTGTGTAGCCTGAATGACCGCGATCTTTGTGAGTCATACAGGTGAAAATAGCCACCTCGGAAGTCCACAGCTGCTGTTTTTGCGCAAAACTTTGGGCACAAGATCTGAACTGATCAGCAGACCGGATCGGAAACTGACAGCGTCGCAGAGTGAGGCGGGACATATTTTTTTCCGTGTGACTGACTCGAGCGCGACCACAGCACACTTCATGCTTCAAGCAAGTTGGAGACACTTTACCCACCACTGAACTGACCGGGTGACAACAAAGTGGGTCACACAGGTATGTACACAGCTCAGACATATTGCTGATTTTTCCACTACGCGTTATCGCTTGTGTCATAACGGTCAGGTAATGGGAGATGTGTCTTTGACCTAACTTCGATCAGTTGTGTGGGATTTGGGTATTGTTTACTATGCCGTGTGCGCCCAGCGTCGGTAAACCACGAACTCCGTGTCGTGTGCAAGACCTCGGTGTTGCAGTTCGGTATGCAAACAGAAATAGCTACAGGTCCGTGCCAGTTTCACGGCCACAAACACAGTTCACAAGTCAACACACAGGATACTAGAACGGGCATCGTAGCATGCTAGTCAAACCGTACAAGTGTGTGTTGCTTTGGGACAAGACTGTGTTTGCAAAATAGCAAATCTGTGTGACAGCAGGGCAAAGGCTTACATTGGGGGGTGGGGGGGGGGGGGGTGCAGCGCAATAAACTGCTTTCTTTGCTCTGCAACCTGAAGTGTGACAACCTCAGCAGTGTGTGTTGGGGTGAAACTACTCCCTCCCAGCGGTGGCGTAAAAAAGAAAGAAAGAAAAAAGGGCAGTGATAACTATTGATCGGAGTAGATCAAAACATCGTTTTCTGTTATTCTGACGGCGTGTTCCTTCACAAGACATTATTCAGAAATAAACTTGTCTTTTATAGAAAAACTTCATGGACCAGTTTGACTCTCTCTCTCTCTCTCTCTCTCTCTCTCTCTCTCTCTCTCTCTCTCTCTCTCTCTCTCTCTCACACACACACACACACACACACACACACACACACACTTAATACCATGCTACACCTAACACAACACGGTCGCTACCAGAACGAATCTGCGTTAAGATGGGCAACGACGAAGTCATCTCTTCTCGCTGTTTCGCTAATGGCCAATACAGAGGTCACTGCATGGTCGCTTCTCGGAAGCCAGACACGGTCTCCCATTGTGTTTTAACACAGCCACCACGCTTGAACGACGACGGCACCTCTCAGTCCGAGTTCCACCACCCCCGCAACGACAGGTGTCGGGCGTGTCCGGCAGAAACTGACCGACAGTCACAGTAACATTAACACCATCATTCGCTCGGCCAAAATGAGCTGTCGAAACAACACGGCCTGTGGCATTGTTGCTGTAGTTGACCCGCACGGCACGGCATGGTGCACATTCCTGCATGCGATAGAAAAGTTGATGTGCTGCGGCTTATTAGGGACGGGGAGAAGGGGGTATGGAGGTGGGGAGAGAGGGAGATTGTATACCTATCGCTACACTGTCGCCACCAGAATGACTCCTGCATTAAGATGGGCAGCGATGGAGAGCCATTTTAATGTGTCATCAATTGTGAGGGACAAAGTCACAAGACTGTGTCCACAGGCCACAACTTTTGAAGAGAACGGTGAGCCGAAGCGGATTCGAACCGAGGTCCCTCTGCTTACTAGCCTAACTCCTTACCGCTAGACCAAACCGGCTCACCCGCATTACTCCCATCCCCGTCGCTCTTATACCATGATCATCGGAGTTTCAGATAATCAGTTAACTACTAACTGGCTTGGAATCGGAACCACATCGTTTCCTTCTTGGCCAAGAGGTGCATCCATGTTGTTTACTTAAACCTGCAGTGTGACACCACCACCACCCCACCCCCAACAATTGTGTAAGTTGACGCAAAAGCGGTCTTCTGTTCCTAGTTACCTTAGCCCCTGGAGCGTGAAATTTTTCAAGCGCAACGTCTGTCAGTGAGTCTCAAACGATCAGAGACGCAGTCACAACATTTAAATGCCGTCCCCTCCCCAACATGTCTGAACCAGCAGCGAGGCCTGTGTCTGCATAAAGCTGTAAGGCACACGCTGACACGGGTTGGGGGCGGGGATAGCTCAGTGGTTAGAGCACCGGACTCGTGATTGAAAGGTCGCGGGTTCGAATCCCTGCTGGAACGGCGGGAGAATTTTCTTCTCCAGGGTCGACTTTCTGTGCTGACTCTTATTTCGGTATCCGTTCCACCCCCGTGTTACCGCAGTAGCACGTAAAAAATCCCGGTCATTCTGCCAAAAAGTGCAGGTGGCAGGTTACAGCTAAACACGCATACACCTTACGTATGTGGATTTTATTGAACCGTGCTTCGGCATTGGTCACAACTTGTCCCTAATATGTCAAATGACATCTGAGGACATTAAGCATCAACTCATCTGACACGGGTAACAAGCGCTGACGAGGGCATTGCAGCCACTCGATCCAGGTATGCGTGGCTCGACTGGTCGGTTAGCGGGTGTGGCAAGGAGGGGGAAACGAGGCGTGGAGCTGAAGTCAACGTCGTATATCAGCAGGGTTAGCCCCGTCACTGCCGTCACTTGAAAACGACCGTTAAAAGTGCGAAATTGGAAGACTGTTTGTCGTCTTTTTCGCACTGGCGTGTAAAAGGATTTTTTTTATTTTTATCAAAACGCATAGCATTAAAGTAGAAGTGTTATAGGACCGGAAAATGTACTGTTTGCAGGGGGGTCTGTGCATCTTTCAGCCCGGAAATGTCACCGGATGGGCAGTGAAGGGGTTAATAATGGGATTGGTTTTGCTTCAAACTGCCCTCGACAGCGCCTAGCTTTTCGCTGTGAAGCAACCGGTTGACTCAATTTATGACACATCATGGACACTCGTTTTTACGCACTTAAAAAGAGTACTCTTCCTTTGTCTTGTCAACAAACGGCTATTTTACTGCCCCCGTTATCCGAATGGCGTCACAGCACCTCCGAAAATGGACCCGCTATTGACAGTGCATGAACGCCAGTAAATGCGGCATTTTGTAACGCATCCCCGTCATTCGCATGAACAGTGGGTCTGTTTTCGTAGGCAG
This sequence comes from Alviniconcha strummeri, assembly GCA_963584105.1. NCBI lineage: Eukaryota > Metazoa > Mollusca > Gastropoda > Provannidae > Alviniconcha > Alviniconcha strummeri. Next base: position 11,072,361 of record OY757543.1, read on the forward strand.
GACAGAATACGTGGACAATAATACTACTACTAAAAAAAACAAAAACGTTGGCCCGCTTGGTAAAACACACACGCGTGTGCGCGCGCGCGCGACAGAGAGGAGGATGGGGGGCAAAGATCTTCCCCTACGTAATCTGTAAAGTCTGTGGGGGCGATGGGGAGGGGGGGGGGGGGGGAGATGGAGAGAGCAATACAACACAGGGTTAAAATATTTTTTCTTCCGTTTCAGGGATCACCAGAGTACGGTCCAAACAGCTGCCAAGCCAAACTATGGCTGGAACTCGGGCAACGTCCAGCTCTTTCCTGCTGGCTCTCACACTGGCACTGCTGCCTCACAACCACGCTATGCCATTCCAGTGTGCCGACTTGCAGCCCGCCATCCCGGCATGCAACTGTGAGGCCAAGGTCGTCGACAAGCTGGAAGATAATAACCTTGTCGTCATCAACTGCCGCAACCTGAACATGTCCACGCTTCCTGCAATGGGCTCCTCCACTCACGTCATCTACGAACTGACGCTGGCCCAAAACAACATCCAGGCTATCCCTGCAGACGCTTTTACGGGTTTGAAAATCCAACGGCTTGACTTGCGACAAAACCGCCTGACCAGCATAGACCCCAACGCTTTTCGTGGTCTGGAGGACGACCTGAAAGAACTTTACCTGGGCGCTGAAATCGGTGCAGGAATTGAGCCCCCGCTGGCCAACCTGACCCACCTCTCCGTTCTGGACACGCTGCACCTGGAGTATTTCAAGTTTCCCAGCGACTACGTGCAGCCGCCCTACAGTCTCCACTCCCTGATCAACCTGAGGTCACTGACTCTGAGCCACAGCGGGCTGACTTTCATCCAGTCGGGCACTCTGCCCACTTCCCTGACCTCTCTAACCCTGGACTATCACGGCTTTACTGCCTTGCCTTTGGACGTGTTGAGGAACCTGGTCGGCCTCGAGAACCTGGCGATAACGCACACAAACATCACTACAGTCTCAAACAGCGCGTTTCAGCTGAACACGCGTCTCAAGACCTTGGACCTGGGTTACAACAGGATCAGCGTCCTGAGTGACGGCTGCTTTCGGGGCATCGAAACATCCCTCCAGCACTTGTCCTTGCGGAACAACCCCGTCTCTTCTGTGACCACCCTGCGTGAGGTGAAGGAGCTAACTGTACTGACCAGCCTACAGCTGTCTGAGATCACACTCAGTTCTTTGCCGGCACAGGCAGACTTCCTACTGAATAAGGCATCACTGAAGAGTCTTCATCTGGAAGGAAACCTCTTCACAACCTTGGGGCCTAGTGTATTTGATGCTGTCGGCGGCAGTCTGAACGAACTCAGCCTCGCCAGGAACCAGCTGCAAGGAATGGACGAGCAAGCGCTTGCAGGACTTTCAGCGCTGACGTCCCTGGACCTCGGCCACCAGACCCAAGGTCAACCGCTGGACCTTCCCACGTCACTAGCGTCCCTCGCTTCCCTACAGACCCTGAAGCTGTCCAGCACGCGCCTCGACCAGGCCACATTGTGGCAGACGGTCGGTCTCCTGACCTCCCTGCAGTCCTTACACCTGGATGACACGTCGCTGACATCAGTGACGGACTACGCTCTCGCAAACCTGACACAGCTGAGTGAGCTCAACCTGGACAGAAACAGCCTCACAGAGGTCACGCAGGAAATGATGGCCGGCCCACGAAGCCTGGCCAAGCTGATGCTGAACGGCAATCAGATCCACACTGTAGGCAAATGCTCTTTTTACGGCTTCTCCCTGTCCCCTGCTCTGGAGCTGGAGCTGATTGGGAACCCTCTCCGCTGCGACTGCAAGCTCGACTGGCTGCTGGAGGAGATGAACGCCAGCAGGATCAAACTGGCAGAGTTCGTGACGTGTGCATCACCACCTCCAAAAGCTAATTTCATGGTGTCCCGCTTCCGGCCTGGAGATTTCACCTGCATCACCCCCCAGACCGACACCCCCTGCCTGGAGCTGTACACGACCCCTGAACCCCCAACCACCGTCACCACCCTCACCCCTGCCCTCGGTCTGAGCATGACCAATGTCTCCATGACGTCCATCAGCATCCGGTGGACCATCGCCCACTACCCTGGCCTCACCTACTTTCGGGTCCGGCTCACGGAGCTTGAAACGGCAGTGACGACCCTGTCTAACTACATTGACAAACGAGACAGGTCGTTCCTGATAGACGAGCTGAAGGCAGGCACAATGTACAGCGTATGCATCAATGCCTACAGCTCCACCGGCACACTGAGAACCTGCCTCACACGGACGACGCTGGCCGATGACTCGGATCAAGGGCGGTTGGACGAGGGCGACGACAGTTCCTCTAACACGGGCATCATCGTCGGCACGGTGATCGGAGTGCTGGCTCTCCTGGCCATCATGGCGGCTATCATCTACCTGGTGCTGCTGAGGAAGAGAACCAGCAAAAAAGACCTCCCTGCCCAACCCCACACGTTCACGGCCAGCGAGCTGCCCGGCATGGGCGCCCACACAAAGCAGTTCACCCGCCCCAAGGAGAAGCAGCCACCCAAAGTGGGTCGGGCCCTGGACGAAAGCATCAAGGTGACCGTTATCAGCGATGGGCACACGGGGCCAACCAGTCCCGGGGTGCGCCAGTCTGTAGGGAGTTACCAGTTCCTGGACGAGAAGCATCCCAACCCCAACCCGGGAGTGGCACCCCGAGGGTCGGACGCTTACAGCAACGACGTAGACGGCAGACCCCTACCTACGGCACCGGAGGACTCTATGATGGGCTACTACAACAGCGGCTTCCAACGGGACACTCAGTCTGAGTCTGCACATGTGTACAACCAGATTGATCAGTGATATATAGCACGTGCAGTCAAACTGACCAAGGTGTCTTAGCCAGAGTCAGAGGATAGGACGAGAGAGAGCAGTGACAGCACACTTGCACCAGTTTGCTGGCCATATGCGGCCTGCCTGCGCTGGCTTCTCTGGGGCGTACCTGGAAGGTCCTAAAGGGCCAAGAGGCTTTCTTCAACACCCCACCCCACCCTCCCTTTCTTCCCACATGAACCGAAACATCTATGCAAACAAACTACATAGATGACGCTCGGGAATGCAGCAAGGTGCAGTGCTGCATTAGTGCGCTGTGAAGGATTATAAACATCTGCACCCAGTGTATGTACGATATCTCGGTCAGTCTCGTCCTGGATGATCTACCATTTCAACGCAACGTGGCGGCCATTTCCGAGTATCAGATTTGTACCTCCTCGCAAATTCAACCCACTGTGAAGGTTGCGTACTACATTTCTGTGTACTGTGACGGTTGTGTACAAAGTCAAACAGTACACTGACTCATTACTGGTAAGTAAGTAAGTTGGTGTTTTACGCCCAGTCAACCGGTGCGGTTATATCAGGGCGAACTCATTACTGGAACACTTCACCATTCGCAACACTTCGGATCAGCAAAGCACAGACTGGCTTGTGTTCAGTAACGAGCTGAGCTACCAAGTGTATGTGATGCCCAAAAGACCAAAACTCACAATGAGTTGTAATGTGATAAGCGAAAGCAGCACACGAACGTCATACATTCTGAATGCAGCAAGCATGCCCTGCACAGATCTCCCTGTGTGCTTTCACATCATGCAGCAATGCTGGAACTTTTGATAATTGTATTTGTGCGTCAGCATTACAATTATGACATAAACTGCACTTTGTTTAAATGTGCACATGTACAAGAATGGGTATGACGGTGATGTTTTGCTACACAGGAAGAAGAGACAATTAATACAGCAACTTCGTGGAGCTGTGACTATGACAATAACATATACGCATTTTCGAAGAATTCATGTGTGAAAGAAAAGCCACTTCAGCTGAAATTCCTCCTGCTTGTTAACATTTATAATCTCATTACAACGCTACAATTGAAACATCAGCTGCATTTGATTCACCCTGTGACACAGATTCTATGCAATAAAAATCTGTTGTACCCAAACAATTATACAGCAAACAGGCAGCTAGGTTGGCAAAGCTAAAGCATGTTGTAAATTTACAGTTGAAGAAATCACTAAGACAGTGAAAATGTAATCTAAAGACTTGGCTGGATTCCAAGTGTATCTTTTCTGCTGTCAGAATGGTTGTTGTGTTTGTGATGTTCATTACTGTGTATATATATGCAGAATGTCCCTACCATAGCGTCTGTAGTGGACAAACTAAAGGCATGTCACAGCACTAGCAGCTGTGACCCACTTGGCTGTTCTGCTTTACTCTGATAGTGTTGCAATGAAAAGGCTTCCACTTTCTCTTGACCCTTCAAGTATTGCTGCAGAACTATTACTCTGGGTAGTCATGTGAAATTTACTGTTGTTAACAGATAGCAACCAGTTTTTGTGGCGAAGACTGCCTGAGGACCATTGTACCTGAGCTACTGTGGGATCACTAAAGATGGGGCTAACATAACTTTCAAGTCATCATTATTCTGTTACTTTTATTATCACACGAAACGTAGTAATCCTTTGCCTGGGCTGTCGATAACGTGGCATGATTGCCGTGAATTATACAACTGGTATTTTATTGCTAACCACAAAAAATGCAGGAAAACAATCGCCTAGCCCAGATCAAGGCAATCTCTGCTGATCTCAACAACAAAAAACAAAACAACAAAAATGTATATAACGAAAGCCGCAAACAAGGAAACTGAACTGCTTTGTACGTGTAATTATATGTATAGTTTTGTCTGTGTATTGAATTTGTTTGCAACAGATGTTGTCCCATGCATACATTCCAAGATTGTGATACTGACAGGGGGAGAGAGATAAATAAAATGATCTAGCTGTTTCTTAAAGCTTTTATCAGATTATTCAAATGTATTAACCTGTGTATGTTTTTACTGTCACTCTGTACACCCTTAAACTACTTATTTTGTCCAGAACACACATAAATATATAACAGAAATGAGATCTGATGCCCATGAATCTGACTGCTTATTGTTTGGCTTCTTGGATTGCATATTCCTCTGTGAATAAATGTTTTGAATTTGAAGCACATGTATATATATGTGCGTAAGCATATGAAACCATTATTAGTATTATAAACACAGTATCTATGCATGTCTCAGAAGAATACATTTTGAACTGGATAAAATACTTTTGAATACCACTGGCGTAAGTTGCTGCTGAGATAAATCCTATTTATGTACACAGGGGAAAAACAAAATCAAATATCAACTGCTACATGTTTGTGTGCGTTATCGCCAGGTTCTCGAGGCACTTTCAAACATATTTCCAAATATGACCTAACTGTTGTTTATTAGACTGCATATCCATCTGCTGCACAGTTTTGTTGCACATGATGTATGACCCCTTACGCAAGGGCCATAAGCATCATTACAATGCCAGTGCCAAAACTTACGGAAATTTACAGCATCAAAAACAAAAAGCCTCAAGTATTTAACTCTGGATCAGTATGTCAAAATTGCCTACTTTTGTATATATAATATAGAGAAAGTGTTTGTCTGTATTTAGTGACTTGTGTATGCTGATAACAAATGACATGCTCATGCCAGAATCTGTACACAGCAGAACATGGTTTTAGCTATGACAGATCACAGACTGACTTCAGTACAGATATAATTATCTGTGCATACACACTACAATTCTCTGAAACAGTTCACATACTATTGGCAGCAAACTTGCCTTTTCTCAAATTTATCAGTACATGCTTCAAAATTGGCAAAGAAGTTATCTTGTCCTTGCTCAAACTGTCATTAGACCACATCATTGCACCACACACTTCTGTTTTATATCTTACTTTTCACCCTAAGAGTATAAGAAAAAGATATTGCTGTCACCAAAATTGATTTAACCTTGCTTTCTCTTTCATCAAAAAATAACTGTGCTAAAATTACAGATCCTATCCCTAATATGCACAAAGCAAAGAGAATGCATTACATACAGTACTCATTTTTTTTAATGGTGGAAGAGACTTATCATTTTCACCATGAGCAGTAATGTACATATCCAAGGGTGACTGCTTAACCTGTTAATTTCTTGATATTCACTAAACATAGTGATAAGGTGCTAAAAGGCTAAATTGCAAAAGATATTACCAACCTACCCCCCACCAATGTTCTTTGTATTATACAATTTGCAAATGCACTTTTTGTAAGAAGAACTGAGATACTTAATTTTAGTCTACTGGTATCCCTGGCCAGAATGTATTTTGATAAGTCAACTCATGTCACTGGCAAGAATGTACTTTGATTTTGAAGTCTGACAGACATTACACATTTGTTGGATCTGCTCACCACACTCATCTAAGTACTTCCATGAGACAATTTACATTCATGATATTTTTTGTCATTAACATGATTTTATTAGGATATTTATGTCAGTGTTTTCTTTATGTGTTTTTTGTTTGTTTGTTTGTTCTTGTTTTCCCCACTCTGTGTCTACATATTCAACACAGCCTCTAATCATAAATCCCCCACATTCTAACAGTACAGATGATCATGATCATGGTTATTCATTGTCGTTATTACCTTCTGACACTATGACTGTGCATTACCCGTGGCCCTATTACCGCAGTACCAATTGCTTGACATATTTACATGTTCTTGCAACAGAGTTCCATTCCATGCAGCAGTATGAAAACATACTGCTCCCTCATTAGCCCTCTGCCTGATGTTTTATGGACAGTATTTCTATTCGGAATGCTAACAAGACATGCTTCCAATGCCTTTGTAAATCTGACAAAGTTTTAAAAAAGAGAGAGAAAGATGTAGAAAACGGATGCAAATTCAGTATCTTTTTTAACAAGAAGTAAACATATGAGACAAAGTGTGTGTGTGTGTGTGTGTGTGTGTGTGTGTGTGTGTGTGTGTGTGCGCACATGGTTAACATGAGTGAATACAACTAAATTTGAAACACAAATGAATACATATTACTACAGTTCATCAGAACATTCAAGCAAATTCCACTCTTTCCATATACATGTACTAAAAAGCAACAAAAAAAGATGGGTGGGGGTCGGGGGGTTCCTAATTTTTTTTAAACAGTTTCAATCAAGTAATGTTGCATTACAATTGATATTTTGTCATCACAGCACAGAAACACAGGAACTTAATTATGTGTGTTTGCACACAGATGGTTTCAAGCAAACAAGTTCTACTTGTACAGCAAAATCTACTGATTATATCGTGTCCATTTGTTCATAAACTTATTATAAGTCACTTTCATATCAAACATTTCTTCTGTGTCTTCTTTATCATGTCTACTTATCATGTCTTCAAACTAATTTAAACATCTGCTTACTCACACAGTGTCTTTTTTTGAGACTACAAAAATATTTACTTCCTTTTTTTCACCTTGTGATGCCCAGCTTACCTTTGACCTTAACAGTATTCCTTAAATTTTGCCTCTTCCTAATTCAGCTAAACTAACTTTTGTTCCCCCTTCAAAAACCTAGTCTCTTATTCGGACAGATTAGTTTTGTTCTCCCAGTGCTGTATCTCTTTTTCCAATGTTTGTTCTTTTCCATGTGGTCTTTTTTCTTTTTTAAACTGTAAACAATTGTTTTACTTCTAATTTCCATTGACAGCACATCTAAGAACGACTGATCTGATATTGTGAACTGCAAGTCCTTTAATGCAACGTTTTGAAGTTGTTGTCTGTCATACACCATATTGTTATATTCTTCTTTTACCCTTTTCATTGCGTCATTAATTTTAGTAACATACTGTTTGTCTTTCAATAATGAGGAAATAAATTTCCGAAAGTTTTAACACTTTGTTTATTTTTAAAAACTCCCAACTCAAGGAGAGAGTGACCCCTACGATATCTAATGTAAATGGCTGCATCTTTAACATAATTCATTACATTTTCCGGCACCTAAAACAAATGAGTTGTGCTTGTTATGATGGGTTTTTCCATCTCCAAGTAAACTGCAAAACTTCAAGGTTGATCTCTCTCCAAACATCAGTAAGGTCCAGTTCATTTGTCACCTCAAACACTTTTTCTTGGGGGTCTCACTTTTATTTCTGCCAAGTGGTTACATGCATGCAAATCACAAACATCCACACACACACAATGAGTTGATCAACCACATTCAGCAAAATCAACACAACAATGATAAGTCTACCTGGAATGCAATACAAGGTTAACAAGATAAAAAAAATCAGTTTGGGTTTACCAACAAACCACAAGACCAGAAATGCAACTGCAAGGCACCAAACACAACCATTAATTGCCTTGCTTCAAAAAAACTACCAGAGCCCAGTGTTTGCAGAAACAACACACGTCTCTGTTAGGCACTGCACCCTGATCAACAATACTCACAAAACCAGGCAATACACACAACACAAACCCCCAGAAGCTTACAATTACAGACACAACCTGAACCATACACACACCAATCAACAATACTCACAAAACCTGGCTATACACACAACACAAACCCCCAGAAGCTTACAATTACAGACACAACCTGAACCATACACACACCAATCAACAATACTCACAAAACCTGGCTATACACACAACACAAACCCCCAGAAGCTTACAATTACAGACACAACCTGAACCATACACACACCAATCAACAATACACACAAAACAAGGCTATACACACAGCACAAACCCCCAGAAGCAAACACAGTACAGACAGACACAACCTGAACCATACACACACCAATCAACAATACTCACAAAACAAGGCTATACACACAACACAAACTCCCAGAAGCTTACAAAGTACAGACACAACCTGAACCACACACACACCAATCAACAATTCTCACAAAACAAGGCTATACACAGAACACAACAACACAAACCCCCAGAAGCAAACGAAGTACAGACAGACACAACCTGAACCATAAAAGGCCACTGACCTCACAGTACTGTGGCACACTGGCTGGTTCTTGGTTGGAGAAGCTGTTGCTGCGATTCCTGCTGTCAGAGAGACACTCTACCAGTTCTGCACAGTGGACGCTCAGATCCACAGAGTAGGACTGCACATTGCGGTTGTTGCGGTCAGTCAGGTTGAGGATCAGCGGCTTGCACAGCAATCTGTGATTACAGAATAGTAAATCAGAAATTTAGAAATGACTCTCCTTCTTTTCAGTCTTTCTAACTAACAAGGATGTGAGGTGGGGGAAGTAGTGGGGGGGCGGGGGATGGTGGGGGTGGTGGACAAAGACAGATTTGAAACTAGTAAGAGAGAAAGCAACAAGAAAAGACTGCTTTTCCACAGGCATCTGGTGCCTGGAAAGGGTCAATAAGTAACTTGGTGTTGTATGCCCTGTCAACCAGTGTGGTTATATCAGGGTGATGCCTGAAAAGGGTAAGTAAGTAACTTCTTGTTGTACGCCCAGTCAACCAGTGTTGTTATATCAGGGTGGTGCCTGGAAAGGGTAAGGAAGTAACTTGGTGTTGTACACCCAGTCAACCAGTGTGGTTATATCAGGGTGGTGCCTGGAAAGGGTAAGTAACTTGGTGTTGTACACCCAGTCAACCAGTGTGGTTATATCAGGGTGGTGCCTGGAAAGGGTAAGGAAGTAACTTGGTGTTGTACACCCAGTCAACCAGTGTGGTTATATCAGGGTGGTGTCTGGAAAGGGTAAGTAAGTAACTTGTTGTTGTACGCCCAGTCAACCAGTGTGGTTATATCAGGGTGGTGTCTGGAAAGGGTAAGTAACTTGGTGTTGTACGCCCAGTCAACCAGTGTGGTTATATCAGGGTGGTGCCTGGAAAGGGTAAGTAACTTGGTGTTGTACGCCCAGTCAACCAGTGTGGTTATATCAGGGTGGTGTCTGGAAAGGGTAAGTAAGTAACTTGTTGTTGTACGCCCAGTCAACCAGTGTGGTTATATCAGGGTGGTGTCTGGAAAGGGTAAGTAACTTGGTGTTGTACGCCCAGTCAACCAGTGTGGTTATATCAGGGTGGTGCCTGGAAAGGGTAAGTAACTTGGTGTTGTATGCCCAGTCAACCAGTGTGGTTATATCAGGGTGGTGCCTGGAAAGGGAAAACATTTTTCAAACAGTTCTAATCTGCATGGTCAAAAGCAACCTAATATAGCAAATCAATCCACCTTGACAGTGCAGTAACTAAACTACTCATCATTTTCTGAGGTCATTATATTTTAAACATAATATTTACAGAGGTGCACTGCACAGAATACAAATGCTCTATGATTCCTTGCAATATCAGTGGTGTGACTTTAAGTAACAAGCTGTAAAACTGGGGTCCAATCAGGTCAACAGTCCAAACATTTATTGATTACAAAAACCTCAAAATTCAAATAGGAAAGGGAACATACTATGCCAGCACTTCCTCCATTCTAGACCATATTTTTTTCAACAGCCTTTAGAGTTTAGTTTTTTTTTCTCTCTTTCAATTTTTTCTCTCTCTTTCACTTTTTTGTTTTGTTTTTGCTGCCTTTTTTTTTTTTTTTTTGCAAGCAACTGAATAAGGTAAGTGCTCTGTGACACTCACAGATGATGACAACTTGAGAATCTGAGGGCAAATAAAAGTCAATCAGTCTGAAACTGCCCACAATAAGAATGATGTAAAGATCACCGCAGTGACAAGCACCAAAATGTTTATGCCAGAAACAGTCAACCTCAGAAGTCAATTGGACAGAGTAAGCACAAAAGCAAATGAATGAATCCTCCCAATCAATTAAAATTCTGACTCGACATAAAGTTGTTTCTTAATAAGCATTGTTATACCTGCTTGCTGCGGTGTGTTCTTTTACAGATGATGGGTACCAAAGCCCTTTCACAGCACTGCACGCCCAACAACAAGAGAGCTTTTCAGGTCAATTTCTATCTGCCAGTCTACTTCCTTCATAACTTTCCATGTTGGCCCATAGTGCCAACCCCCTCCACTGTGCCTTCCTACTTCAACTACTCTCCCAAACATTTCACACACTCTGTTTCCAAACTTACCCTAGATGGTCCCTGGGCAGAATAGCAGAGAGTTCATCCCGGAGTTGGACGAGAGACAGAGCCTGTCCTGCAGCGGAGATGCCGAGCGTGCCCTGGAAGAAGGCTTTGGACAAGGCCTCCATCTTGGTTAGCCAGTCCTTCCGGCTGCCAGTATGGGGTTCCTCATGAAGGATGCACACAGACAGCGCGCCCAGTACCACCTGGTAGCAGGTGCGATCGGTGCTGGGGTCGCTGGCAGCTCGGGCTGCACTGTCTGCAACACAGTCACCATCACTCTTGTTGTTGTTGTTATCATCTGACATGACCTCATCATTCAGCCCAGTCTCAAGGCCAATCATTGCACAATCATCGCTTTTACTGCTGCTGTTATCATCTACCATGACCTCATCATTCAGCCCAGTCTTAGGGCCAATCATCACTTTTACTGCTGCTGTTATCACCTGCCATGACCTCATTATTCAGCCCAGTCTTAAGGCCAATCATCATTTTTACTGCTGCTGTTATCACCTGCCATGACCTCATTATTCAGCCCAGTCTTAAGGCCAATCATCATTTTTACTGCTGCTGTTATCACCTACCATGACCTCATCATTCGGCCCAGTCTTAGGGCCAATCATCACTTTTACTGCTGCTGTTATCATCTGCCATGACCTCATTATTCAGCCCAGTCTTAAGGCCAATCATCATTTTTACTGCTGCTGTTATCATCTACCATGACCTCATCATTCAGCCCAGTCTTAAGGCCAATCATCATTTTTACTGCTGCTGTTATCATCTGCCATGACCTCATTATTCAGCCCAGTCTTAAAGGCCAATCATCATTTTTACTGCTGCTGTTATCATCTACCATGACCTCATCATTCAGCCCAGTCTTAAGGCCAATCATCGCTTTTACTGCTGCTGTTATCAACTACCATGACCTCATCATTCAGCCCAGCATCAAGGCCAATCATCACACAATCGTACACGTCACACATCACTGTTACTGCTGCTGTTATCGCCATCATTATCTCATCTCACCACCTAGAACAATTTGATTGAATGACTTTTGTTTTTGTGTAATGTTATTTTTAGTGCCATTTTTTTAACAAACAAACAAAATGTCAGGCATCTTGTTTTGTCCTGCCTGTGCTGCATTAGCTTTGATCACTGGAAAATCAGACTTCAGTTAAAACAAAAACATCTTCTGCCTTATTTTAGCCACCACAAAAGCAATAAAAATGATACTTAAGAAAGACTGCATATACAGGTGTTGGCTTTTCTAAAGGAGGTAAAGTGACAAGAGAAAACACAATTTTCTGGCTGTGTAGGGAGGGTCCATTATCAACAATGCAAAACATGGATGCAATGTTACTCGGCATAGTTTAATAATAATAATGGAAATTTGTACAGCACCTACCTTGCGGCTCAAAACATTGAACAAGCATAATATAACACAATTAATGTACATCAAAATGGAAACTGTTACCAGCAATTTAACAAAAAAAGCTAACACATAATGTAGACATCAACAAGGGTTGAAATATAACTATGTAAAAGATGCACACACACACACACACACACACACACACACACACACACACACACACACACACACACACACACACACACACACACACACACAGTGTACAGACTGACAGGGGTTTACTGTGTAAAGTATTTCTAAACATTCGTGGCAATGACGGATAATCGGCAGTGAGGCAACTCTTCACAGCAGGTTCTACTGTACAAAGCATAACTATGTAAAAGATGCACACACACACAGTGTACAGACTGATAGGGGTTTACTGTGTAAAGTATTTCTAAACGTTCATGGGAATGACAGATAATCTGCAATGAGCCAACTCTTCACAGCAGGTTCTATTGTACACACGCATGGCCTTCACGGCCAATGCCTGGATACTGACCTCTGACTTTCTGGGCAACCTTGTCCTTCTGTTTCTGCTGTTTCTCAGCTGCTGGGGAACTGGCGGGGAACACAGAGGCTGTAACACAACAACAGAGCCACAGTAACTAGGGGAAAGGTCTTTATTTTGATTCTGAGATCTTCGTATACACAGTCTTCATACCTGCAGGTAATATAGTGCACAGCCAGAATGCTCTGGGGAGGGTGGAGACAGGAAGGCATGGAGCAGTGTTTAAACATTTTGTGCTCATGTACACCGTGCACACACATGCAGGTGTTTGTGCATGCACGCATGCATGTGTGTGTGTGTGCGTGTGCATGCATGCGTGTGTGTGTGTATGTCAATAACAAAGAGAGTCAATATTCAACTGTTTGTGATGATGTTCAAGCAATCCATAAAAAATGCATAAACTAATAACTAGCAGGCACATACAGACACACATCAAAATATATTGTAATACAATGCTCACAGAGAAATCAACAATGACATACAACAAGAAACAAACACAGGTGATGGAAGGACTATGAATATAAAGTATGCCAACAAAAAAAGAGCTGCATTAACTTACTTTGAAAACAAGCAAATACTACTTTCATAGTTTTCTTTAACCCTTGTATGACCTTGAAAATGGGTCAAGATCACCAAAGCCATTATGGACATCATTCATGTAAAGTTCCTGACTGGTTATCATCCTTATGTGTTTGAAAGAACTCACACAGCATAAAAAAACATCAACATTAAGGTTTTCACCAAGTCCATAAACATATCAGCCTCTCACCCTTAAGTACAAGCCAATGGTGTCAAACTCATTCTGTGCAAGACCATATCAATGTAAGGAAGAATTATGTAAAATCTGTACTTAATCAAAGCAGAAGTAAGTAACTTGGTGTTTTACACCCAGTCAACCATTACAGTTATATCAGGGCAAAACTGAAGTAGAATTAACCCAAACAAATTAACAAGCCTCTAGTAGTTAGATGAATTGCCCTGTGCAGGATGATCAAGTACAAACATGACTTGAATAACAAAATAAAACCTTTTGTTTTTATCTTTCCACCATCACTACCAAGTGCACACACTAAAAGTAAGTCAAGGTCACAGAAACTGCGATGTATCAAAGTATAAACCTCAGTCCAGATTTCTTCCACAGTAGGTCAGTTCTGGGTGTCACTCTAGAGCAGATTCCTGCTTCATATGGTTGTACAGCATGTCATTCAAACAAACTCTGAATTGATGAACAAAGTCCTTGGATGTAGAACTGTTAGAGTGATGCAGACCCTAGAACGGTAGTAGTGGATGGGACTACATCACACATTTCACATCAACAACAAAAAAAGGACAGAAGCAAACATACTTGTCTCGGTTGCTGGAATATTATTAACACCACACCCTACTTTTTTCAACTGATGGAAAGGGGTTAGGGGCAGAGAACTTACTTGCTCTGGTGCTTCCTGACTCAGAACTGTCCAAGCTGGTAGTGGACACTGTCATTGCATTTGGACCTGCAGGTGGCGAACTGTCCATGGGAAAGAACATCGGCGCTCCATCAGCTGAAAAAGTGAACAAGAGGCTGTGAGTTTTTTCAGATGAGAAAATGCTTAAAGACCTAAACACCAAAGGGCTATGTGCTCAAAACATCTGAGAGGAAGGCTTTCACCATCGGTGAAAGCCTTCCTCTCATACCATGCACACCATTAACTTTGATTGGTGCGATCTTGATGAGGGGTTCTAGGGGTGAAATCCGCTTTAGGGTTACAGAAGAAATTAAAAAGAAAATCATGCTGACTGACTAAGAAAAGCGCAGTGGGCAGACATGGGCTCTGGGACATCCTCCAAGCGAGAAATCCACTTGAGGGTTACAGAAGAAATTTGGAAAAAAAATCACACTGACTGACCAAGAAAAGTGCAGTCGGCAGCCATGGGCTCTGTGACATCCTCAAAGCGATCAGCCTTCATATGGAGCTGCAGTGCCTCGTCCACCTTTTTATAGTCCTCTGGTCCCATCGGTCGGTTCAATGCCCCCGCCTGGCCTGACTTGGGACTAGACTCCGCTAAAAACAAAACAAAGCAGACAGTCTGATCAAGTCTTCCCCAACTATACCCCTATTCCCTGGGGGCAAGGGACAGTTTTATTGTATGCAGTTTTTCCCACAACAAAGGCCACAGTCGGTGCACCAGAGTGGGATTTTGGTTGATCAACTGATTAATGCCGAGTTGTCTCTGATGAGGTACTGAAATCCCAATATAAGGGTATAGGGGTACATCAGAGAGATGGCAGGACCTGATAGGTGGGGTGTGGGGTGTGAGGGGGGTAGTAGTAGTAGTAATTGGATTTTAACATCCCGTCAGTCACACAGGGTCACCTCAGGACAGTCAAACTCAGGTCATAAGCAAACACACATTTCTAAACTCTTCTCACATATGTATGAACCCTCTGTCAAGGCAATCCACAAAACCAATCACTCTGCAAACATAAAACATACACAAACATCCGACACAAATGTTCAAAGAGTCAGCCCCTTCAGTATTACCCGTTAAAAGAGCACAGAAGGCTAGGACATGCTGGTATCGTCAACCATTCTAATTTATCAACACCAGGTTAAAGAAAAATATAAAAAAGGAATGGACAAACACAATATAAAATTTAAAATGGGGTGTCCTGCCTAACAAATACTTCAACAATGGATAAACAACATGAGACTGATGATATACCAGGGTGGAAAACAGTACCCCAAAACTAGTCTGAACACTCGCAATCACATGACAAATTTATTTTATTGACTTTCACAAATGATGTACATGATTTACTGGCTGAAACAAAACAAAACAGAAAAGGGAATAAGAGATAGCCTTACAGTCAACCACCAAACTGGGGGGTGGGGGGGGGGGGACACAGAGAGTGGAGAAAGAGAGAGAAGGAGAGACAGAAAGTGATGGAAGAAGACAGTGGGACAGAGATGGTGAGACGGAGGCACAGAAAGCTGGAGAAAGACCATAGCCAGTCCCAGAGAAACACCTGATGTAATGAAACTCAAATTTACGCTACTCACAGGGCAAAATAAACGATGTCAGGATCTGTGTGATGAACTTCAGCTGTTTTGGGGACAGCAGTGCATACAGCGCTCCCAGGTTGGCCTCAATCCCCATCTGTAACAGCATAGCTACTTTGATAGTATTTCAATTTCCTTAACTTCACAACACAGATCTCTATATACACATAACACCCCCCCCCCTCCCCCCCACACACACACACTGGATGAACTCCACCACAGGGACTATGCTGCAGTGCAAGTCTTCTCCAGCTGGCCGTCTACCAAAACCATGACAATGATCTCCTTTCAAGAACCTCTGGCAGAGTGCAGTGCAAGACTGAATATGGATGAGGCTGAAAATGGCAGTGTTTGGAAGAGTAGCAGGGAGGGACTATGCCTCTAACAGAACAAATGCTGGAACAATTTTAGATTCAATTTCACATAGTTCCAGCAGGCATGTTTGCTAGAAGCATTGCAGACTGCAGCTAAGGGTCCAGTAAAACAGCACACCTGCTGCCCATCCAAGTGCTTGTGTCATTCTCACAGTAAAACCAATAAACATGAAAAAAGAAGAAGACTTTAATTATGTAAGTTTAAATTCGACATCTTCACAGGCAGCGCTGACTCCTGGTTCACCTCTCCTGGGTCTAGTGATAACCTATATCCCGAGAGACACTCACCTTTGGCCCTTCCACATTTTCGTTGGCTTTCATCTTCAGTTTGGCCTCCAGCTTACCGGCCAGCATCGCAACACTAATTGGAGTGGCCCTGAACTGGGTTTCATCCTCTTCGTCTTGTGAGCGCTGTGGGCCGGTATCTCCATCTTGAACCTCATCCAGTGCTGACACATACAGCTGAAGACAAAACAAGCATTAGCAGTGGACAAAGTACTGCAAGTTGTTCAATCCTCCATCACTCTCCATCAGCTACACACTTTTTTGTTTCACATGAAAACAAAACTGACATTGGGCAACAAATGTTGAGAAGAGTAAATTTTCTTTTCACAGTTGAACTGAAATGACAAAACTGCACAAAGCACAATTTTTGAGACACAAAAACAGACAACAGGACCTCTAAAAAATACACCCAGATCATCTGCAAATGGCCTGGACTGAATCCAAAGTAAGCACATGTACATTCCAAACAGCACACCTCAAACTGTCAAAATTTCCTGAACTCAGCACTGGTTTTCAAAGGTAAATCATAGAAGAACAGTGTTCAGTCAACTCAGGTTCTTGGGAGAAAACAACAACAGCACTATAAAAAAACAACAACAACATAGGAATGCTTTAAATATCACTAAGACTACGGGTGTAAGCCTAATAATGATCAGCCTCAGTCACAGACTACAAAACAACATTAAAATAACCGTAACCATTTTGTGCATGCAGCACTTTAATACCCGACAAAAGTGGGAACACCACCACAATAACAGTAAGAGTGACAGCCACAAAGTAAAGATGATGCTGTTCTTTTATATCAGATAGACCACCCCTCATCAAACACCATTCCTCCTTTCCAACCATTAAAAAAAATACTGATGTAGAATTTATAGTGTCGAATTTTTCCCCAACAGGTTTTCTGCTATGCAACTGAAACCAATGCTTGCATAATAAATAAATAAAAATGAAAAAAAACATTAGCTGCGACAACTATATCCTTGCAAACGAAGCTCTCCAGTATGTACCTCTGTTGGAGAAGTGCCAGTCGAGTCTGGCAATGTGGCAGGGACAAAAGCGCTAGCATCATCATCTAGGTCAATCTTGATACCAAATGCATGGATGTTCTTGGTCAGCCAGGCAAAAGGCTGGCGGCTTTCCGGGTCAAAATCCACACTACTTTCTTTCTTCTCCGCCTTGGCGCGGTCATCAAAGTACTCCAACCTGAAGACAGGAACAACACAATAAATACACACACACTGGCTGTCCAATAAACATCATCAGTCCTATCACATCAGGTCACTTCATGGCAGTGGTGGTGAGCTGATGATGATGAATCAAACTTCATGTCAAGAATCTGACTGTCATTATGTGAGGCTTGATCCAAAACTAGTGAACAGACTGTTTTAACAGACTGTTTAACACGCTTACCAGACAAAATTATATATCACTGAAAAGGCCAATCTTTCAGGTTTCTCCCTTTCAGAGATGACCTCATTATGTTCTTGGGTCAAAAAAATGGCAGGGTGTTGTAATACATCACATTTTGCATGTGCTCGAAAGTGGAGGTTTTCAAGAGGCATTGTGAATTTTGTCTTTCTTTGCAAGAACATACATTGAAAATCTCCACCTAAAAACCCATCAGACAAGACTATCTTATCTGATCAACAACGAAAAAGGAAGTCATTCAGATGTAACAGTCACATTCACTTCAACACAAGTTTACAGAAACTTTGTGTCTTGGTGTCAGCAGTATTCAGTGATAAGATGGAATCACTGGGTTATGAACATATGAACACAGTAAAGGAAGAAGGAAAAGAGAGGCAGGCATACAATAGGACAGAAGACACAGA
Organism: Alviniconcha strummeri; assembly: GCA_963584105.1. Taxonomy (NCBI): domain Eukaryota; kingdom Metazoa; phylum Mollusca; class Gastropoda; family Provannidae; genus Alviniconcha; species Alviniconcha strummeri. The sequence goes on from OY757543.1 coordinate 11,090,726, forward strand.
GGCCAACAGAAGCACACAAGCAATGGCACAAATCAGTGCAAAAACTGTCTTGTCAACTTGTGCATAATTTACTGTTTTATTCTTTGAACTGCTGAATTAGGAAACGTTCCCATGAAATTTTAGCCACATTCCATATTAAGAAAAACCCCACAGTGACACTGACAAACTTACTACCCAGTTCACCAATTAATTAAGGGTGAAGACAAGTGTTTGCCAAAACACAGATGAATGGAAGGATTAATTTGATGACCAGTACTGTGTTTGGTGGAAGCATCACAAGACGGTGGGCTGAGGAATGTGGAAACGGTATGTTTACCTGTCAATGTGGATGTCCATGCCAGTGACCTTTCCATCTTTGACATCCTCCAGACGGATGGTGATGTCCTCAAATGTGACATGGAGCTTGTTCAACACTGCACAAGAACATTTATGATAAACAGCCTCCCAAAAGGCAGATTTGAAATTCACAGTTCTGTGCTATGAACATGCACACAAACACATGCATGCACTCCCAACCCCACCCCGCTGTGGTATTTATGTGCATGTCTGAATGCCTGTGTGTGGATGAATGTATGAATGAATACACACGTGTGTGAACATGTGTGTTTGCATGCATGCATGCACCTTTGTGTTTGTGCATAGAGCCACGCATGTGGAATCACTTTTCTGTTTAAAAATGTGTAGATTCTTTATAAGATGTCTAACTCAACTTTACACATAAGACCCAGACCTGAAATATTCCTTGAACACATTCACACTCATAAAGACGCACATACACATGATATACACACAAAAACAAATATGCACCCATGCCTACACACATTACCCGTTGCATAAACAAGCCTTACCTGTATCAATGACCTGGGCCAGCTCTTGGACTTCCTTGGTCTCAGCAAAAGTACTAGAGGCCTTGGCATGCTTGGGGTCCTCTTCTCTAATGGCTTCGGCAGCAAACCGCATGCTGGCATCCATGGAGTGAACCATCGACTCTGACATGGCCTCCAGCAGCTGTGCTGTAACCATTCAGCCACCAAACCCATCTTTTCATAAATCACCCGCTTCTGTCATAATCAGCCACCAACCCATCTGTTCATAAATCACCCGCTTCTGTTGATCTCTCAGAAGAAATTATCATATCTGTACTATTTGTTTTGGGCTGATCATCAACTGGGGTAAGACAACACTCACATTTTTGTTCTTGGCCTTTCTGGACTATAATGCAAATGCCAAAGTGCATTTGGTGGGTATTTGTAACATATTACAACTGAGTAAACTGCAATTCTTTTTTAGTCAAGGTACACTAAAATCTGTCTCTGATTCTCAATAGGGAAGACAAGCAAAATCTATCACATATAATGATGTTAATGATAAATTTTTCTTTAGGCCTGCTTAATGCTAAGATGTCTCCAGAGAGGTAAGCAATGACTTGCAATGAGAACGCTGTTGGCACTAATTTGTGACTTGTACATGTCTGTGTGAGAACATCAATGGTGCACCTTGGTGACCAGGGTCAGTGGAGTTATTAAACTTCTTGAATCTACTGTGAGTGAAACTGCACATGATCCAAAAGTTTGTCACATGACAGAATCATCGCCGGCTTTTATTTTGTGCTTAAATCTCTTGTCTTTATTTGGCTTCTACTGATTAAAAAAAAAAATTGATTTGCAAAAATGGTTAACACTATGTCAGTGAATTTGTTTCACACACAGACTCCTCGTTACAGTACTAAGCAAGCAATGAGCATAATTATGGATGATCAGTCACTGAATGAACTTGCAGCTAACGGTGACAGCAGAGAAGTGCTTGCTCGATCTGTGGACACTGATTTTCTCCATGACGAAGATGCTGACAGCAATCTTTTGCCAGATGATTCTGACACTAAGCATATATATATATATGAACTCCATCTTTCTTGCATTCCACCAACTGTATTACATCAGAAATTCTTAATACTAAAAGAGTAGACCATACAAAAGATGTGACAGAGTATAATTATATTTTTGAAAACCATAAAAAACATCAAAATCTTTACCAGCTCATAACAAGATGAAATCAAAATACTGATCTAAACTTCTTTTTATTCCTGGAATCAAATACATTAGTTTCTTTTGTATGTTGGATCTTTTGAAGATCATGTATGGCTGCCCATGTGGCAGAGTAAAAATTTTTTGTCACACATGCAATCCTCTCACCCTAAGGAACACATTTGTCAATGTACAATTACACACTGGGTGACCTCCAGTGTTCAGGTGGGGAACGCTACACAACCAACAAGAAATAAACTGATCTAAATTTCAATGCATCCATTTTTATACTGCAGATTCTATTGTACTCAAATGTGAACCAACAGCAGACTTCAGTGTACCCCAGTGAATGGACTTTAGAATTCCAGTTTACCCTATTTGTATATGGGTAGATTAGAATTCAAATGCACTCTGGACCACTGCTGGCCTGTAACATTAACAAGTATACAACACACACACACACACACACACAGTACATACAACCAGACTCTACAACATACAAGCACTGCTGGTGGGTGCCTTTGGTCGCAGGGTGATGTCCACATGGCTGACGTTGATTGTGAAGCCTGTATCTCCTAATGGCACTGAAGCACAAGCTTGACCAATGAAGCCATCTGTGATTTCAAATGGGAAATCTTCCAAGTGGGCATTCACCGCCTGATGAAAAATACAAACAAAAATACTTATGTAACAACTTCTATTTTAGTTGTTGTTTTCACCTTCCAAATGGGCATTCAGTGTCTGATGAAAAAATACAAACTTATCTACAGCAATTTACTTTCGATCACCATCTCTTTTAATACTGATAATGCATTCTGATTCACAGTAATGAGTAGAACTAGAAGTGGGACATTAAAAACTGGTAAACGGATCAGTTACATTCACATTATGTTTTTCAGTTTCCAAAACAGGACAAAAGTACAGCTAATTTAATGGAACAAGCCTTCTCAAAACAGGTTTTATTCAAGAGACAGAAGAGATCAAAACAAAACTTAAATGAAGGATGTTGCTTTAAAATGCCCCCTTACTAATTTTCTAAACATAGCTTTGGTACTATGGTAGTGATGGATAACAGGATTTGCTGCACACAATGAAAAGTGTCCTAGCTCAACTGTGTTGGATACATCACCCTTCTAACCATCTGCTTGAAGTTCAGGTCCCTGCCATGCAAAAGGGGCTTGGGATGACAGAATTTAATCAAGACCAGATGTGTCAGATCTAGACTCAAGGATCATGACAAAACCACAGACATTTTGAGACAGCAGATGCTCACTGAAAAGGGGGGACCTCATGCAAGGGACAGCATCATGGTCATTCAGAGTGCACGCTAGTCAGATTTCCACTTTGCATGGATGTGAAAATAACTGACCCTAAGGCCTTACGCTCTTTTTGACATGTCACACATGGTTCAAAAAAACTTACTGCAATCCCTGCTAATACAATCATAGTTATAAGACCATGGCAAAAATCACTCAGCCCTGGTTTAAAAGACTCACTGAAGGCCAAATTGAGTTAACTTTTTAACAAAACCAAAATAAAAAGCTTTACAAAAGCAACTTCAGCAATCATTGAAACTGAAAACAATTGATAAACGCTATGTAACTGCAAGAGGTTGGAGAAAGTTTATGCTTTTGAAAGCTGTCCTTTTTTTTCTTGTGTGTGTACCATTTGATTTTTAATATTATTTTCTAGCTCAAGCAAGGGTGAAGCCAAACGATTTTGTTCAGATTTATTGCATTGTGTGCCTGCAGACGCAGTGTCCCCATGGATTTTTATACCCATAAATAATAGTGCATGTATTTTGTTGGGGTTTCACGATTACATATTGTTTGTGCATGTTACTATGTGAGTAATACTGCATTATTCTGTATTATTAATACTATTTTTTAGCAAGTGGCATAAGAAAGTGCATGGAGTCAAGATTTCTGAATCCACAAATATGTCAATTGTGATATGAAAGTATTGTGTTGTTCTTTAATGGCGGTGAATCTCATACTATACTGTGGAAATGAACAAAACCATCTAAAATAATTTAATGTTTTGAAATGGCTTGTTGTGTTCTGTCCCGCACTAGTTCAGGAAGCAGTATGACCAGTGATCGCGCTGGACATTTTTCAAATGGGTGTGAAATCTACAAGGTAGTAAAAGTGGTTCATGGAAACCAATCAATGTAACTGGTCAGTTACACACTGCCACCTATTCTGATAATTTCTACTAGCAAACACCCTGTTCCCTTTCCCATCTAGAAAGTAGAACTCACACACACCACTACCACCACCACCATCACACACTCTCTGTCTCTCTCTCTACATTTATTTATTGATTTTCATGAGAACCAGCCAAGCAAAATAACAGCCAGTACATCTGACTGGTTGCTGATGTTATTTCTGGTATATGCTGATCTTAACAGCTAACATTCTAACAATACCAGAAATTAACTGTTAAATGTGAAGAATGATGACTAAGAGCAATAAAATGAAAGAGGAGTGTGGTTAAGTCACTGTTATTTTAGATTAGTAACCATGTGCAATGCAAAAGTGGCTGCCAAAAATGGGAACTTTCACACACAGGCTCATGACAGGCTCACAATGTCCCTCATTTGATCACTCAGCAGAAAGCAGCACAATTTCTGAACTAAAGTTTGTACCTGAAGGATAAAACTGCAAAGGTCACAAAGACAGAGACTTCTAATTTAGATATTGTGTACAAGCCAAGTGAAATTCTGGTAACGCTTGGTACAGGGTGTGAAGCATTCCTTTAATTGTCTGCAACCAATGCAACTCTTCAAACTCAGGAAACACATGCGCCATAAACAGCTCAACTACTAGCCTTCAGCTTCTTGGTAAAACTTGTTGGCCAGCTTTACAGAAAATGTACTACTGTAGCCATGAAGATGAAGTGTCACATTTGTCCCATGCATTACCCATTCAATTACTATACAGGTCCAAATATTACAAAATATATTGGAAACTGTATCAAAAGTCATTTGCCTTTCACCTGATCTTGAAATTTCAATGTGTTGATAAAATGTTTCTGAGTCACTTCCCATTTTATGACATTTTGATTCTGGACTGGATTTTCCAGTGCCCCACTGCATTTTTACAATCTTAGACTTTAATTTTTTTCCAATTGCTGATAAAGAGAAAACTTATAAAGCAGTTTCTCCCATGCTGAGTTGACCACCCAGATGGTGATTTTTTTTTCTACCAGCATCCGGCTGATAAGTGATATCCTCTCACCGTTATGTGTTGGAGGTCACTGATGAGCTACTCAGGAAGTAAAACATCTGTCTGACTCAGGCAGCCAACACAATAATGGTCCTCATCAGGATCAGATTTTTGATAACCCCTCTGCACTCTGCTTAGCATTGTGGGCCAAAAACGGGATTAGGCTCTGGGAGGACTGATGCACCAGTAGGCTCTTCATAAAGGGAGTAGAACCCCCCACCCCTCCACCCCACTTGTTTAAGGTCTTCCAGATTTAAACATAACATCTCAACAATTAATTACTTGCTTTTTTTCTCTTTTTTCTACACTTCAACCGAAAATTTTAATGAAAATCAAAGAAGAAAATGAAGGGAAATCTCTCTTTCTATGAGTAGTATTTTGCCAGTGTTGCCCAATACTTCATGAGACAAAGACCCACCACCTCAGAATCAAATCAAAAATCATTTCCATGAACTAAATCATTTCTGATAAATGTGACACATCAGCTCCTGAGAATTCTATTCAAGCTACAGGGTGGTACATTTCAGATGACTGTGACACATGTGATATAAATGATAAACTAGGGCTTTGGGGTTAATGAGGACCACTGCATATCATTATCAGGCTGGAGAGAGTGGAAAAGGCAGAGGAAGGAGGTCCACTGGCAGGGCAGTATACTTATATGAAGGGAGAACATCTCATATCCAGATCATGACCTTCTGTGACTTAACCATAGTTCTTCCTTGAGAGGAAAAAAAACTGGTTGTGTGTGCAATATAGATTATCCAAGTTCCAAGAAATGAGTTGGTGTCAAAAGGATCCAGTACATGTCAGAATAGTGGAACTGTTAAGCTTCTGGTCATCTAAGTTCTAACACTAGTAACACTAACAATGTTACTGGTAGTGGCAGCAAAATAGCAGTTGTGAGACATTCATATATGCCATATTTGGTTACTGGCAACTTTGGTTTATTTACTGAAATTCCTGTATGTAAATTCTTGCGTGGTTGGCGGGCGTATAGGCCGAAACCTTCCCCCCCAAAAAATATTGTTCATTGTATGTGTTTATACATTTTTCTGCAGTTTTTTGTACGGCGCATTGTGCCCTAGATCTTGCTAAGGATCATGCGCCATAGAAATGTCCATTATTATTATTATATATCACCATGAGCTTGACCTTAAAGATAGTAGCCATATTGTTTTGCATAATACTTAATAGTAACAGTTAACACTCCAGCTCATGATGCTGCATCACCATACCAACTTCAGTTACAATTTTCCGTTTCAGTGGTTCAAAATATTACTCTTCTCATAAACACTGATAAAAATTCTGAACCTTCAATGTGGCCTTAACCTTGAACACAATAATCTTTTCATACAAAACTTTGGCTTATAATGTTGTAGCACCATACTAAGTTTTGTTGGAAAAGGATCAACAGTTCAGAGGATACACTGCATACAGTAGAAACATTCAAACAGTCACAGTTTGATGATATGAGCAATCTCTGTGACATTAACCTTCAAGATAGCAAACCAACCTTTTTGCACAACACTCTGGCTCAGGATGACATACTAACATAACATACCAAGTTTGGTCACAAAAGGTTGAGCAGTTGAGAAGTTATCGTATGCATAACTACCAGACACACAGACATACCACCTTCTACACACACTTTTTTTGGGGTGTATAATAAAACAGTAAAATGGCTCATACAGTCATGACATCCCTTATCATAATCAATACTTTCACTTGTTCTAGACCTATTGAGAACAACCAGTAAATATGTATTAATACAGTTGTCCAAAGTCAATAAATGCTGCTTAACCTTAGAGCACTAAAAAAGACCTGAAAAGGTAAGTCCCATCCAGTCAGTGCACATTTTAGTGTGCTGAAAATGAAACATGAGCCACCTGGTCATGAAATCACATCCCAATCATCTGACATTTCACCTTAACTGCTGAGCCAGGCCAGGGAGGTACAGAACACAAAGAACTGAACATTACACCATCAAGCACATGTTATACAGTTAAACACTACTAGAGACCTAAGTCTGAGACCTATGCTGCAACATCATACCACATAATTGTTATTACCCACTGTCTGTACCACACTTTGCAGCCCTTAGCACAGCTGAGTGTGACTGTGAACCAAAGAAGAGGCTGTCGATCACAAGTGGCAAGTGGGACACATTCCCTTGGCACATGTTTTCATTCCAAAAGTCTAACTCAGACAATAAGAGACTGTGTCTTTGTCCACTGCGGTAGGGTAGAGCAAGTTAATGTTGGGGTGGGATGCCTGGGGAAGTAACTGGTACAGCTTAGCGTTCATAACACGGGTGGAGTGTGCTGTTTGATGAATAAACTAGAAGAAAAAGAAGTGGGGTTGACGAAAATCATCCACCCACATACACAAGCAAGCACAGCTAACGATTACACACGTATAAAATGCATGTTATGGGAGATGAAGTAACAGCAGAACTCAACGCTTCCGTGCATCAAATACCATCCATTAGGCTCAAGTTATTTTTAGGTCTGTCGTTATTCACTTGCGAACACAGGCCGACAACGCGTTTCGCGTCTCTTCGTATTCTTATCACCCAAAACCCACCGTAGATTTAACCTGGAGTTTCAGTTTGCTATACGATATTCACTACCTTGTTCTTTTGTGTGTGAATACGGACGACACTGTTTGACCCAGAAAATGCTTCGCGGTCGACCCACAAACAGCTGTTCTCTGTTTACAGTTTGCTGACCGTGACGGCCATTGCTCAGTGGAACGCTCTCCATGCAGTCAGTTTGTTAATTTAAAATCAGTAACTCAAACAAGGGTAACTTTTTTTACGAAAACACGAAAGGTTAAAAAAGAAATGAAAACAAAGCTGAGTCAAATCACTTACCTTCGGTGTGAGATCGACATTTTCGAACGTGATCTGCCAGGTTGACCAAGACGCAGCACTAACTTTGACTTGATCATAACTTACATTCGTGTATTCTCCTAAAAACTTTTTTACATAGTAGACAATCGTTCGTTTAAGACCTTCCTTTACGTGCTTTTTAACAGCTGCAAACATTCTAAAAGTAAACCTTGAGAAAGCTAGAAGACATGGCTGAATGTAAACATGTAGACGCCATTCTCAGGCAATGAACTAAGGGAGGCTACTCTACACTGGTTGCATTGCTCGTAATGACAGACTGACGGACTTGCTGTGGCCATGTGTTGAAATCAACCAATGGAAAAGAGTTTGCTATTTTAGTTCAATCCAATCACTGCAATTGTTGCATTTAATACATGTGACGTTTTGTTTACATCTTGCGATCATTTTCCTTTGTTCGGGGCGGTTGAGACAGAACTTATTTTGAAAATTGTGTTTCTGCTGAATAGAGAATTTCATTGCAATCCGTTTGCAGGCATAAACTGAAATACTAAAGTGAGAAGAAAAAAAGACACAAGGGGCGTGGGGACGGGCGCGACTAAAGGGACACTGACAAACATTCTTTCACTCTAATGCCTTGGGGAGCGTTTTGGCAAAATTAATCATCCCACTTTAAGCTTGGACCCCGCGACTGGACCTCCACCTCATGTATGATCATCACCGTCCATGAAGAAATGTAGAAGAATCACACGTTTATGTCGTGTTCTATTTTGTGAAAGCAGTTTGCCAGCATAATAGACTGCCGTTAAATTGGCAACTACAACGCCCGGCAACAAATGGTTCAGGAGCTGTGTGAGAGTCGAGTCCGGCTGGGCTGTCCGTCCTAACGAGCCTTCTGGTTTCCGTGGACTACGTAAAGAATTATTGAACCGTGCTTCGGCATTCGGCCGGTCACAACTTGTCCCTAATATGTCAGCTAGTGACATCTGAGGACATTAAGCAACACTTCACCACTGACCACCAGTGACCCGGCAACGAACAACAACAAACAAAAAATGGAGGGGGGGGGGGGGGCTTTCCAGCGGCTGAAGTGTATCCGGTTACGTTATGCACGGATGTTTATTTGCTGTTGTTGTAATTCATAATGTTTTATCCGTGACTGGCGTGAATGTGTGTTGAGTGTACTTGGCACCACTGACAAAACGTTCCTCGTCAGTGCAATCAGTGTATTGACACTTTGCGGCAATAAACGCCGGTTATATTGTATTCAGTGTATTGTATTGTAATGTACAAGAGTCTTAGAACTCGTAAAAGTAATTATGTACAGCCGGCGCCTATGCGGCTTAGTCAAGTTAATCATTTCCTTTAGTGTCACACTTGACCGGAAAAAAAGAAGAAAAGTAATGTCATTATTTGGCAAAGGCTTCGACAAAGGTACGTGGCACGGTTTTCCCGCCATGAGGGCACTTGGCATTCCCCCCAAGCAAACCGCTTCCTTCCTTGTCTGTACCGGCTTCTCAGTTACAAAAGTATCATGAGTAAAATACCGTAGTAGTGAAAACATGATGTCCGCAGTTCCTGGATAACAGGATTTGCTGCACACAATGAAAAGTGTCCTAGCTCAACTGTGTTGGATACATCACCCTTCTAACCATCTGCTTGAAGCTCCGGTCCCTGCCGTGCAAAAGGGGCTTCAGATGACAATGTAATCAAGACCAGATGTATCAGATCTAGACGGCTCAAGGATCATGACAAAACCACTGACACCTTGTGACAGCATATGCTCATTGTAACTAACAATAGGCGGCAAAGCCGGAATTAGCATGAGTAACAATGCCGCATCGAGTCGTCATCAACTTTTGTGGCCGGGTCACACTCACCTGCCGGGTATGACATGCCACACTGACATACACAACTGACTATGGATGAATGAATAAATACGCATACGCCGGCCAGTGCGGCATTCAGTGGCAATGCACTCAATCAGTATCATCTAAAACAAAACACGTGAACATGACTCGCGGGGTGCCCCTTTCCCACCCCCAAGATATATATATAGAGAGAGAGAGAGAGAGAGAGGGGACGGTATAACAAAGTCCAAGCATTTTTTTTAGTGAAAACCTTTTACTCCGAATTTTCGCCCTTGAGGGCTTTCGTCAAGGTCCTCAGAAGAAAGAGGAATCAGTCAAGCTAACGGGCCTTTCACTAAAAAACATGCTTGGACTTTGTTATACCTTCTCTACATGACACCATACTAAGTGCTTCCTGCACGGTGCGGTGCACAGGAGTCATAGAGAGCCTTGTTTTTCTGTATATAAATAAATATACACTAAGTTAACCGAGTGATGGATATTTGACTGATGGGTTATAGGTGGTAATGCATTCACTATCAGCGTGAATTTGTTACGGTACTGAATTATATGAAAAATTACAGGTATGGTGAACGACTGTCGGTGTCATGAACAGTTATCTGAATTAACGCCCCACAATCATCTGCTTCGTTCCCCCCCCCCCCCCCCCCCCCCCCCCCCGCGTCCCCCTCCTAGTCAGTCCCATCGAGGCGACATCCGATGGAGCAATCCTACTCCCGGTTAGTAAGTAAACATGATGCTTAACGTCCACAGAAACCGTAAGTCTTATTAGGGACGGGGGGGGGGGGGGGGGGGGGGGGGGGCTGGGGGGTATCAGAGTTGGGGGGAGAGGGTGATTATATACCTACCACTGCACTGTCTTCACCAGAATAACTTCTGCATTAAGGTGGGCAGCGACGAGAGCCTTTGTAATGTTTCATAATTGTGAGGGACAAAGTCACAACACAGTGTCCACAGACCAGAACTTCTGAAAAGAAAAGCGAGCCGAAGCAGATTCGAACCGAAGTCCCTCTGCTTACCAGCCTAACTTAATTTGGCTGGGTGTGAAACACCAACTTATTTACTTACTTACCAGCCTATAACGCCTTACCGGCTGCCGACTGAGGACACTGGGCCTACTGTACGTCGGTCCATGGTGGAAGCCGATGCCGAGTGGTGTGGTGGTCCCTGTCCTGAGGCCAGAGAGGGAGCTCCCTCCCCCAGAGAAGAAAGACTTCCACTGTTCCTGGGGGGAAGTTCACTGCAGTAGTGAGCGTTTTTTCGTTAAATTTTTTTTTTTTTTTACTTGTTTCTTTGTTGTTGTTTCTTTCTCCTTCCCTTTTGTTTTTTTGTCTGTTTTGTTTTTCCTAGTAAACAAACACTCCATTCTCCAAAATGGGAGTGTTCTTTTTCTGGGAAAAATACTCAGCTGCCAGGAAAATATTACTCAGATTACAGCGGAAAAAGGATTTCCAGGAGAAAAAAACACTATTGAGTAGGATGGGGTTTTGCTGTCATTTTTGTTTTTCCTTAGAAAGATATACACACCGACCCTCTGTAACAATACAAGTGTTTAAAAGTATTCTTCCTTTTATCCGTGTGGCTGCAGAACAACAAAGCTGTCTGGAAATGATGTACACAGTGATGTCAGAAAGGTAGGCAGGAAATGAGTCAAAGAAGTTGTGACAGATAGTTAACAGTTTGTAGTCGATTCTGGCTCGGACCGGTGACCAATGAAGAGCCTGAAGAAAAGGTTGCACATGATGGTGTCTACGCGCCTGTTTTAAAAACCAGTTTTGCTGCAGAGTTCTGAACTTTCTGTAGTCTCCTGAGAAGGTGAAGTGGGCAGCCACATTGATGAGAATTACAATGTTACATACACTCAAGTGCCATGCACACATGTAAAATGAAAGATTAGGAAGTGTTTTGTTGTTGTTTGTTTTTCTGTGGAAGTGTCGTTTTTCCTAGGAGAGGGAGTGTCGTAGTCTTTCCTAAAACGCACATCCACACACGCACGCACGCACGCACGCACGCACGCACGCACACACACACACACACACACACACCCCGAAACACACTCCTATTCTTATCATTACCAGCAGACGTACACTGTAGGGTTTTGGTTTTGGTTTTTCTTTTTTCTTCCTCACACAACACCGGCGATATTCGGTTGGGTAATGGTCTGTTTGGGCGGCGATTTTCCAATTTTTCAATGTGCACTAATTGCATGTGCACGCGCGCGCATGCACGCACACACACACACTTCGCTAAAAGAAGAAAAAGAGAGGGTGCCAACGGACTATCGCCCCATCGGCCATCGACCACTTCAGCGGAGTCGGCCCAACGGACTATCGCCCCATCAACCACCTCAGTGGAGTCGGCCCAACGGACTACCGTCCCATCGACCACCTCAGCGCAGTCGGCCCAACGGACTATCGACCCATCGACCACCTCAGCGCAGTCGGCCCAACGGACTATCGCCCCATCGACCACCTCAGCGGAGTCGGCCCAACGGACTACCGTCCCATCGACCACCTCAGCGCAGTCGGCCCAACGGACTATCGACCCATCGACCACCTCAGCGGAGTCGGCCCAACGGACTACCGTCCCATCGACCACCTCAGCGCAGTCGGCCCAACGGACTATCGACCCATCGACCACCTCAGCGGAGTCGGCCCAACGGACTATCGCCCCATCGACCACCTCAGCGGAGTCGGCCCAACGGACTATCGACCCATCGACCACCGCAGCGGCGGAGTCGGCCCAACGGACTATCGCCCCATCGGTCAGGTCATCGACCACCTCAGTGGAGTCGGCCCAAAGGGCTCTCTCCCCATCGACCACCTCGGCCCAACGGACTATCGCCCCATCGACCACCTCAGCGGAGTTGGCCCAACGGACTATCGCCCCATCGACCACCTCAGCGCAGTCGGCCCAACGGACTATCGACCACCTCAGTGGAGTCGGCCCAAAGGGCTCTCTCCCCATCGACCACCTCGGCCCAACGGACTATCGCCCCATCGACCACCTCAGCGGAGTTGGCCCAACGGACTATCGCCTCATCAACCACCTCAGCGGAGTCGGCCCAACGGACTATCGCCCCATTGGCCACCGACCACCTCAGCAGAGTCAGCCCAACGGACTCTCGCCCCATCGACCACCTCAGCAGAGTCCGCCCAACGGGGCTATAGCCCCATCGGTCATCTCAGCGGAGTCAGCCCAACGGACTATCGCCCCATCGACCACCTCAGAAGAATCGGCCCAACGGGCTATAGCCCCACCGACCACCTGAGCGGAGTCGGCTCAACGGGCATTGCCACATCGGCCACCGACCACCTGAGCGGAGTCGGCCCAGCGGACTCTCGCCCCATTGATCACCTCAGAGGAGTCGGCCCAACGAACTATCGCCCCATCGAACACCTCAGCGGAGTCGGCCCAACAGACTATCGCCCCGTCGACCACCTCAGCGGAGTCGGCCCTACGGACTATTGCCCCATCGGCCACCGACCACCTCAGCGGAGTCGGCCCAACGGACTCTCGCCCCATCTACCACCTCAGTGGAGTCGCCCCAACGGGCTATCGCCCCATCGACCACCTCAGCGGAGTCGGCTCAACGGGCTATCACCCCACTGGCTATCGACTACCTCAACGGAGTCGGCCCAACAGGCATCGGCCATCGACCACATCAGCGGAGTTGGCTCAACGGGCATCGCCCCATCGGCCATGGGCCACCTCAACGGAGTCGGCCCAACGGGCATCGCCCCAATGGATGTCGCCTAAACGGGATGGCACCCATGTTGATACCTTTGAAGGGCACCAGCCTTCTCAAAACATTTTTTTTCAACTCTGTAAATCTTCCCCATTCTTACTAAGTGCTGAAAACACTTAATACATTGTAACCCCCCCCCCCCCCCTTTTTTTTTTCTTTCTTTCTTTCTCTCTCTCTCTTTTTTCTTGAAACACTTTTTTTGTTTTTTGTTACTTCATATTGCTTTGTGGGGTACTGCAACCCTAAAATATCAACATAATCTCCAAGCGGTTCCTGCTTAATGGATGGTGACTGCCTAGCGCCTATTATTAAAGGGAACGAAGACCTCGCTTTCGATTTTGTGACCCGGCGGGACCTGCGCGCGGGACACTACTGATAAACAAAGCGACTCTTAATATCTTAATGTGAAATGAAATGAACTTCTGTATCATTTACTTTTCAGCAACAAATGAGCCAGATAATAAAACATGGCCATCTTCTAACATTCTTACAATTCTGTGACACAGTAACACACAAAAGGTAATCTCACCAATATGTATTTTCACTGTCTTCTCTCGTCATACAATTGCATGTTATGTCCAATCTTTCTTCCATTCACAACAACAACAAGCATTCTGTGATAGTATGTACAAAAATTAATCAACATCAATAATTATTATGCTTTTGTATCCACATTCACTTGTACACTTATCTTAATCATCATCACAGCTGTCAAGACGTCATTCTGATTAAATACAAGAATTAACAACAAGCATGTACAATAAGAATATGCTAGAAATGAGATGAACAACCTGAATTTGTATACATTACATTTCACTGTGCTTGCCAGTAGTCATCCTCGGTACATTATGGACGTGAAAATGACTGAACAATCACACTCTGCATGTTTTCATCAGCCTAGCTCAAAAATATTCAACATTCCTTTGAAACACATTCTTTTTCGTAGAACAAAGTGCTTGTGCAACAGCACTATGCACACACTCCGAAGCACTAAAAACAGCAGAACAAGTACTAAAAACAAACATACAAAAACAACAAAGAAACCACACACACAAAAACACCATGTTACACACTTAAGTTTGTCCCCACTTCGTGAATCTGCGATACTGTTTAAATGCCACTGATCCTCAGCCAGGATCTTATTTATATCCCACACTGTTTCATAAAGTACACATGATACACATGTGTATAGTATTGCCACAATGTGTGTGCCCACTGCCCCTCCAAAACTTTGATCACATAAACGAAGAGCTTCGTTTCATGTCCCTTTTGTGGTTTAATACATTGACAAATGTTTATGAACCCAGCTGCTTCACAGCTAATACAACTTGTGCCCACTACTGTTCCTCATTACTATAATAGCATTCTACTGGGAGGGGCACATCCACACTAATTTCTTCCAGCTTTAACGATGCGATCATCATTTGCCTTAAATGTTATAATCAGTTTGCTACAAAAATTGTCGTGAGAAAAATGTAATGAAATTCAGAACATTAATAAACCTAGGCCTGTGATTAGAACACGTAAAACCTCTTGCACACAACAGACCCCCACCCAAATGCAAAAACAAAACAATTCAGAGCAACCATCATCTACCACATATAATAGGTGTATAGATGGCTTTTCAAATAAATGTTGCATCATAGAGTAGACAGACAATGCCTAGTAATCTGGTTTTAAATGTTGCACTTAATAAAAACACAACACACCAGCACACACAAAATACAACAAAGACCAAAACCCAAACCAAAAAGCCAAGTGAAGAATGCAGAATTAAAGCAAACTGACTACATCTATTTTCTCTCTCCCAATCTTACTTCTTGGTGCATATTTTTTAAGATTTTACAACCGACGTTTGAAAGGTATTATCACCCTTAAATAGATGACAAGGTCATGAAAAGCAGTTTGTGAATGATCTTATCTGTGTACAAAAGGTAACACTCATACAAACATTAGCACTAAAAAAGGCAACTTTCATTTGGATCTGTCTGATGTTGATATGACCTTGAAAATAATACCATCATGCCTTGGTAGCAACCCATAAAAAATGCCAAACTTCAGTTTATTTTGTCACAGCCAGACCTGGCCAAGCTAATGCTAATCGTAACAGAAACTAACACGTTTTACTTGAGTCATAATGATGAGATTAAAGTTATAAAACCATTACGCAGACTTTACATTTTTGAGCCATTGAGTCAGTCAGTATGCATTACAGTTACAGATTGATATGCTAGCCACCCCACCCCCTCCAATTTAGAAACAGTTTTTGGATTTTTACATCCCATCACCCACCTGGCGACAAACAATACTCACAATTGCTCCATTCCTAGTTCAAATGCAAGTTACCAAAACACAAGTAAAATGCTGGCTCATAGTTCTACACAAAACACTCAAGAGCAAACACAATTCCATGTGCTCTTTACCTAACTGTTGAGTACATACAGGCTTTAGACTGTGTAGTACAAATAAAGGCATTCCTTGCTGTAAATTAAAATGAACCCAACAAACAACAATACTCAAAAAATATATATATATAATTTTTTTAAATAATAAAAAAGAAGCAGCTACTGTTAAATTTACAACTGATTTAAATGCAAGCATTTGCAGCATGATAACATTTCCACATTATCAAGACTTTCAAACAAATCTGCAAAATGGCTTAGTATTTTGATGTTTTTGGTGAAAATATGTTTGTTGGTGTTGTCTTTCATTTCTGTTTACATACCTATTTCTACTGCACCAGCATTTAACTCAGACTAATAACTGCGCAATATCACAGACAAATTACAAGAGCAAACCCTCATCAACTCACGGTTACCGAACCTGATACAATCATGTATAATGCTTAATAAAGGATATCAGTAATCATAAGAGTTTTGAAGATCTTGCTTACTAAAAGGAAAAGAAAAAAATCCAAGAAACTGCCACAATGGTTCTTGCTGTGGTGGGAATGCGTCAGATCTGTATAGTAAACACACGTTAAAGCTACTTACATCACTTTGCTCATGATCGTGTCCCTTTAGGCAACAGTCAGGCAAAGTCTGAAGCTGAATGGACAAAAACTTGCCAGGAAAATGTTATCTTCAGTTTCACCTTTCCAACATTACTGTGACTTGAAATTGGATCCAGGTTATGAAATTATGTGGAAGTGCAAAACTCCACGGAGGCTGTTGTCATGCAAAGTTTGAAAGATCTCTTGGATCATGTCCATGAAAGTAATTTACCTTAACAAGTTTGAATCTGTCTGAATAATAAATTAGTGAGAAAACACAAATTGCAGTTTTGCCTTTCCAATGCCTAATGGAACTGACAGGAGAGTGCAGAAGCTTGATGGAGGTTGTGTTACCATTACACAAAGTTCAAAAGGTGTCCCCTTATAGTCTGAGAAAAAGGCAACCTGAAAGTTTTGGCCATGGACCACTGGACAAATTACTCACAACACAAAACTCCATGCGACTCAACAAATGAAAACAACACATACGCACGGAAAAAGAAAGAAAAGAGGCACAACTCACACACAAAATATTCATAATAAATCAAGATTTCTATAGCACTGTGTAACTGACATAAACAGCCTCAAGAAGCTAAATTAATAGGAAAGTTTAACTTTCACAATTCTGTCCCCTCTCCTGTGACATTAAACTGGGCCATAGTCAACAAAACTGGTATGGACATATAAAAGTCACCAGAAGTTATCATCATGCAGTTTCGAACACCTCAATCACCTAAACATTACCCAAAACAAAAAGAAAGATTTGTATCAGTCAATTATCTCTTAAAAGAATATTTTATATTTACTGAAGGCATTATGTTCATGATCATGTCCACACAAGTCAGAATTGCACAGTTTAATATTCAACTGTTAACTTGTCCAGAAAACAACTTTCCAACATCACTGTGAGCTTTAAATGCAATGGTCATCAAAACCAGCATGAGAGTTAATGTTATCACATTTTTGCAGCCTCTGTATTTGTTTTTGATCACCACCCCTAAATAGATCCCAAAGTCATGAAAAGCATTTCCAGCGTGGCTGTGTCAATATATGTGTACAGTCATACACTTGATTGAGTAAGAATTCATCAAGCTGTGACAGCTTTCATCTTCGTCTTTTTTATGTCAAAGTGACTCTGAAATTAGTTTGTCACTGAAGCTGATGGGTGGGTGTGTAAAGTTCAACAGAGGCTACCAGCATGCAAAGCTTGAAATAGTGTGTTAACACTGGAACAGTCTTGGAGACAATGCCAACATTAAGTTGTTTTCACAGCCAAATAAACTCATCATTCAACAGACCTGCAGATTTGTCCTGCAAGTTAACACACACACACACACACACACACTTCATAATAATAAAGAACACTCCTCAATAACCGACACAAGTAAATGAATTATATTACACTGAAGGTCACATTTTTTTTTCTATCCTCCATCCCCCACTACAAATTGAGGGTGAGGAGGGGAAGGGGGAAAAAAAGCAAAAGTTAAGCATGGAACTCTCTTACCAAATTCTTGCACATAAAACAGTGCACAGAATCATGTGTAACATAAAAACAAAAACAAAAAAACTAAACAACCCCCAAAGCCCAAATAAACCCACTAGTCATCAGCGCTTAATAAAATTTTGCTAATGCTATCATGCATATCATCAATGCAAATTGCCTGGACATGCATTTAATGGATTAGTTGCTGTTGTTGGATGTGAACGTCTACTGCTTCATGGGTAAGCAAGTAATATGGTGTTTTACGCCCAGTCAACCATTATGGTTATATCAGAGCGATTGCGTATGGGTGTGATGTACATGTACTAAATGTACCAGTGCAAAGGTCTCAGGGTGTTTTACAACTGGGAATGCACTCAACACATTTTTAATATTGTTATGATTCGAAATGTGCTCCAGTTCAAAATCTTATCTCAAGCTGCTCCATAAATCACTGTAATCACTATGGAAAACACCATTAGCTTACCTCATTGGTTTTCCTTGAATTTCCTGTCAAAAATAACCTGCTTCCTAAGAAAATACTTGTAATCCACTTTTATTGTTTCAAAGTAAAATACAACAATATTACCAATGCCTGTTCATTACAGTTTTGCATGTCAAAGAGTTTGGTGACAGAGCAATTAATGCACAGTGATGACAGTCCAGTGAGTTGACAAACATCAGCTTTCATGCTGTCCACGTGTACTGTCACCAAACAAAAACACTCCCTCCCATATTTATTATATGTATAGTGTAATTTCAATCAAATTCAGAGGTACTATGGAACAGGTTGTTGATGAAAATGCAATCAATATTGTAAACAAGAAAACAGGATTTTTCTAATAAACTGTGCGTGACCTGATTTCATTAATTTTCTCTTTCCAGTTTACCCCCAAAGTTCTGGCGCTAAAAACTCAATTCAGACAGGAAGATGTTAAAATGTAGATTTTTTATTATCAACATCCGTCACTTTTCTTTCAATAGCAGGTCTTGTTTGTGCAAATGGTAATATTTAACTTAAAGTCTGTGTACAAAAAAAAGAAGAAAAAAAAAGGCCATCAAATTCTGTGCCAATTTTAAACCAACCAAAGTACTTTTGTTCTTTTTACTTCCTCAAGTTTTCAAAATACTATAATACAATCTTTTCAAAAAGATAAATTCCCTGGCTCTGTATCAGCCAAGACCAAAGAAAATAGCACTGATCATTAACATTACAAACAGTGAGGTGACAACAATCAGCAGGAGAAAAGCAGACTGTGTTCTTTAATAACTATGCATCAGAATTAAACAATGATCACATAAAAAGCTTTGCATAACTGAGACACCTGCTCTGAACAGCCTCTATGACCATAAAACACCACAAGTATACCTGTTGGGTGGGTGTGTTGGAGTCTGTATCTCGTAATGATCTGATCTTTACAACATGTTTAGAACTTGCCGGTTGAATCAGAATGCTACTTGCCAAAATCATAAGAATGTGATATTAAAATATAGTCTGTTTCAGAATTCTTCATTTTAATCATTTATATTATCAGCAGCAATTCTCACTGCACAACATGTTGCCATTTACACCGGAACCACATGCATGTTGTCTCAGTTACAGATGAGAGTTTGGCTCACAGAGACAAAACAAAGATTCAGCCAAATTTTTGCCAGAACTCTAGATCACAAAATGTCCAGATGCCTGCAAGCCTCAGATTTTCAAAAGCCGTCTTCAACAAATTTCCTGTTTTTTAATGTTTATTTATGACATGTATGCTACAGTTTTCACAATTTCAGATAGCATTGCACCATCATACCATGGGTACAAGAAAAAAACAAACACAAAAAACAAACACCATGTGATGTAATAGAATATATGATCAGTCTGAAGATCACATTGACTAACTGACAAGGTTCAACAAACAAGGGAGTTAATTCATGCATGGCACACAAACACAACCATAAAGGCCTAAGTTACCTACAGTAGCTCTCACCCAAGATGTGAGTTAATAAAAAGTACATATACTGCACAGAAGTATATCTGGTGGAATATAGTATCTTGTATATGTACCTCAGAGGATCTACTTTTGGTGGAGTATATATGTACCTTGCACACTAAGTGAGAGTTACTGTAGGTGACTGGTCTTTGATGCTGTGTTTGCATGACATCTTTTGAGCACTAATTTGCTCCCTGTTTGTTGATTCTGCACATGCACTCTGGGCCTCATTCTGTTTCAGTCTGAAACTGACCAGGCAATTTGCTGATCATAAAAGCATACACCTGAACCTCCTATGAAAGATAAATTTGTCTTGAAACACTACTATTTTGTAGCTGTATCAGTGATCACTTCTCACACAAGCAAACCACAGCAGATTCTACACAATTCACAGAACTTCTGGTGTTCGGTGTGGGTTTGTCAGACTGTTATGCTGTTGTAGTACACAGGCAAGAATATATATATCAAGATGAAAGGGCATGCATTAATAAAAAATAAACATCTGTAAGAATTGCACTTCACTGAAACAACCTAAAAAAAAAATCAAAAAAGAAAATCACCAAGTTCATCACACATACACATGCTGAAAAAACAAGCCTGTCAAATGGCTACAGAAGTAATACAAATGATACCCTGCTATTGTGATTAGTAACATTGTGGGACACATATAACCCTTTACTGATTAAGCTGAAAATCTGAAGTTTTTGTACCTGCGAATAATCAGTTAATCATGCAATAAAAGTCAATCTGACATCACTGCCTTCTTTCCTTTACATACATTATATACTGTATACTTTGCTTTCTTTGCTATTTGACGTATGCAAATGTGAATGAATTGTTGATCATACTCATAGCTGAATATTCAGTATGTGGGGAGAAAATGATACCACAGCAGGTAGGAGCAACAAAAACACTGGCTGATTATAAATCTTTATGTGTGTTTTGATAAACATGTATGAAAACAGACCTTAGTTACATACTGGGATTTATATGGTAAAAGCACAAAACCATCGGCCACCCTTCAAGACTTTGCAAAGCACACCAGAAAACTTTTGATCTATATTTCCCAAAACACTCCAAGTTTACATCAGCTTACCATTTTTTGCGTTACACAGTTGAGACTACCTCAACCACTTATTATAAATAAAAAGATCAAAATAACAAACAGATCCCCCCCCCCCCCCCCCCCCCTTTGTTGTTAAATGACAAGGGTGAAAGTCTCTGATATTCTTAAAATGCAAGAAAACTGGTTTCTGTGGGCTGCCAGGACAGGGTGGAGGAGTAATGCCAAGTGCAAGGGTTACTGGAGGTAAAGCTCCCTGACTGCTGAAGAGTGACTTTAAGTTTTGTGGTGTCTCTTTCGATTCAGAATTACAGTCAAACCAACCTGATTTCATACAGTCCTGTATCATGCAAATAAAACTTCAAATAAAGTACACTGACAGTGTCACAGAGTACAAATATATTACCTTTCCTTAACATTTACACAGCATCAATGCAACCTGACACAAGCCGTCATACCTAAGGAGTTGCCTCTCTTTGCAACAGTATTTGAAATCAACACAGGGAGTTAATTGGCGCTCGAAAGACATCATACAAACACAACAACAAAGACCTGAGTTGCCTAGGGTAACTCTCACCTGGCATGCCAGCAAATACAAGGTATACAAACTCTGCCAGAGGTACAGCCTCAATATTTAAATTTTCCACACTCAGGTATACATGAAGTCTTTCTTTTAATCGTTAGCTATTCAGTATTTGCAAGAGTTTTCCAAGTTCTCTTATTAAATTCCTATATTCATCTGAAGCCACTTGGGTATGTTAGTCAAGAGAATTCTAGGCTACTAACTACGTAATACTCATGAAGGACACCATTTGTTTAGTTAGTTTTTTTTCTGTAGCATCCACTAGACAATTTTCACCATTATGTGTCACTGATCATTAATAAGCTGTTGTGGTTAGTTTGTTGGGTATTGGATTTTAACATCTTGCCAACTATCAAAACATAGTAAATATCAAAACAAATCTGCAACTAAAATGAACCAAATAATGGCGCTCCCTTGCATCAGATTTTGCACAACAATATATTCTGATATAACAGGACTTCCTTTTGTGTACCCCAGTCTAAAAAATATCTGACTTAGCTTACCAAGAGAGTAATCTACTTAAAAAGTGGATATGAACATCCTGTCAACTGCATAGGGTCTCCGTGGAATAATCAGACACAGTGATGAGTTGATGCACCCAACAGGCTCTCTAAGAAGAGGATAGGCTTTCTTCATCTCTGCCTTCCTCACCTTTAAGACCTTTCAGAAACTGTCACAAATATGAATAATTCACTCCTTGCTTGATCCCCTTCTCCTGACCAGTTTACTGTTGGCTCAGAAAATCTCAATAAAGTTGTCGGTTAGCAATTTTACCACTTTCCATACTAGTACAAATGTACATTCAATCTGCTAATTATGTTCAGACAAGAACTGAACAAGAAAACCGTTTCACTGACAAAGCTTGTTTAACTGACAAAGTTTTCCAAATTATAATAAAATTTAATGGGAGTGTTGTTGTTAGTTTCTTTTTTTGCATGGGAACAAAAACATCGTTCATCAATGGAATTAATTTGAAAACAATATTATACACTAACTGGATGTGAAGGCTGAACTGTAAATGTAATTTTAAGAAGCCAAATGAAAGAAAGAAGAAACTACATTATATATCTACAAAAACGATGCAGTATTTTAGTACATATTACACAGGCAAGAGCAAATACAAAAGCACAGTAATTACTGAATTAGTATGTCAACATAACTTCATAAGTGAATTGTGATCTGACTGATGAGTTAAACTTTCAAAAATAAACCCCATACCATGCTCTTTTATTTTGTTTTCGCCTTTTTTGCTTTGTCCAAATGATTAATGCAACTATCAGCAAGCTTTAATCACAGACACTTTGAATTACAAAAGCTCTAATGACCAGTCCCTGATGCTAGGCAAACCAATTCTTCAAAGTTATGGGCATTTAAAACAAATATGTACTTGTATTCACCTTATCTTAGCATAGCGTGCACAACATAAATGACAATGCATACCAACAGATTTTCCATATCAGCGTTTATTCTCAAGCTCAAATGACTCTAGTCTAAATAACTCTTACTATCGTCACACATAAACAGCTGCCCCCCCCACACCCTTCTCTGTTGTCCCATGCTACCCAAATCATGGCACAAACCCCCACCCCAAGAGTATTGGCGTTACCACCACCACCCTTTAAAAATATTTTTTTTAATTATCTTTCTTTCTCAGTAAAACTGATTTGTTCAAAACCAAACACATGAGCAAATGCTCAGCTGACTCACATTCAAAAGGGATTTCCACCCCCAAAGTTTTCTGGACCTAAGGCTGGTAACTGGTATGACCATGTCAAACTCAACATCACTTTATTATCAAGTACACTTTCAACGGTCTCACTTTTTAACTGAGGAGCCTACAAATGCCATGACCAAACCCTGCAAATGAATCAAGATAAATAAACTGGTATGAAAGTCCAATCAAAGTTATCATCAAGTAAACTTTGAACGATCTCACTCATAGTCTTAGAAAAAGCCAACAGCAAGTGTTGCCAACAATGGCAACACATGAATTACTTCCCTCAAAAGCTAGTCATGTAAAACATTTTGTGTAGGTTGTTATAACTGTAAAGACATACGAAATCTGAATTTGATCAAAAAATGTCGGCGTTGCTGTGGCGTACCATGGTCTTTTGTTAAGTCCAAAAGACGACAGCTGTTTGTCAATGCTATAGAACCTTGACTCGCAAATTCACACTTATTATCCTGGCCCTTTCTCATCACTGTAACTATCAACTGTATCATTCGGACTGTAATTAATACACACAGCAATGTATAATGATCTGATTTTGATACTTGCAAGTCAATTCACCCCATTATTTTTTAATTGGGCAGCTGCCCATTTCGGCATTTATTAGCACATGCTGACTGTTGTCTGCAATGTGATTGGCTGCAACAATCCCACAAACCACACGAAACGGGACAAGCCCTGTTCTTTTCACATGCGCTGCCTGTGGCCATGCTACAGCCAAGCCATGCTGTACTGGGTGACAGTTCGCATACAGGCAAACTCCACAAATGACCATTCTTGTTGCTTTGCAGTTACACTTACAGACATGTGGCATGTAGAATGTGTACACGGGCTGTAAGAAATTCAGACCCACTTGTGACCAGAACATCAGGTCCAGGTTACTGAGCTTTGGTATGGAAGTATAAACCGTAATGCTCCAAAGGAGGTTACCACCACTGAAAGTATCAAAGCTAATGTAGTCTAGTCCAAGAAATTGCGCCTACATAATTTTTTTGGTCTGTCTGGCTGGATACCAATCATTACACAGAATCATACTTTCAATTTTTATTATTTATACCAATCATAAACAAAAACAAAAACCATCACACAAAACTACAGCCACTAGAAAACCTGAAATCCAAACAAAAAATATGGAACATCATATGTCATAAACAGCTTAGTTCCAATCTTTCTTGTATCATTATTATTGATAGTATTATTCAGTACATATAATTAATGCATCAATAAATCAGATTAAAAAGTTTATGTTTTAACTTATCCATAACTTGGCATTTTAAGTGCTTTTTATCGGAATATTTCAGTGCCTGTTACAAGGCTGCAATATATCATTCTAACTTTTAACTTTAGTAAATTTTGTTGTAACATAAAAATTACTCTGTGCAATGTTACATTATGGGGTTAAGTCTCAGGTGGAAGAGTTATCTGAAGGGAGCCGTGGCACACAAGAAAAATCAAGTTACCACAACAATTAAAAGCCTCATGAAACCAACCATTATCAAGAATGCCTGCACTGTACTCTGGAACAGCTACGTTAAATGGAACAGAATAGTTTGGTTTTTAAACTGGGCAAATATATTTCCAGAACGATGTGGGCTCTGCCTAAAATTGTAGAAAAGTGTAAAATGTAACAAGTTCTGATTTTCCTTTGTTGAATGCTAATTGTTATTGTAACTGCATTGTTGTGGTATCTGCACTACAAGTGCCTGTCTCAACCACAACTTGGACTTTAAGTCTGAGCAGGCATGCTTTGTAATAATTATATGTGTTGCTCAGCAACACTGGTCAATCACAATCACAATCAATGTGTGCACTTGAAAGAATAAATACCTCACTGCTGAAAGGTGTGTGACAGTTTGTATGAAACAGGGTCCATAAAGTGTCCAACAACATTCTGAATTCACACACTGACAGTGACACAATGACAGAAGCATGCTGGTCTGCCTGTAACAGTTAACACCCTCCACAAACTGTGTGCTGGCTCTGAGCACTTTTCATGCTTATCCAAAGGATATCACCACATGCTGATGCAACACTGAAGTGGTGCAGAGAACATGGGTCCATCAGACTTTCCTTTCAATGAGCACACAGAAAGGGAGAAGAGAAGATTGCAGGAGGATCTTCCAACTGTCACATCTTTGCGTGACAGGTCCTTGACCCTTAAACGTCACAACATGAAGCCATCCTTAATGGTACCATCACAGTCTCAGTCTATGCCATCATGTACCTGCAACAGAACACAAAAATCAATTTAACGAGGCACAGGAGCATGCCCTGCACTAAAACTAGTAAAAGTCAACACAAGTCGCATGTGTATTACTACTATTAGTTACTTGACATTTAATGCCCAGTCAACCACCAAGGTCATATTTTGTTTTGACAGGTTATAGTTGTTTCCTATGGAGTTCGGTAATCTTGAATCTTGAGTATCAGGGTGAAACACAAGTCATCAAACCATAAGTAAAACTAAAAGTCTGATTCACTGTTCATCACAAACTCCACATCCAGTTTCATGACTATTGGGGAAAATAATCTAAATGAACTGAGGCAGGGCTCTTGGAGTAGGGGAAGCATGCAAAGATGTACACCAACTTATTCCAAGCTTAAAAAGTATACCCCCCCACCCCCCACTTTGTTATGGGGGTGGGGGTGGTGGTGGTGGTGGTATAAACAGAGAACCTTTGACAGCTCTGAATTCTCAGCAAAGGGGACTTTAACTTCTGAGTCCTTCGCTCACTTGTATAGATCCACCCACATGGTCACATGGGGGGGGGGGGGGGGGGGGGGGGAAGAAGGTGTGGTATGCACACAGAGAGAAGCTGTGGTATGTATTTATGGCAAGTGCAAATAGTGCAAAGTTTTTCTTGGTACTCAGTCTACCAAACTCAAAATGCACAAGATCAAAGTGGATCTCAAATACAATTTCAAATTTATTACGGCCCATTCTTTGGCCCTAAAGAGTATCCCCTCTTTGCAGCTAAGGAGAACTAAAAATGAAAACTAGACAGAAACTTACTACACTGCCTGGTCTTGCCCATGTGTAGACTAGTCCTTCCTGGCAGGCAGTCACAATGCACTCCTCACGAAACACTATAGATGTCAGTCTTTCATGTGCAACCTTTTTACACACCAGTGGTTCTAACATGGGCACCTCGTCCAGCTTGGGGCAGGCAGGTGTTCCATACAGTTTCATAGACTCATCCATGGGCTTGACGTGGTTTGACTTTGACAGCAGTCCCATGCGGTCACTGTTTCGACTAGCTAGGCTGAAGTTTCGCTTGTGCTCTTTCTTCTCCTGGCTCTCCTTTCGGTCAGCCACTGAGAGTGTGGCAAACTTGTTGGTGGTACTTATGACCGTGCTGGGGAGAGGGTGTGCCGAGCTCTCCGTGTGGTGGCCCACGTTGTTTCCTATGGAGTTCGGCTTAGGGGCATCATTGGGTAAGCTGTTGGAGCGTGGAATTGCCCCGCCAGACGCATGTGATCCAAGACCGGTGGAGGTCCGGGACTTGATGTATGGCTGTCGTACAATGTCCTCTGTCAGTTCCCACAAACACAGCTCTGTGTCCTGACCCACTGAACCGAAGCGATACGTTGTGTAATGCACCGCAGATGTTGAGCTGTAGTCTGCTGTTGAGTTATGATTCGAGTTCATGTGGGATCCATTCTGTTGTAAGGAGTCTGGGCGACCTTCACGACTTTTACCCCCCACGGTCCCCACATTGTCACCGGTGCCGACATGATTGGCATTGGCCTGTGGGGGAATGCTATTATACAAGCTGGATGAGGAGTCCACCATATCTTTAGAAATAAACTCACAGTTTTCATCATCACAGACCAAACATGTGTGGATGTCAAATGACACAACATTCACCCACGACCGATGTCCATGACCACGACAAATCACCCGTTTCTCGTGGAAAGACCAGACTGTCACAAGGTCATCTTCCCCACCCGTCACAATGTACTTGCCATCTGGTGACCAGCACACACACAACAAACCCCCAAAGTAACTCTTCATTGTCCCAATCAATTCCATGGAGTTGTAGTTAAACACACGCAAGTGTCCATCCTGCCCTACCACTGCCAGGTAACGAGAACATGGAGAGAAGGCAAACTCATTGATGGCACCTGAGCCAATAATCCATCGGTAGAGGGGATTGCGTGTACTCTTGGTCTTGCAGGTGAAGACGGAAAAACCTTCCCCATGCTTAAAGGGCTGGTAGTTAGGGGGTGTCTGACCGCATGGCAGCTCCTCATTGTAGACATACATCTGCCCGCTGCCATGGGACACCAGGAACTGATTGTGGGAGCCGGGGATCCATCTGATGCATGTCACTTTGCTCTTGTCAATCAACCTCTGTAACATTACAAAGCAAAACACACAAATTACTCACACTGGTCACAGTTACTAGAATTAATTCAGTGAATGTTTCAAAACTGTCAAAACCGAAATTGAAAAAGGACTTCAGTAAACCTCTGTAAAGCATGACTGTAGTAAAGCAAACTTCTGATTTAGATTTTGCTAATCCTTCAGGGCATCACTCTGATAATGATATAACCGTAATGGCTGACTGGTGTTAACACAGTAGTATAATAACTACAACTAGTACTGTTTTGCACCTTTTGCCCAGTTTACAATGCCAGTATTACTCTGGCAGTTGTAACTCTGTAAAGATGTTTTCACTAGCATCCACAGGGGTCAAGCTCATTGGAAAGAAATGAATAAATACAGATTTTATTTTAGTGCCATATGCAAAATGGCTTAACACCAAAATGTTTAATAATGTAGGGTACTGATATATGACTTAGTGCCAAAAGGTGCAAATGGGGGGTCTGATTTTTGACTGTCAATAAAATCTGTTTCAAACACTTTGTCTTGTTGCTGCTTTGTGTGTGCGTTCATAATTGGTCAGTATCACAGTGGAAACAATATGAGCTCCAAATCTGGAGCAGCTGGAGAAATATTATTTTTTGAAAGTGAAAAGTGCCACGAAATTCGACCCCTGAAAACGGACACACTCACAGTGAGTGCTTTCGATGCTTTCACTCACGTACATGACAAATCAAAACATTACCTCAGTCACCGATCTGCGCAGAGGAGATATATCTTTACACAGTGCATATAAAAAAGATTATCACTAAGTTCTGTTTTTGGAGTTAGAGGCTCCAAAATATCCCTCGGTCGAACATTATGTGTGTTGAAATGTTTCATGACCAGCATCCGCAGACAATCTAGTGAAGAACAGACTTTCTCTTTCGTCAAAACTTTACTCCAGTCACTGTGGTACGTCACTGCATCAGGTGCCAATGTTTTATTTTACTGCCAAATGTCTGGGTAGTTTTTAAAATATATTTTGCCATTCTTCATAAAATTGTTGCAATAAATAACGTTCAACAAAGTATTAAACAAGCTTAAGGAAAATAATAAAGTTTTCGCCCTTTTGCACTGCTTCCGGTTAGCCATGTTACACATCCAAGTCATTTGCTTTTAGCACATGGCCGCATGGAAAGAGACGTTCTGATGTGCGAAAGATGTGTGGTAATATTTTTGAAGACCGTAATGTTCAACTTAATTTAAATGTTCATTGGAGATTTAGTCAAATCTTCCAGTTATACGATATTTATATTGGTATATGCCGAATCATTTGAAAGTATTAGAATGTTAGCATACAGAGTGAGTTTTTGTTGCTGTCAATCTAAAGTTTGCTCAGATGCTTTTGTAAATTTGTTTTCACCGAATTGGTGTGAAATTCAGAACCAGAGCATCAAATATCTTAAATAACAACACAGCTTTTCTCAGCCACTGTCATTTGTTTTCTGCATCTGTGTGTCCTTATATGTCCAAAACGAAGGTCTATGGTGGCACAAAATGAAACAGCTTCTTTGAAAAGAAAATTCAAATGTTGATTAAACTTACAGAGACAAAACATAGGTATTACTGATGCATGTTCAATCTGAATACCCCTTCAAACATGTATCTGTTGGGCAAAATGAACAGTCGACTTGGAGGAAATAAAACAGGATTTGTCACTCTGCACAGCAAGATATGACCCTATCCTCCACTTCACACTGGGTGCTAATTTAGCACTAAGACTAGAGTAATATGGTGATAAAACAGAAAATGTCACACAGCATAAGAGACCAGAAGAGGATATTGATGGAGTATTGTGCAAAGAATAAATGCGGTATCACTGTTCTTCATTTTAATTTACATGCTTTTAAGTTGACCCCATGCCCAAAATACAAAATAATGTTTTACAGTATAGGATTTTAGTTTTTACAGCATTCTGGACTCGCACTTTGTCTATTGCAGTACAAAGGTTGTTCTTCCTTAGTTTGTGGTTTGCTCATAATTTCCCCTCCCTTATCTTTAGGCCTGTAGTGTTTAGTTTTTTTCTTTTTCTTCTGGCTGGAAGAAGACATATCTTCTTTTTCTTGGAGATAAAAAGTCTTTATGTCCTTCCTCTAAATGTGCTGTTCATCCAAATGGCTGTTTTGGCTTTAGACATCTGTCTTCCACAATACTGAACATTGCAGTCTAGTCATCTGTTTGTGGCTTTTTCAGTTGTTGGTGAACTGGCAACATGGCACTTTCACCCTCTCACTACAAATGAACACTTTCAACATGTAATATTTTTTGGCTGTCTGTTTGTGTGGAGTGGGGGGGGGGGGGGGGGGGGGGGTCTTCATACTCCAAGTTGCTTGTTTGGGTGTGCAGATTCTTGATACTCCAGGTTGCTCTCCCCTCTCTGTCTGAAGCATATGTCTAAATTTGCTCTCTTTTTTTCTTCTTCTTTTTTAGTCTTGTTATTTATGTTAACAATATATAATTAAAGGATTGATTTAAAAAGTTATGTCAGTTAGTGCAACTGTAAATAGTAGGGCAGTAGTTCAATAGCTGGTTGCATGTATGAACTTTCTGAACTGCTAGTGCTACACGTCTACACTCTGTCTCGTACACTACACTCTTCTTCTGACACCGGCATGCTGAAAATCCAGCAATACAAACACAAGAGTCATGGCTTTCATGCTTTCTCTTGCTTTGGACCCCACATTTGGAATTCACTCCCACAAAATCTTAGACACTGCTCAACCCACACTCCAAGCACTGCTTTCCGGCACCTTCATCCAAACTGTCAGATTTAGTTACGCCACTGAAGGGGCACTCTTTATCTCTGCCCAGCTGTCCAGCGACGCAGTCAGTGCCCTCTGAAAGGTTCAGGTACTAATATGACTGTAGAAGCAACCTAGCACCAAAGCATGCATGTAAACATGAGACGCATCCACCCCAGGTAAACAAAAGAAGTTCTGTCTTGATTCAAATGATTGTGGTTTTATTTGTGCTGGTGTAAACTTTGTTGGCAGTTATAAATGACACGCCTTGTGTTATTTGAGTTGTTTATATCAAACTTACTACTGTTTGAGCACCAACAAAAAAACTGCTCGTTAGCTGACAGTTTTTTGGACCCTATGGCGTAACTAAATAGGGCAGTGGTTGAAGGAAGAATGTTGTAAACCAGAGCTTGGAGTTTGTGCTCAACCCTGTCATCTTTTAAAGACAAACTGAAAACCTTCCTCCTCTCACAGTATTTCCACAACAACTAATATCAATACCCAGTTTCTACTACAGTCATTGTGTGTGTGTGTGTGTGTGTGTGTGTGTGTGTGTGTGCATATAATACCTTATGTAAATTGTTTTGGTAGGAGTTTGCTCTACATGTGTACAAAATATTGTATTTAGGTTAATATGTATCGTGAGAGCGCTCAGGGCATTGATGAGCGCATGATAAATGTACATTATTATTATATTAAGCAGTGCCCAAAGGCTGCAAACTCTAACTGGTTTCCTTATCTATGGAGCTTAGGGTTCATTCAGAAATGAAGCACTTATTAAAACATAACAATATTAATTTTACTTTTATTACTAGGTACAAGGAAAGAATGAATAATGAACAGTTTAAACAAAGCAAGCTACAGATGGGCAGAGAAAGAGGGAAGGTGGCAGAGACTAACAGTAACAGGATGATGCATGGGAAGTCTGCAAGCTGACCAGAACATGGGAGAGGGCAGTAGTCTCAGAATTATACACTTTATCAAAGTTTATGTACATTACTACGTAAGATTACTATGACAATGATGGGGGAAAAACTTTGTGTTGTTACTGTTTAGTTAAAGGAAAGTCTAGCCATTTCAGAACAAATTTTGTTCAACAGGTAACACTAGGAGTGATCAAAATATACTGAAACAAAATTGTTTTAAATGCTCCCTTGATTTTAAAAAGTTTAAAGTTAACAATGTTAGGTTTATTTGTAATGGACAGTAGGAATGACTGCCCACAATGTCACGTGTCCTACTAGCTCACTGATGTTTCACAAATCACTTCTTAATCTTTGATATATCAGGTATGAGAGGTTCATGTTTGCACTGCCTGAAGAGGAAGATCAAAAAGGTAGCAGAAAGCACTTAGGCCAGCTGTAATACTTGACACAATGATTGTAACTGATGCAAGAGGAGTCTAGATTGGAAATAAAATTAACAGAGCATTTTAAAACAGAATCTTTGATTTGAGCTGCTTCTTTTTTTTAAATCTGTTTTATAATCTGTTTGCTTGGGAAAGGCTTTCTTAATTTAAAAAGAAAAAGAAAAAAGAAGAAGGTTAAACCCTGAGAAGCCTGGGTCACAAATATATGCAGAAGAACTGCATTTTTAATGTAAACTTCTCCTGCAATTGCTCAAACCCCATGCATTTACGATTCACAAAACAGTCCAGATCTGTATGAAAGGAAGTATCTTTAATTAAAGGCTTTAAGAAGTCTCTCTGATATTTGGGTGCAAAGTTGGTTGTCAGAACATCAACTTTGACAGCTGCCAGACCAATGGTAGTTCAAAGTCAATGTCAGTTTCTGGCCACAGTATCAGTTTCTTGCCATTCATTTGAATGTGGGACTGACCACATTTCGCAGCTAGGTATCATGTCATGAAAGACGATGCAAAAAAACTCTGACCTGTTTCTTTTTGTAGTTGTGATATTTCTGAACCAGTTCTTTCGTTTTTTCCACTAGCTCTGACACTGACAGTGATAGCCTGAGTCGGTTGACATAAGGCTGCCTACTCAAGAAGGTAAACACATGAAACTGGCCAGGAATCTGCCAGTTCCAGTGAAAAAGACTAAGATCTAAACAGGCAATGATGAAAAATACTGCTTTTCACAGTGGGTCCCAAGGTCAAGGATACCAAAAGTAGTGTTGTTATCTGCCAGGTTTCCACAGAATTCCGCAGTAGGCGAAAGTTGCTGAAGCTAAATTAGGTAAGTGGAGGATTGTTCTTCAACCAAAATTACTGCCAGTGTCAGCATGTGTAATGTCATGTTTGGTTGTACACATTTTTTCAAGACATTATGTTTGCTGTACACAAGTTCTAAAAAGTGTTTTTGACCCCTGGAAAAGGTCTAACACACTGCATCAGTGAAACAGTTTAATAATACAGACAATTATAATTTGAATGCATAGGTTTCCTTGACTAAAAATGTAAACATGTAAAATTTAAATATCTGGGTGTGATAAAAACCCAGTTCTCTTCTTTTGAAAATGGATTTCAAAAGTGAATGCTCATATAAGAAAAACCAACGACAATTTTTGTGGGCTTAAGGATTTTCATAATACTATTACAGTCCTAGTATTACAAGTTCTACCACATTATATTCATGATATATACATTACTGACATAGTATTATTTAAGTATAACAAGCACATGAAAACACTACTTCTAAGACTCACCTCTTCATTATAGAGTTTGCTTATTTCCTTTTTGATTGGATCAATGAGCTGCACCTGACCTGCTGTAAACCCCACCAACAACAGTACGCTGTCAGGGGAGACTGTGGTCGAGTTGAAGTCATGGCAAGTGGGTAATGTTCCCTTGTAGATACGTTTATCGATGGGTTTTGTCAGGTCTGCAGCCTGCAAGTGCAACAATTTCTTCATTTTGCTTTAAAAATAAAACTCATTCGCACATCTGCCAAATTAAACATTAAACATTCAAGCATAACTGATATTTTCTTAAAAGTTTGTGACTGGCTGATTTACAGTTAAACTGAAATATGAAGGAGAAGGTTTCACAAAAAGTAGTCTTCACAGTATTTTCTTATTTGGGTGGCCTTCCAAAATTTGCAAAGCAGAACTATCAAAAGTTCCACCATTATTATGGCATATGTGCCAATGTTTTGGTTCATAATTATATGTCTCTCATCATGCACTAATAAATAAAGCCATCATGGATACCATTTGTATATGTGTGTGTGTGCGCATGTGTGTGTGCATGCGTATGTGTGAGATGAAATGAGCATATATCCTTATGTCTTTGTAAGCGCTCTATGCCTTGTGAGATGTGATGCCATAAAATTATATTATTTAAGTTATTACTGATAATTTATCATATCAACTGTTGAAGGGGTGGAGGTTGGGGGGGGGGGGGGGGGGACATCCACCACGAACAAAACTTTCTCTTTGTAAAATAAGTTTTTGCTTTTCTTAAATTTTAGTCCTAACTTTTAATGATCATACTTCATAGTTATAGTAACTATGAAAATAACTTGTATGATTCTCAGTGTATTGGTTAAGTGCTTTTTGTAGACATCATGTCATTTTGTCCTACTAAATTATCAAACAGCATGACATAGTGTTATCACTATACAACAAAAACTTGTGAAAAGGGCCACCTAAACTCAAATTATTTTGTTCTTGAATAATATTAATAAAGCATTATTAATATTATCATTTTCTCTCTCTCGGACACAGTCTGTCATCAGGGTGGTCTACTGCTGAGATACTGCCAGGACTGAATCTGCTGTTTCCCTTGAACTGAATACAGGGCACAGTAACTAAAGCCAATAAAGGCAAATGCTACAACAGGACTAGTTGAACACACAGTTAAATGAACATATTTGACAACTGAAATTCAAATTCAACACAGTTTCAACTGGGCTGGATAAAATAAATAGAAAGGTTCTAAAACTGAAAGCACTACAGCTTCAATGCTTTTTGAATCCGAGCCTTTCTTATCCTGTAACTGTAAATTCTGATTCTGAATCCAGTAACTACTAACTAGTAAAGTAGTATGTAATGATCATGTATCCAGGTAAGTTTATGGTTTTGAGTAGGTGCTGTGTACTAGTACTACTACTGACTAATAAGTTCCACAGTGCATGCCACTGACGGGATGGAAAAATGTCCGTAACTTGCAATTTCTGGTGATTTGTTCATTTAATGATGGTTCACAGTTTACACTGTCTTTAGTGACTGTTGCGCTTCTTGCTTCAACTATATATAATACTATTACTAATAGTTAATATTGACCAACTCGAATAAAAATTAAAATAAAAATTAAAATGGTTATTGCTGGCGAGTTTTTGAGACGGCATGGAAAGAAACTTGAAAGGAGCACTCAGCTGTCAGGATGTCAAAGGTAACACAACCAGGAATGGACGAGCGCGACTATTACTCCCAATTTGGATGCAACACATTTCGAAAATCAGTCAAGACAACGGTGCAGTTTGTACGTAACAGCTCTTGCAAAAGATGCTACAATTATAAAAGGAAGTAACGATAATGTGGTTGTGATTCACAAGGGGCGTAAAACGTGAATTACCTTGCGAACACCCTTATAAACATACACGTACAGCTCCCTGCCAACATTGAAACATAGTCTGTCTGGAGAGGAGGAACCGTCGTCAACATTCACAAATGACACTTTGACAGGCGGATTGGCCTGCCCGTTGTATGCTACTCTCGTTGGCTTTGAATACTCTGACATAGGCATCAGTTTATACAGTCCTTCTCGTGTGACAAAGTGTGTTTTTAAGTCGTCTTTACCCCCACCCTCACTCTGCGCCGCCATGTTGGGATATTGCCGAACTTCTGAGGTGAAATGCCCGGATAGTCACCATGCTACGCATGCTCAGTGATGCGTTTCCTGTTACTGATCCAAACATTTGCACGTGGAGCTCATTATTAGCACGTCTGACACAAGCGTCATCGTGCATTCCGTGAATATTTGGGCTTTGTGTACAAAATACAAAATGATTTCTGTAATATCCATTAAATTTTAATTAGTCAGGTGCGGCCCCATGATAAATCAATAACTAGAAATGCACCTATGCATCCAGAAGGAAAATGGGTTGGTCGACCTCATGAGGGCGTGGTATGACAGTCGCTGGGTTTTCCTACTCGCTTCGGCCAGCCGTTCCACAGTAATGGAAACGCTGAAGCCATTTTCGATGACGTGGGTGTTAACATATAAAATGATATCCACACAGAACACACACACACACACACTGCACGACGTTTTCGATGATGTTGGTGTTGCGGCAGCTGAAATACACAGAAAAAGTTCCGAGGAGAGGGATTTTTTCATGTGGTTCCATCATTAACTGAGATATGAACTCACAATCACTGGCAAGAAAGTCTGGAGTGCTAACCATTACAAGATGGAGCTACCTGAAAAACAGGGACGCAAATACATTTGGTCACCCCCCCTTCACAATTAAGTGACAATTCTAGCCAACACTTTTCAGTGTTTTTGTGTTAAAGTACTTAGCAAAATAGGTATTATGCACACTATGTGTACATTGGGCCCTTGTGTCCCAAGAAATGTTCACACCAAGTTTCATCCCCATCAGGTTCAGCAGGTCGCACAATGAAGCATTGATCGCATTGACACACACTGATTGGAACTTTCTTCATAAGATCATAAAGATGTACTGAACATCTTATCCCTGTCTTGATCAAAATTATGAAACTTTGAAAGTAAGCCTGATAATTTCACAGACAGAATTGAAGCACAAAAGGTTTGCTCGGACATGCAGAACAGCGCCATAGTTGCCGTTGCAAAGCACTTAGGGCTCATCTCTAGATGAGGCATTCAAGAAAGAGTGTTCATATTAATGAAAAATTAAAAGACAATGAAGATAACTTTGCCTTTTAAAAATGATATGGTGGAGTATATTGAGCCTCCCCAGTGGAGCTGCAGGGCCTTCCAAATCTGTGTGACTGTTTATCACTAATAATTATTAGTCATCTTTCAGTCAGAAGTTCATGCAGTTTCTTTGTAAGCTGCCGATCAGGTCTGTTAAGTAGGGTAAGTGGACTGGTTGCCATCAGATATGTAGCTTTTATGAATAATGCATGGTCAACTTAATTATATTATGTATTCTCTCCCTCCATAGCTCTCACCATCAAGTCATGCCAATTTGCATGACCATTTATTCCTTTTATTCTTATAGGCATATTTGCTGAGAATGTATGCTCAGTTTTTTGTTAGTTTTTACATTGTTTCAAACTATTTTTGTTTGTTTGTTTGTTCCTATTTGTTCACAAGAAAATAGTGGGTCTCTTGCCATTCAAGAATGCTAATTTTCATGGGGCCATTTTGGGGGTTAGCAGCATTTTCATATAATAATAATGGAAACTGATTTGTAAAGTGCCTACCCTGCAGCTCAAAGCATTGAACAAGCATAATATTACACATGTAATGTACATCGAGGTGTAGAATGTTATCAGCAATTTAACAAAAATCAAACACATAATGTTGACTTCAACAAGGGTTCAAGCATAACTATGTAAAACACACACACACACACACACACACACACACACACACACACACACACACACACACTGATATTTTTGATAATGTTTACGTCCACAGAGCCCATCAGGATCTACTGTTTGGGATGGAACTTTCACACAACTCCTGAGCTCTGACGAAGCGACAAAACGACAGTTAAACGGCGATAACCTAAACTGTGAACGACTCGAAAATATCGGACTTATCCGGTTTCGACAGATTTGGGTGTCTGTACAGGCATTCAACCGCAAAAAAAAAAAAAAAATTGCATTATTTTCATTTGTCATCGTTAAACTGTCTTTTTGAAAAAGGGCTTACCCCCAAAATTTGCAAGTTTTGTTATGCTCTATCATTCTTTTTCACCGTTTAAGTGTTTTGATCTTATTTTAGAACGCCAGAATATATATCAGAGTTTTTTTCTTTTTTTCTTTTTTCTGTTCGGCAAAAAAAGACATTCAAACTCCACACTTGGTGATTTTTGCTGTAAAAACTCCGTAGGCTGTGCACCGACTAGATATAATTCAGCCGGTTCTTGTACTTTCTTAATCTGAATAACTCGTGGCTGTTCATGAAAAGATAACGAGCGTTTATTTCATTTAGCTTCTCATTATGCCTTCAAACGACCTTGACCTGCCACGTAACCGGAAGAAGCGTGATGAGCCCATGGAAAAATGGCGACAGCTGGGGATGCCGTCTGCTAATCAAGAGGATTTTTTTCAGAAATAACGTTTTTCGCTTCGACCTTTCTGCACGGAGCGATTTCTGTTGGGTCACTTTCGACCCAATATATTCGGGTTAGGAATAACATGTCTAATTTAGTGGATACAAGATCTGTGATTAGCCCATGGAAAACTTGCGTCGTCTGTCGCAGTGGTGTTGGATTCAAAACTCCTCGCGAGTTTTCACAGCACTTGCGTGACTTTCATTGCTCCAAAGAGGGAGGATCGTTTGTGTGCCGCTACGGAATGAACGGCGTCTGTCCTTCGTTACCGCTGGAAGGTGTTAGCGACAGAGACTACGATGATCACGTCTCCAGGGATCACGTTTACTGTGACACAGGTAGGAAACCCTTTGAGCTAGGCATGTTTACATTCTTACCTGGTTAACATACGATGATCTCACAGGTTCTTTTTCTTCCGTTTAGTGTCTACCTTCAACACTTTGAAGACACTGACACTTTTAGTGCATGGTGGGTTGTTGGGGTGTTTCCCTAATCCACTGAATTTCTGAGTCTGACATGGACCACAGGATCTGCTTATTTGAACTTTTTGCATGCGCAGGCACACGGGGGACGTTAATGCTCTCTTCTGAAGGACTTTTGTTAGTCTGCACAAAATTTGACGCCAGAGATGTCTTGGGGCTGGCACAAAGGTCAAAGCCTAGCATGTAATGCCTATTGGTCACCCATCCAATAACTGGTGACCACACTCAATCGTGCTCAACTTTTGGCTTTCAACTATTCAAGAGCAAATGTCCTCATTCTGCGCCACTGACTCTACATTCCTGCTAGTGTTACAAATACACTGCATACACAGGGGTCACAAACACTTTGAATAACTGTTACTTGTGTACAGCAACTACAGTGTCTTGGGAGGTGGGGGGTGGGGGGGGAGGTGTTGAAGAAAAATCCTGCAACTTGTGACAGTTGAGTGCTGCTTGGCACTGTATGCCAATCAACGTAGTAATTATGTCAAAAATGGTTGCACCAGTTTTTATGCTGTCCTGATTTACTGAATCCACTTTCACACAGAGTGCTGCTGACTCTGTGACAGGTATCATTGACCATGACAATTTTGTGAATGTGGCAAATGCTTGAAAATCTCTTTCATATATTCATAAGGTATTCATAACTTAGTGATCACAAACTTGTGATTCCAGATAAGGTCATGTTAGGGCAATAAAAATATTTTGTTTAATGATGAAAACTATGTGCCCGGTTATGATCAGCATTGCCAGGGACTTACCGGTTTTGATTTTGTTTGACTGGTTCTCAGAAAAACTAAAACAAATTTCAAATGCAGCACAGTGCATGGTGTGTGTGTGTGTGTGTGTGTGTGTGTGTGTGTGTGTGTGTGTGTGTGTGTGTGTGTGTGTGTGTGTTCTTAATGGAGAAGAGACCTGGGTGTTTACTAGTAAGCTCTTGTAGTACTTAAATAGTTTGGACAGCCATATATCTGACTGGTTACCAAGATTATCTGATCAATTTCTGTGGACCATGTTTGCCACCTTATAGCTGTAAGTGTAACACTGGTTTGAAAAATATATAGCGCAGTCACTGTGATCACTTGTGTGCTTAACCTTAAATTTAAAGTCTTGTGTGCATACATAATTCTTTTGTTTTGAGGCACATGAAAGAGACCACTAGACAGCAATCACAAATCACAACACTGCATCACAATAGATAATGACAATACCAGCACTTTCACGAGTAACACTAACAGTAACTGAGTAAGCAACTGAGGAAATTACAACCAAAACACCCCTGAACATTTCTGTTATCAGTGTCAGTCATGCTGTCATACACACACACACACACACACACACACACACACACACACACACACACACACACACACACACACAGAGTCATGCGCACACACATACAGTCACACACACATACACATACACACACACACACACACACACACACACACACACACACACACACACACACACACACCCCGCTATTATTCTCATCAAACTAAAAGTCTGATCCACTGTTTGTGACTTGTGTAGATTATGAGACCCTCTCCCACAAAATCAGTCTTAAGTCATATTTTTGGTCTTTTGAGATGCATATAATTTTAAAAACTGCAGCCATGCTGATTATTCTAGTATTTAAATGAAGACTGTAGTAAAAGAATGATTGAAGTTGTGGCTATTTGAAGTTGCCAAGTGTTATGCCAGACATTTTAAGAAAATGCCCATGGTGGATTTTGTATCATTTTGCATGTTTTCTGTAGCAACAGGGGTTAGCCAAACTTCCAGATTATTTTCACAGTGATAAACTGGGTAAAGGTGTAGGACATGCCAGGGTTCTGTAGGAATACAAATTATACATTTTGTTTGGCCAAATGTTGGTCACTTCGCATAACATTGGCATCCTTTACTTCAGGGTCGGAGCATTTCAGCCCAATTTTTAACAATTTAATGCCATTTCTCAAGGAAAATGTCCAACTACTTGATAATTTAAGACCTAAAAATATATAATTTTGCATTAAAAAAAAAAAAAGAGCAGCTATTTTGGTCACTAGGGCTGATCAAAAGCTGCAACTTAAGACTGGTTTTGTGGGAGAAGGTCACATATAATATACATTACACATATATTTATGTCTTTTTGTATTGGAAAGAAATTTGGGGAAACTGAACTTGAATAAAGCTATTGCTTGCAGGAACTGTAAGGCTAGAAAATATTTCCTTTTAACCAAAACACTTTTTTATTTTTAATCAGTTTTGTTGCATCCTTTCTTTTTACTCATTTTAGTTTGTTTGTTAATTTTTCCCCCTCTTCTATTTCTATTCTTTTTGCGTTCCATAAAATTAATCACTATTGAAACTCTTTTGGGTAGGTGGAGCCAGAAAAAAGACAATCTCCCAGAACAGCCAGGATGGGAGGCCACATGATGGTCCTGGCTCAGCAGTGTCCAGCAACACCGACCCCAACATTGTGCAGGACCAGTACAAGTGGACTATCCACAATGCTTCCGTGAACCTGCCAGCTTTACTCAATGACCCGCGCCTTGTGCGCAGAGAGACGGATTTCTTTACCAAAACCTGGGGCCAGAACTTTGAAAAGGGAGATGTTATTCCCTCACCATATATCCCAGAGATAGAAGCTGAGCATTTTGAAAAGTACATGCGAAGAGTGGCTCTGGTGAGTTGTTTTATTCATAATGTGTTCAAGATGTAAACTGACAGTGTGCCATGTTAATTTTACTGATGATAATTAATGCATTCAGTTGCACTTTTCATTTACAGAAGTCCTCATAACAATGAGTGTTTACATTTCTAGCACTTTGTTGCAAAAGACTTCAACACTTAAAAAAAAGAAAAAGAAAAAAAGATGTTACTGTTTTTTTGTTTTTGTTTTTAATGAGACTTTGTAGATTATGCAAGATGCTTCAAACAATAAATTTGCTTGATGAAAACTTCAGAGCTTGACACTTTCCTATGAGTAATGTATTTTACTCTTATGGTTTTTGTGACTTTTGCTAGTTTTACTTTTAGTAAGTTCTATTTTTTTTACTTTTACTAGTTTTAGTAAGTTTTATCAATTGTGTTAGAAAGGTACAATTGTGGGAACTGTGTTTTTCTCATTAAGGTGTTATCCAGCTCATTTAACATTTTGTATTGTTGTTAAATGCATGGACAAGGTATGTCATATTTTTCTCATCAGTTTAATTTAACCTTTTTAAGGGAAATAATTGATACACGTGATATGTTATCAATGTGCATGACCTTAACAAAAATGTGTTGTAGACCCTTTCTCAGAGACTGTTTAAAAGAAGTCGTTAAAAGAATAAAACTGTTTATAATAAAAAGTAAAAAGTAGACAACTGCCACTGAACTTCACACTTTCATACATGTTTTGATGAAATAGACCATAGTGATGGGATCTGAAATGTAAAAATTTATTCACACACTGGAATGGATGAAAAACACACTCAGAAGTTTGTTTACTAGTAATGTTCCAAAATAACAGAAAAAGAGGGTTCAAAATCACATCCTCCAAAGAGGGGTAGTCTGTCAAGTCTCAATCTTTAGTAGGTGATGTCG
This sequence comes from Alviniconcha strummeri, assembly GCA_963584105.1. NCBI lineage: Eukaryota > Metazoa > Mollusca > Gastropoda > Provannidae > Alviniconcha > Alviniconcha strummeri. The sequence goes on from OY757543.1 coordinate 11,132,672, forward strand.
CTAGTTCTTCTGCTGTAGTGGAACATTTCTTTCTGCTTTATTTCAGCGTTACAGGAAGCATGTGCGTGCCAAGGAGAAACTGAACCAGCAACGCAATGCTGCAGCTGATGCTGCCTCCTCTGCTACGCAACACTTCAAACAAATGGGTTAGATGTGGTCAATTTCTGCTTTGTTACACACACACACCTCTCTCTGTGTATATATATCATATAAGTCCATGAGAAAACATGTGGTCTATCTGATTTTAACTCATAATGATTGGTAAAGTTTTGGTAAAATTTGCCAGTAGATGAAGAAAAGATTGCAACAGACAGATAATGACTAAAACAACTACAAATTGTACCAAAAAATCCTTTCTAACAAAATTAAGAAGGCTAGTTCCTTTAAAAAAGAAGGGTGGTGTTTTGTGTGGGTGATGTGTCATCAGATTCAGTGTGTATAATATACACCTAAAACTTTGTGCTGATTGGTATCCCTACCCTCATTTACATCTTGTCACCATCTTGAAACTGGTAATATGAACGTGAACCTCTGTTTGCATGGTCTACATGCAACTGATTCTCCTACCCCATATCTTGCTCTGCTGTGTACCTAAGATTAATACACTCATGATCAAACTTGTAAGTGATGGATTAGCTGTGAGTGTGACCTTCCTGCTTTTGATCTCTGTGGTAGTGAGTAGAAATCTAACATAGGACAAGCATTTTGTGCAAGTGAGTGCAAAGGTGATAAATTTGATAGAAGTTGGTCCACCCATACTGCTAACACAGAAAAGAGAGAGAGACAGATGATCTTTGAGCTTTGAGTGTGATCTGTGTAATATGAAACATAATAGGCTTGCACACTTGTGTAAAATCAACAAATAGGGTTAAAAGTGCTTACAAATTAATCAATCAGTCAGTCACTTGTATGACAAGGGACACAACAGCAGAGACCTGAATTGTCTTTGATTAGTATCACCTTGCATATGAATGGAATGGACCTCAGTGGAATTTATGCACATGCCTATTATATTTTACTTGCATGGCAGGTTATAATCACCATAGGCAATTCAGATCTCTGTTGTTCTGTGGTCCATGTACAGTAATGAAGGGATAAGGAATAATCTTTGCATTTTGCTAAGCTGCTGAGGCAAACACAGTGCTATAATTTGGGCTTGTGCAACATTTGTATTTATATTATATATCACTGTCAGCTCAAAAAGCAGAGTAAGCAATGGTACAAATGAAAAACCCACAATCATATTTAACACTCATAAATTTACTCAGTTATATTTACAAATGAATAATCACTTCATCCTTGACAATGCAGTGCAGACAGCAGTGGCAGTGGCAGCTGTGTGTACAGACCTGTACAAGATGGATGGGACTGTAGACACAGCCTTTGTGTATATAATGCACACTGGATCTTGTTGCTGAGTTATGAATATTGCTGGTGTTAGATGAACAGTGCTTTTTTATGCTTTGTTCATTTTGCGGGAAGCTTTGGCTGCCCTACATAGGTGAAGCTGGAGATTGTGCAAGAGCAGTGCTACCCACTCCTACTCCTGCCAATGTTGTGAAGATAAAGTGTTTTTACCTGAGTGGGGAAGATAAGTTTGATCAGTTTTGCCAGGCAGCCTGAAAATTGTCCTACTTTTGCTACCCAACTGCAGAAGAATCTTTCACATGTAATGTGACTAGAAGCATTATATATAATATATATAAAGTGTGGCATGCTTTATGTCTCCATTAAGGGGATTAGAGTGTCAGTCCAGTTTTCCCATCAGACTAGAAAATAAAGCTGAGCACTAAACCCATTGTTGAACCTGGACTGAACCCATTACTCAGACTAGGAAACAAAGCATAGCACTGAACCCATGTTGAGCCTGGACTGAACCCATTACTCAGACTAGGAAACAAAACATAGCACTGAACCCATGTTGAGCCTGGACTGAACCCATTACTCAGACTAGGAAGCAAAGCATATCACCGAACCTGTATTGAGCCTGGACTGAACCCATTACTCAGACTAGGAAACAAAACATAGCATTGAACCCATGTTGAGCCTGGACAGAACCCATTACTCAGACTAGGAAACAAAACATAGCATTGAACCCATGTTGAGCCTGGACTAAACTCAGTATCAGACTAGAAAACAAAGCATAGCACTGAACCCATGTTGAGCCTGGAGTGAACTCGGTATCAGACTAGAAAACAAAGCATAACGCTGAACCTGTGTTGAGCCTGGATTAAAATTGGTACAAGTATAAAGCACAGCACTGAACCCTTGTTGTGCCAAAGTCGAAGAACAAAACAGTACTTAACTCATGTTGAGCCTGTGCTTGATCTTGTACAAAAATAAACCACAGCACTGAACACAATTTGTGCCTGGCACACGCAAAACACACAGCACTGAATCCAGTTAAAAACCAAAAAAAAAAAAACATAGACCTACTGTGACTTGCTATCTTTCTTTGCCACAAACCCCTGTTTATTGTCTTTTAAGTTGGTTGCAAATTCTGTATGGTGGTATACACACTTGTGTACAGCAGGTGCTTATATGGGGTGGGGGGTGGAGGTGGGCATGTGTGTGTTTGGAATAGTTTCTGGACAAGATTTTGTACTATAAAGACTGGTATTCTTTGTTATTATTAGTATTATCAAACCATCTTGAGCCAAGATCAAACCTGGCCCCAAAACGAAGCACAGCACTGAACTGTTGCAGCTGGGCTGAACCAGGCACAAGAACAAAGCACAGCACTGAACCCCTATTGTGCCAAGTACTGACCCTGGTATCCAGGCTAGAGCAAAAATAAAGCACAGTACTGAACCCATGCTGTGCCTAGTAGTAGTACTGTACCTGGTACTGTACTGAACCCATGCTGTGCCTAGTAGTAGTACTGTACCTGGTACTGTACTGAACCCATGCTGTGCCTAGTAGTAGTACTGGACCTGGTACCCAGACTAGAGTAGCACACAGAGCACAGCACTGAAGCCATGCTGAGCTGGGACTGAATCTGGCACATGCAGGGTCTCTGGTCTGTGAAGTGTAAAACACTAGCTATCAGTGACAGGGTGACTGAATCCGGCAGCTGCTTCACCTGACAAATACAGCCTGTGCACAGTCTCTGCAGTGAGGGTCTGCATTTGCTTATAGGACAGAACTCATGGTTTTCTGGTTTATTTGTGTGTGTGTGTGTGTGTGTGTGTGTGTGTGTGTGTGTGTGTGTGTGTGTGTGTGTGTGTGTGTGTGTGTGAGTGTGTGTGTGTATGTGTGTGTGTGTGCATGTGTGTGTGTGTGCATGTGTGTGTGTGTGTGTGTGTGCATGCACGCATGCATATGTGTGTGTGTGTGCATGTGTATGTGCATGTGTATGTGCATGTGTGCATGCGCGCACATGTGTGTGTGTGTCTGCACATGTGTGTTTGTGTTGTTGTTGTTGTTTTGGGTGTGGGGTCCTTGTGTCACAAGTCATTTGAGTCTGTCATGTAATGGTTTGTGTTTCAATCTGGAGCCACCTGTGCCAGATCAATATACTGGAGATTTCTCAGTTACAGTCCAAACTAAATCTGTCAAAGTTTGCTTGATTACAGCTTCCTTTGAGCTTTATCATTTTATACCATTTTTTGTTAGTTACTTTGAGCAGTTTTGAAGGTCACAGCAATTTTGGACAGGGGTAAGAAAAGAAAAAAAGGTACTTTTTTTAGTTTCCAGTTAAATTTATATTTTGTGTGACACTGACGGTATGTTATGTACATGGACACAGTCATACAATGCTTTTATAGTTTTAATGACTGCAGCATGTTTAAAAACAAAAGATCATTGCCAGTGCCCATTGGTTTGGCTTTAGCTGTAAGTGCTACTGTACCAAATTTGATTTGATAATGGTAATAAGAGTAAAGAGTTGTCATTTATAGATCACATTCTCTGTTGTCTTTTCAGAACAAAGTCGAGCAGAGCTAGATCAGATCAAGGTAACTTTCAGTACACTGAACCTGAGGGTTTTGTTGGGGTTGACTGATTACGTAGAGGGTGTTTTGGTGATGGTTTGGTTGATATGGTCTGGTAGGTGGTTGAATGAACTGTTGGATGGGTGATCAGTCAAATGATTGGTTGGTTGGTGGACCATGGGGGGGGGGGGGGGGGTTGTCATTTTCTTTACAATGATAGCTTCCCCCTCTTTCTGTTTTCTTTTCTTCTTCTTTCTTCCTTCCATTTTTCTGTCTTTCTTTTGTTTGTTCTTTTTTCTTTCTTTATGGCAACATTTCACATGACATGAGTGCTGGGTGGCACAAGTAGAAGAAAACACAACATGTGCATGCATGTATGTGCACATACACACACACATGTGCACACACACACACACACACACACACACACACACACACACACACACACACACACACACACACACACACACACAAGTATGCACACACACACACATGCACACACACACACACACACACACACACACACACACACACACACACACACATACACATGAACACACACACATGAACATGCACACATACATGCACACACACGTGCATGCACAGAGAAGGTTTTAGGCACAAAAAGTGGCTGCATCCAACAGAACAAGCAAGATATGGTTTGAGGGTAATGCTTCAGCCCTGTTCTTAGATATTTACTCAGCTTTATCTTGCCACGCCATCAGTTCATACTGCCTTTTGTGCCAGGTTTACCTTCCTTTCTTTCTTTCTTTTTTTCCTTCTTTTTATCTTTTTTTTAGTACCTTTTAACCATAATTCACCTTTAGAAATAGCTGACAAAAAGAGATCAACAGATTTTGCTGTGGGTGTCAGACTGTTCATGGCAAATGCCCAATTTTTCCAGTTGTTCATGTCAGCCAACTTCAGCCTGGAGAACCCAGACATCTTCAACACAGTATTTCCATGGACGCAGATAGAAGGCAGCAAAGCCAGCCAAGCTGGCACCAAACAGTCCTCAAAGCTGCTGCAGGAAAAGGTGAGAGCACCATAACATCTGTATCTGAATCTCTCTTAGCCATCGTTCCCATGGCAGCAGTGTTTGTCTCATCATTGAAAATGCTGCAGCAAAAGTTGGGACCCTCTGAGACATGACTGATTACAGCAAAGTTACTGCTGAGACACAGTGGAACACAGTGGGTTAGACACAGTGGAACATGTACAGCAGGTCTCCACTGTCAGAGGAGTGTTTGGTCAGCTGATTACGTAGTGTTTTTGATACATTGCCTGCTCACAACTGAACTGATTCAGACTCAGAGGTGTTTTTCTGGACTATGACATACAGCTGGGTCAGCATCAGATTAGAGGCATTTTGTGTGGCATGACATGTCATACAGACAGCTGAGTTAGCAGTACTCAGATGAAATTTGCTTTCTGTAACATCAGTGTTTGTGGGTACAACTAAGTCACTCTACCAAATCATGATTTATGCCATGACATCATGGTTTGTGTAGACAGCTCCCAAATATTTATCTATTGACATTGCTATATAATAGACAGCTCCCAAGTGTTTACCTACTGACATCACTATATGATACACAGCTCCCAAATGTTTACCTAATGACATCACTATATATTATACAGCTCCCAGGTGTTTACCTAATGACGTCACTATATAATATACAGCTCCCAAGTGTTTACTTAACGACATTGCTATATAAAATGCAGCTCTCAAGTGTTTACCCAATTAGAGATCTTTTCCTGTGCCATGGAATCTGTTTCTACATCACTGCAGAGTGGCTTTTCTACACCATGACATCTTTGTTTGTTTATTTGTTATGAACAGCCTTCACCCTGATATAACCACAATGGTTGACTTGGCATAAAACCCCAAGTTACTTACGCACAGCCAAGTCACTGCTGAATGAGAGGTGCTGTTCCACTCCTTGACTGAACTATCTGTTACAGCTAAGCCACTACCTGGACACAGTGGAAGTGCAGATAGCACGCCAGATATCCACCAAATCCGAGGCATTTTTCCATGCCATGACATCACATGATGAACTGCAGGACCAGCTGTCTAACACTCTCAAAACCATCAAACATCTTAGGTGCGTTTTACCCAATTAAAAATCTGACAAAGTGTTCAGTGTTGTTGTCACGTTTGTGGTAGTATTTTTTTAATATCTGGTCACTAACTTTGACAGTACTTTCCATACAGAGACGCAGAGAGCAAGCAAGTTGTCTTGTCTAAATGTAATGGATTAAGATAATCAGCAAGGAATATGAAAGTGGAATGTATGTAATAAAAACAGTGAAATGACAAATGTATCGACACAAACAGCCTGTCTGTTTTTCTTCTTCCTTTTCAAAGATAATGAGCAAGAAAATATGGAATTAGAATATGTATGATAAAAAAGTTAAATGAGGAGTATGTGGACACAAACAACATGTCTGGTTTTTATTGTTGTTGTTATTGTTTTTCTTCAACAACAACAACAACAAGAATACAGAAGAGTCTTCCAGGAAAATGTGTCAAAAACAGAAAAGAAGAGGTAGTGATAAAGCACATAGCATTTAACAATGTAAATTGTTTAATCAATGATTTGGATCAAAATATGGTTGACATGTGTGGCATTTACAGGGAAACAATTCATCGGTTAGATGAGCGGATGGCCAAAGAGTCATTGAAGATCATGAGACTGACACAGACACGGGCCAACTATGTGCAGCTCTTTAACAAGGTCAGGCAGACTTTGTTATGTTTATGCTACGATTAACTGTTGTTGTCTTTATATACTTTTGAGAGGCATTTTTGATTCAGTGTTATGTTGGACTAGTTGGATTTATTCTGATTGAAATGCATGCTTAATTGCATAGTTCCAGATTTCCAAGGGGGTTGGGGATTTGAACCTGTAACTTGGACTTTGCTTCTCTGTGAAAACATTTATTAATTTTGTAATACAGTGTACTGTATAAATACTGTAGGCACTGATTTCCTTGAAGCCTTTGCTGAAAAATCTATCTTTTGATTGTCCTCACTCAGTTGAAAATCATGAGCTCAATCCACGAGACACAGCCAACCATCCAGCGCCTGCTGTCTGACAATGAGTTCATTGGAGCTCTTGATCTCATCTCAACATCTCAGGACGTCCTGACCAAAGACCTTGGTGGCATCCATAGCTTTAGGTAAGCAGGGGTGTTTAGTAGTGACTAGTATTAAGCAGACAGATAGTTTAAGCCTTTTTTACTGTTTGCACTTGAGGGATGATTTTTTGGGCGGTCAGTTTTGTTGTTGTTGTTAGCTGCTGTTGTTCCAAACGAATCGAGTATCCGCCTTCTATTTTCAGTTTCTGTTTGGGGCAGCTTTCCATTTCATTCGTTTGTAGTGCGGTTACAAATGTTGTTAGCTGCTGCTCCAAACGAATCGAGTATCTGCCTTCTAGTTTCAGTTTCTGTTTGGGGCAGCTTTCAATTTCATTCGTTTGTAGTGCACTTACAAATGTTGGTTGGGCAATGTTTTTGCATAATAACGGTCTTGCTAAATGATGAAGTTATAGAGCCAGATACCTTGTGTGAGGTTTTTTTCTCTTTCAGATCATAGAATAAGTGTGAAAAGTGCTTACAATCATTGAAAATCTTGCTGGAAACTTTTAGAATGATCTTCAAATGGAGCAAGTAGTAAAAGGAAGTGAATCATGCAACCATACACATTATGTGCACATAGATGCAAAACTAACATGTTCATTTCATTTTGAGGGTTTAATGAACTGAATGCATTGTATGCACTTGAATAAAAACAGTTAAAAAAGCAAAAGAAGTTGCATTTTAATTGTTGAAACATTAAAATGGCTCTCATCGTTGCCCATCTTAATGTAGGAGTCATTCGGTTGGTGACAGTGTCATGATAGGTACATAGTCTCCCTCTTCTCCCATCTCCATACCCCCTTCTCCCCCATTTTCCCCGTCCCTAATAAGCCTTACGGTTTCTGTGGACATTAAGCACCATGTTTGCTTACTTTACATTCTAATTTTTGTGAATACAAATAATTTATGTCATGCTTCTTTTGATTCGGAGACCAACAATAATAGATGAGTGAAAAGGGGCAGTTTATAGTGTTGTTCATAGGTGATCAAACTTTGCTTCACAGGCACTTGGGTTCCCAGCTGGCTGAGATGGAGCGCCTGATAGACAAGATGCTGCAGGCAGATTTCAGTAAATACACCTCACTGGAGCTCCACAGGCCTGTCACGGATAAAGTGCTGCTCACTGATGAGGTAACCAGTTTCTTCTGTAGCAACAGACACATGTATTTTCTTTTACACTCTGCAGTTAGACCAGTTTAAACCTGGCATAATTTCTCTTTTCACAAGTGCACTGCCTGGCACATGGGTTCAGCATACGTGGGCACAGAACTTGTTTGGTGAGTGACATATACATTGTGATTATGCCTTGGTCCTAAAACATTTGTATTCGCATTTTAATCATACATGTGCAAACAAATATAAACCTAATATTCTTCCCCCTGCTACCCCCCCCCCCCACCTCCCCCCATACCCACCCCCTTTCTCGCTCTTTCCTCTCTCCCTCTCTCTGTTTTTTTCATAGGTTTGATTTTTTTATGTTTTTTGTTTTGTTTCAGGAGCGGTTGGTGTCTATTCTGTTTGGCATGCTCCGACAACACAAGTTTAACTTTGTCGATGTTTATCGAGAGGAAGCTTTCACTGCGCTCAAGGCAACAGTTAAACAGGTCAGTGCCTCTGCATGGAAAAGCGCAGGGTCTGTGAGAGTTAAGTGAGAAAGGTGCACTTGGACATTTCATTCCAGCACTCAGCTGACTCTTCAGTGTTCACAAAGTTTTTATATTGTACGAACATTTTTTGTAACTGTGTTGTTAATTGGTACTTTGAAAACTCTTGCTCTCACGGAATGAACGTGATCACCAGAAGATACATATGACTAACACCCTCGCAAAAATGTTCTGAAATGATTAACAGCATCAGGAACACAGTCATCCACACCACTATTAAGTATTAAAAAATAAAATAAAATAAAAATGACAAAAAAACAACAACACGTCCATAGGAAAGCATTTGTTTTGACCATGGTCAGGAAGTGGAAAGCCTTTGTTGCAGAGGTCATCCCAATAATTCAACCTGAAACATTTTGTTCTTTTTTAGGGGTGGATGGAGGAGGTCCTATTTCTTTTTTCTTTTTTTTAATCAAGTAAAATCTTCAGTGGTGGAAGTACAGAAAATTGTTACAAGGGTCAATTTTCAACAAGCAAATAAACATTGCATCCAGAACTTTGGAATATACATGGATCCTTTTTTTCTTCTTTTTTTTCTTCCCCCCTATCATTTTCTTTTCTACTTTTGCAGACAATTGTCGAAGCCATATCAGCAGCAGAAGATGTTATAGACATGGAGGGCAGGTGAGGGACATTCTCTTCTGTTCATTTTACTGTTGAATAAATCACACTTATCTTTATTATGAATGGTATAGTAACCTAGTTCATAGCTCTCTGATGATGATGAATTGATGCTTAATGTCCTCAGATTGACATATTAGGGACAAATTGTGACCAATGCCGAAGCACGGTTCAATAAATCTTTACTTCCACGGAAACCAGAAGGCTCGTTAGGACGGACAGCCCAGGACGTCCACCTCGACTCACACAGCTCCTGAGCTATGACATAGCTCTCATACTATGTCGCCCTTATATAACCGTAATGGTTGACTGGGCATAAAACACCAACTTACTTACTCTCATACTATGACACAACAGTTGTTCAGCTTTGTATGCAATTTTGTTTTTTCACTTTGAGGTTATTGTCAGTGGTGAAAAACTACATTTCTGTAGATTGACTGTTCTTGTTCAGTAAACAGTCTGTAACAGATTTTCTGACTTGATGTATGTGTACTGTCCTTCATTGTTTTTCACTTTGAGGTTATGGTCAATGGTGAAAAACTGTATTTCTGTAGATTGACCGTTCTTGTTCAGTAAACATTTTATAACAGATTTTTTTGACTTGATGTATGTGTACTGTCCTTCGTCGTTCCTTGGAAAATGCCAGAAAATGTGCGTTTCTTCCTTCTTCCCATCATATACACTCTCTGATCAGAATGATACACACACGAGGAACAAGTCATTAATCCATTGGAACTGTTTCAAAATCAACAGGAGGAAAACTTCTTAGGGTGGAGTGTATATCAGTTTTTCCAAGCATATACATACCATCTTTAACTGAACTGAAAACATCACCATGATTCATGTCTTGCTGGTCTTATCTTTAGCCTGGCAGAGCAGATGTGATTGCTGGGCTACCCACGCTGGATGGTGTTGCTGAAACAGATTGTATGATCTTAGGAGCTAGAGTCATCAAACTAAGTCGGAAAACATTTCCATGATTCATCTCTTGCTTGTCTTATCTTTAGCCTGGCAGATCAGATGCGACTGCTGGACTACCCACGCTGGATGGTGTTGCTGAGACAGATCTTTGAAAACCTTCTGCTGCTTCTGCATCGCTCTAAGGTACTGCACTGTTTGTTCGCTGTGGTGTTTGGGGAACAGGAGAAGAGAAAGCCTGAATGTGCAGAATCAAAATCCAGACACAAAAAGGTTCAAATAAATGCTTATTTATTTTGACACGGACACGCAGTATGCACATTTTCTGGGAAATCTCCTTTGTCAAGCCACAGAATGACACTTAAACAACAGATAAATGATAAAAAAATAATGAAAAATAAGAGATTAAAAATAAATAATCTTATTTTGGTTGAGTTTGATAATGCTAGCAGTCATTTTGTTTCACATTTTTGAATGTGCAGAATTTGTTTGCTTAAAGTGCAAAACTGGTGAAGCATTTTTGTACTTGGTGAGAGGACCAAGCATAACCGATAGAGATCCACAAAATGAACACCAAAATTGTGTCTTTGGTTCTTTGGTACTTTGACTGCTCGAAGGAAACCATGGTCAGGCTTGACTTGAAGTCAGCCAGTGTTGGCAAGACCATGATGTTTGCAAGCAGGTTATTCCAGAATCTGCTTCTGGCAGAAGGGAAGCAGAAAACCAAGTGTGCACTGTTTCTCCCATGTTTTTCATCCATATAAGACAATGGGGTATCAAGTCTAGTGTATCACTAGATCACTAGAAACATTGGTGTGCAACTGCTGTATCTGTGGAGGTTTACTTGTATAATTTTAGTGTTTAAAAATGTTTATGTAAACTTTGCATTTTATGTGTCCCCCCCTCATTCATGGTCCTAAATAATACTGTTGACATTCAACACCCAGTCACTGTGTAGGATGTGTAAGGGTAGAATGCAAATCATTGAATCACAAGTGAAAAGTCTGATTCACTGTTCTGGTGTCACTTCATGTGTGAAGAGGGTTTGGGAAAATGAAGTTAAATGAACCCAAAATTAGAAGACGGAAATTAGAAAAGCAAATATTTCTGTCAGCAGGCAAAGCATGGAAAGCTATTTTGTGATCTGCTCCAGGTTCCAAGTGGGAATCTTTGATAGCACTGGGTTCTCTGTAGGGGGGACCTCAGTTTCTGCATCTGCAGTACCCCAGTATGAGGGCCCAGCCATACGTACTAATGTAGCAACAACACCAAAGAATGCACAGCAACTGTTGGTTATGTTTCAGTCCTTTTATGGTGTGGCGACAGATGTGGTGGGAATAGCATCTGGCAGAACAAAGACATCCACTTCCAAAGCATCCCTGGACAACAATGGTCCCTGGGAGGAAGCAGAACATCTACATGTCTCTGTGTATGTATGCTGTGTGGCAGTCACTGTGACTTACATGGGCACTGTTCTGATTCACCAGAAGTATCTACATTTATGTGACAGTCTGTGTGTGATCTACATGTCTGTGTATGTATGTGACAGTCTGTGTATGATCTACATGTCTGTGTATGTATAGGACAGTCTGTGTGTGATCTACATGTCTGTGTGTGTATACTGTTTGACAGTCACTGTGCATTGTGTAGGCACTGTTCTGATTAACCAGAAGTATCTACATTCATGTGACAGTCTGTGTGTGTTCTACATGTCTGTGTATGTATACTGTTTGACAGTCACTGTGCATTGTGTAGGCACTGTCCTGATTCACCAGAAGCATCTACATTTATGTGACAGTCTGTGTGTGTTCTACATGTCTGTGCATGTATAGGACAGTCTGTGTGTGATCTACATGTCTGTGTATGTATGTGACAGTCTGTGTGTGATCTACATGTCTGTGTATGTATGTGACAGTCTGTGTGTGATCTACATGTCTGTGTATGTATACTGTTTGACAGTCACTGTGCATTGTGTAGGCACTGTTCTGATTAACCAGAAGTATCTACATTTATGTGACAGTCTGTGTGTGTAGAGTGAAAATAGTTCTGCTTCATCAGGAGCAGGTACATGTCTTTGTATATGCAGGTGTTGTGTGACAGTCTGTGTGTATTCAGCAAGCACTATTCTGATCCACCAGGAGCATCTGCGTATCTCTGTGTATGTATGTGTTGAGTGACAGTCCGCATACATTCAGTCTTGAAAGACTAAAAAAAAATCTAAGATTTAAAAGACTCAAGAAACATATATGTAAGAACTGTCTACATTTATTCAAATCTTTTCTTCTGTCCTTAAGCAGTACAAGTGTAGTGCATCTGTCGCAATGGCACCCTTTGAGCTGCTCTGGCTACTCAGCCTGCCAGTTTGTCACTGTGAGATTCTTTAAGTGGAATAACTGTTTTACTGTGTCCATACTTGGGTGCTGCTAGTACACAATACTAGACTGTCTGGGAAGCATTCCAAATGTTCCATGGGCTTGCAAATCCCAGCCTACTTTACACACAGACAGTGATTTGCTATGGGCTGATTGAAGACAAATTCTCTTCCAGAGGAAGATTTTGCCTGGTCTCTATTGTACAGTTTTTCCACTGATTACAATGTATATATGGATGAATACCATTAAACTGTTTTGATGGAATCCTATGATGATGCATTGTTTTTCAGCAGTGATGATGTGGATGTGATGATCACAGAAGCAGAGTATGACAAGACCACAGCATCCTTGAAGGAAATGCTCAACGCCATCTGTGATTATGCCCATGACCGATGTGTCAAGGTCATGACTGCAAGAGCAAAGGTAAATCTGGCTGGATTCCATCACTTTGGCCTTTGATTAAAGCTTTAAAAACAAACTGAAAAGTTGCTGTGGGACACATTCAGAAAAAAGCTCAGTTCCAAGTGTAATGCACAGTTGTTGTTGTTGGTTATATCAAAGGGTTATATCAGGGCTAACAACAAATTTAGGTTTTTCGTGTAATGCACAGTGATTATGTCACGCAAGCATGTACACACACACACATACACACATGTGCATGCACACACACACACAAATGCTTGCATACATGCACCCACACATACATGTGTATACTCGCATATGTGCATACACGTATATATATGCATACAATACAGAAGTTAACTTTTACTGGTTTTGCCAGAGCAATTTTTTATGTATGAAATTGGGAAAAAGCACCAGAGAAATGTTTCCAACTGATGCTTTTGCTTAGTGTTGAATTTATCTTGAAATACTGATCTTTGAAACACCATCAGGTAATGTAAAAGGACACATTTATCTTTCGGGGATTCTGTTTTTACAGGATGGGTTTTTGGAGCGCCTTTCTTCCAGTGAGTTTGTCAGTTTGTCCCGGGAGGTGGAGAACTTCATGGCAGAGACAGAGATTGTGTGCGGACGTGCATCAGTATCATTGCGCGGCAGTTTGCAAAGTCAGGTGAGCAATGTGTTTCATTCACTGCATGAGCATAGTTCACTTTGTGCTAGATGCTAATGCCATTTTATGTGATGGTAAAATTCCCTCCTCCCCACCACCCCACCCCCCAGCATTCTACATTCCCTACATCCATCCAGTGAAAATAATTTCAAGGAAATAATATAATAAATAAGATTTACAAATAAAGGAAAAATATGAACTTGACCAACAACAACAAAAGAATGGGGGGGGGGGAGGGGGGAGGGCAGTTGCATAGCTGTTGTGTACCTGTTTAACTGATATATGGTCATTTTTGTTGTTGTGGTTGTTGCAGGCTAACAGATTTGTGGCCCGGTTCCACGAAGAGAGAAAAACCAAACTCAGGTAAGAGGAACTACTCAGACATATTTTGGGGTGCTTGGTTATACTGTGCCAGTTTCTTAGACATCTTCTCTGGCTTGTAAAAGATGTAGACTATACATGTAGACTTTAAAAAAAAGAAATGTTTGACTTATAACTGTTTATCCTTCTGTTGTAATTACACAGTACATATTATGCAGTAATTACACATGAGAGCTTCAGCATGTTTTCAGGTGCACAAAGTTCAGGAAGTCTGACTTTGGCCCGAAGATGTCATTTTCTTAATGTTGCCCATGGATTGTGAGTAGTTTTGGGCTCTTCAGATCAGCTGAAGGAAACTGGGATGTCTTGGAAGTTGGAGACTCATAATCTATGAATTGTGAGAGTTAAATTCCTGTTTCAGTCTCATCCTGGACAATGAGCGGTGGAAGCAAGCAGACGTCCCTGCAGAGTTCCAGGTTTTGGTGGACTACATCTCTACTACAGGTAAACCATGTTCACCTGGCTGCTACATTTGCACCTGCTGTCCAGTTATGGGCCACACTGTTACATTACCCACTATCTGTGATGATACCTACTGCTATAGGTACCTTCCGGTGGCACTTTCAGTTGTACACAAAGTTGAAAACATCGGTTCTCTGCAGACAAATTCTGAACTTCATTCTTTAAGAAAGAAGAAGAATCCATTGTTAATAATGCGCGTGTGTACACACACACACATACGTGCATATGCACACACACATGCATGCACACATACACGCACACACACACACACACACACACACACACACACACACACACACACACACACACACACATACACACACACACATGCACAGACTCATCCCCTTTGATGAATGCAAATGTGTACACACACACACATGCTCACACACAGATGCATGCTTGCATGCACACACACACACACACACACACACACACACACACACACACACACACACACACACACACACACACACACTCTACACTGAAATTCTGTGCAAAAGTATAACATGACACCTACAATTCCTACACTCACTCACTCTCTACATTGCAATTCTGTGCAAAAAGTATAACACCTACAATTCCTAAGTGCATTATAATGTTCATTGAGTGTGTGCTATGTACAATTCCTAAGTGCATTATAATGTTCATTCAGTGTGTGCTGTGTACAATTCCTAAGTGCATTATAATGTTCATTGAGTGTGTGCTATGTACAATTCCTAAGTGCATTATAATGTTCATTGAGTGTGTGCTATGTACTATTCCTAAGTGCATTATAATGTTCATTCAGTGTGTGCTGTGTACAATTCCTAAGTGCATTATAATGTTCATTCAGTGTGCTGTGTACAATTCCTAAGTGCATTATGATGTTCATTGAGTATGTGCTGTGTACAATTCCTAGGTGCATTATGATGTCCATTCAGTGCTTGCTGTTTGTTCACTCCTTCAGCACGGTGTTGATGCTGGTGAAGATGGTGGTGGAGTACTGCCAGTGTGTCACAGACATCCCCACTGCTGCCCCTGACCTCCTCACCCGCCTTGTTGACCTGCTCAAGGTAGGTTGTGCCTGCTGTATACTGCACTCTCACAGCACTGCACTCTCACAGCAAGCAGCATGCACTGTGGTTGGTACATCAGTGGATGAGGCTGTCACTCAGTCAAGACCCAAACACATGAAAGGTTCAAAAGAACGCTATTTATTAGGACAAGACAAAACCAGCAAATGTTCAGGGTAATCCCTTTTGTCAAGCGACAAAACGACACTTAAGCAACAGCTAAACAGGCAAAGACTATGCAAAAGTAAGTGAAAAGCTAAACCAGTTGTCTGTGTTTGTGTTTTCCTGTTCAGTGCTTGGAAGCTTTCCTTGCTTGCCTTCCTTCCTAGCTCTGGACAGGAAAACAAACACAGCTAAGTGGTTTAGCTTTTCACTTCATTTTTCATCCTTTTTGACCCGTGTGGCTGTTGTTTGCTGGTTTTGTCTCGGACTAATAAACAGCATTCTTTGGAACCTTTCATGTGCTTGGATCTGGTTTTAGAATGCTAGCTGTCGTTCGTGTTTTAGATTTTTGTCGCTCGGTCAATTAAACAACCTACCATTCAGTAAATCAGCCGGTCTGTCAGAATCCACATTTTCTCACATGTTTGTAGTTTTCGTCTTGTGTTTTCAGTATTGCACACTTCAGTGATATCTGTTTGTTTTTCGTACCATACACTTCAGTATGATCTTGTGTTTTCAGTATCATATACTTCAGAAAATGTCCACGTTTTTAATATTATATAGACTTAAGTCTAAGTCTATGAATCAACACACAATGGAGTTAATCAGCACTCAAAATGTGTAACACAAGTACAACAACAAAGACCCGAGTTACTTGCGGTAACTCTCACCTGGAATGCATGTAAATATTTAAGTCTGTGTCTTGTGCTTTTTGATTATTATATACTTCAGATGATATCAGTGTTTTATTAGTGTATACTTCTGTTTATATCTTGCCTTTTTCTTAGTATTGTGTTCTTCAGTGTGTACCTTGTACTGTTAGTGTTGCCTGCTCCATTTTTTCCTCGGGGCAACGCCCATTGAAAATTTGGGTTAATATCTCCAGACAGGGCCCAACCATCTTACGAGTATTTTCTTTCCCCAGATGTTCAACTCCCGCACGTGTCAGCTGCTGATTGGAGCTGGAGCCAGACAGCTGGTGGGGCTGAAAACCATCTCTGTCAGAAATCTGGGTATGGATCGGTTACCTCTTTCTTCAGCTCATATCTTCATTGCTTTCCTTTTGAAGTGTTTGTTTTTGTTTCTCTGTGTTGCACAACAACCTGTTGTAGGTTTTAGCAAGAACAGCAGCTACTAAGCACCTGATGTTATTTATAATATGTAAGAGCATTAGATAAGATAATTGATTCATGCTCAGTCAACCATGGTGGTTATGTAAAGGTATTACAGCCATCTTATTTAAACAGTTTGTATACTGATGTGGATGCATGTTTTAGTGAATAAGCTCGCCTAAAGTAATGCACTTGGTGCTGAAAAATGAACAGTGGAACCCCATGGTAACAAAATTGCATGACCATCAAAATTACTTCTTCTAACAGACAGAATTGCGTACCAACAAGACTAAAAACAGGGAAAGTGTGGTGTGGGGACAGTTAAATCACTTTATTTTCAGGAGAATTTTGTGTAAAAAGAGTTTAGAGGTTCCACTGTATCCACAATATAAACATTAGAGCAGGCCATACAGGTTCAGGTTGTTTTCTTGATTGCAGCTAAGTTTTGTTTTGGAAAGACATCATCTAGACAACAGTTGTTTACATCACTCTTCAGTATGAGGGCATATAATAAAACTCGCAAGCGCATTCTTGTAGTAGGTTGGATCTTGCTAATAACTGGCCACATGGCTGAAACAGAACACCTGTTCTGAGTAACATTTTGTCATTATTCTTCATAGGGGATCACATTAGTGAGTTATTCTGTTCCACATGTACCACATGGTATCAAGACAGTGTTGCATTGGCTGTGCTGTACCTTTCCTAAGATGAGCTGGCACTTTTGACCGGCCACAAAAGTCCAGTAACTGACTAACTTCCCTTTCAGGAAGTACATTTTATGTACATTTGCACTTTTGGGAAGGGGTGGGTGGGTCGAGGCAGTTTGTACTTTTTTGGTATGAGTGTCCTTTGGTAGTTTTTAGCTTGCGAGAGCTCACATGTACATACGCTGTGTGTGTATGGCGCTGTGAACACGCAAGGTTTTGTGTGGAAATGTTGTTTGCGCTATATACATTTTCATTCTTTTGTCATCATTCATTCATTCAGGTCTGGCGTCGCGCTGCCTGCAGTTGGTGGTCCACTACATTCCCCGTGTGCAGGCCCACTTTGAGGCTGCCCTCCCTGCCAAAAACCACTCCATGCTCAAACACTTCGACAAAATTGTCAAGGTAGGAGTGCCAGACAAGTGTGCTGTTGTCTTCATTTACAAGGTTGATACAAATTTAATGGTAAACCATGGTTATGATTTGTTAACACTGCGCGTTATTGAATCTAGTGGACAATTTATGCAGTGTGCAGATCAGCGTAAGCGATAACCTGATGTTTCATCATCAGCCTTATATGTCAGTGACAGGTCTGCCAGGTCATTTCATTATCAGCCCTGTCTGTCACTGCCAGGTCTGCCAGGTCATTTTATCATCAGTCTTGCCTGTCATTTAATACTGAGAAGACTGTCAGTTCATTACATCATGAGCCTTGTTCATCATTGACAGGACTATCAGTTCATTACATCATCAACTTTTTTCATCATTTTTCATTTTTTCATTCATTTTTCATTCATTACATCATCAGCCTTGTTTGTCATGACAGAACTATCAGTTCTTTACATCATCAACTTTGTTTGTCATTGACAGGACTATCAGGACCATATAGAGGAGATCTGCAACAAACTGGTCAGCATTGCTGAGAACAGTCTGGAGGGTCTGCTGGCAAAGGTGAATATTTCTTTTGTAGTCCCAATGGGTTGTGTTTGTCCTGTCTTCCTCTCTTTTATCATGCTCGTCATCACCCTTACAATTTCTGCTGTCTTTCATCATGCTTGTTTCATCTCCCTTATAATTTCTGCTGTCTTCAGTCTTATCATGATCATGAGTAGTCTTCGTCCAAATCATGAGCAACATCTTGCCATTATGGTGTCCTTTCCTGTGCGCTGTCTTACTTAGTCTCTGGCCATAATCAGTTCTCTTTTCAGTCTTGCTACCACTGACTTTGTCACTACTATAAAAAAATTAAAAAATGTCATTACTTTTTTCATTGAATCAGAGATCTTAGGCTTAGTCATAGGATTGGCCCTATTGTCAAGCTGAAATCAGTTTCTTATTTATCCGAAGAGCATTTCAGTCTAGCATGCAAGATTTGTTTAATTTTTTATATTTTTTATTTCTGTGCTGTTCAGTAAATTGCTTGCTGATGGGAGAGTGTGTTTGTGCTCTGAGCTGATTGATGAACCTGGGTGTTTCAGTACGAGGTGAAGGCCCCCATGCCCTCACAGTGTTTCCGCTCAGTGTGTAAACAGCTGGCCAAACTTCACGAGGCGCTGTTAGGGGTGCTGCCACAGGACCAAGTCAGGGTGAGTGGATGAAGCTTGTCCAGTAGCTGACTAGGGAGGGGGGGGGGGTTGATGCTGCTGCTTTTGTTGTGTCATAGTTCAATTTAGTCCCTGTCCCTGTGATGATCAGCTTCAGTTGTGTCAGCATTCAGTGACTGCTTCTTTGCCCATGCACAGTTCAGGTTAGTCCCTATCCCTACAGTGATCAGCTTTGTGTCAGCATTCAGTGACTGCTTCTTTGCCCATGCACAGTTCAGGTTAGTCCCTATCCCTACAGTGATCAGCTTCAGTTGTGTCAGCATACAGTGACTGCTTCTTTGCCCATGCACAGTTCAGGTTAGTCCCTATCCCTACAATGATCAGCTTCAGTTGTGTCAGCATTCAGTGACTGCTTCTTTGCCCACCTATAGTTCAGTCTAGTCCTTAGTTTGATGATGATGGTCAGCTGAAGCTTTGTTTAAATCTCTGAAGTACTTCTTGAACTCTTGCTTGTGATGTAGGTAATAAAAAGAAAGAAAGGAGAGTGGGTAAGAAGACAGTAAATAGAGGCAAAGCATTTGAAACAAGTAGAGAGCATGGCAAAGCGGGCCTGATGGGTGACTTGCAATATTCTTTACATTCTTCATTTAGAACAGGTCATTAGAAAGAAAGAAAAAAATGGGATTGGGGGGGGGACTAATGACAGAAATGAACAACTAAATGTAAGACGGAGTCATCTGAACTTTCTGTACTTGTAAAGTGAACATTTTCCATTGCAGGAGCTCTTTATTCGGATGAATGCCTCCTTCACGCGCCTGTTGAGACAGCGACTGGTGGTGTTGGGAGTTACCAATGATGGAGGGCCTCAGCATGGGTAAGACACTATCTATCTGGTCGTAAAGTATGGTTGCAAATAGCCGGGTAATGTGAATTTTTTTAACATGCATTGTCATGGCAGAATTTGTGATGCACACACATGTATACTCATGCTTGCATGCACATACACACATGCACACACACGCACACACGCACACACACACGCACGCACACACACACACACACACACACACACACACACACACACACACACACACACACAAACACACACACTGTGCATGCATGCACGCACACATGCACACACACACATACACATGGTGTGGACATTGTGTGTTAGATGAGATGTGTATCTTTGGTCAAATGCCTCTAATTTTGTTTGTTATGTCGTTGCACTGTCTGCTCACCACATCCATGGTCTGCATCTATCAGGTTGGTGACATCAGACCTCACGTTCTACGCTGGCAGCTTTGTGACGCTACAGGGTCTGGAAAACCTGGTGCACACAATGGATGAGGTGTGGGCCAGGTGACACCACCTGCTGCACATGAAGGATGAGATGTGGGCCCGGTGACACCACCTCATGCACACAATGGATGAGTTGTGGACCAGGTGACATTACCTGGTGCGCATGAAGGATGAGGTGTGGGTGAGGTGACATCATCAGGTGCACACAGTGGATGAGGTGTGGCCAGGTGATACCACTTGGTGCACACAGTGGATGAGGTGTGGCCAGGTGACACCACTTGGTGCACACAGTGGATGAGGTGTGGCCAGGTGACACCACTTGGTGCACACAGTGGATGAGGTGTGGCCAGGTGACACCACTTGGTGCACACAGTGGATGAGGTGTGGCCAGGTGACACCACTTGGTGCACACAGTGGATGAGGTGTGGCCAGGTGACACCACTTGGTGCACACAGTGGATGAGGTGTGTCCAGGTGACAACCACTTGGTGTATATGATGGATGAGGTGTGTCCAGGTGACACCACTTGGTGCATATGATGGGTAAGGTGTGGCCAGGTGACACCACTTGGTGCATATGATGGGTGAGGTGTGTCCAGGTGACACCACTTGGTGCATATGATGGGTGAGGTGTGGCCAGGTGACACCACTTGGTGCACACAATAGATGAGGATGAGCCACCACAGAAAACATCAAATCATTTGTCTGTTTTCAAGACAAAAATGGAAGTTATGCACATTTTTAAAAATTGGGGTGAACCTTGACTAATGTGATGAGTGTCACTCAGTCTGCTGCAAGTGGTGTATCTTTAGGGAATACTAGGTGTGAATGGGGCAAGAAAAAGAAAAAACAGATGATAAAAGCATAAAAAAGATAAGAAATGCTATGTGTCTGAATGTACAGATGTATTAAGGTAATGTGCATGTGTAACATGAGTGCACCAAGTGAGAATAGCCATTTTCTCTTCTGATATTGCTTGTGGGTGTGTCAGTAAGGGATTTCAGCACAAAATTAATGAATTTTTGAAGCATTCCTTATGTTATTGTGCGTGTTCCTAAAGAGCTGTGGAGACTGGTTTTCAGTCCATGGTACAACCAGCACTACATAGTGTGTTGCTTAGCAGCTGAACATGAACTGCCGTGTATGTATATGGATCATATTGATATTACCTGCTGAGCATTTCAAATGCAGGTGGGGAAATTTGACTGTGTTGCCTAATAGTTCTTCAAGGGAGATAATTGTTGGTGATGTGATCAGTTTGCATGACTAAGAGGCTGGCTGCTTATCGCACAGAACCATAGCATATTTGGAGTGTGTGGGGTATTTTTGTGTTTCCTTGCACACCTTCACCAGGTTCCCAGGGTCCTTACAGGTGTTTACAAGTATTTACAGATTTGATTTGCCAAGTAAGGCCTTACAAGTCCTTACATTTGCATCACAGTCCTTACAAGTCTAGCTAACACTAAAAATGCACATGGGTAGTTATAAAAGCCTCTCATTTTTCCAAGTCAGTGACACTGGATGGTTCCACACGTTTACTGAATTTAGAAATCATTCAGACATAGGCTGAGGTGATGCCTGAAGCAGACGATGCTTACCTCCATGTTCATTTACATCACATGCAGCCAAAATCACGGTCGCAAGATTACACAATAACTTCTGGGTCAGCCATTTGGTTGCAAAATTCAAACTGTGCAAGAACCTGAGCTAACAGCAAAGATGATGAGAAAATATTTGTTCCAAGACCGCTGGCTGAAGGGCAGTGCGTACCAGGAGTGGGTTCTAAAAGATAAACTGGACAAACACAATGCTCGAGGCGTGGCATGCGAAATTCAGCTCATTTTTAGTGTCCCTTACTGTTGCAGTGGTCCTTACACAATCTAATATTAGTCCTTACAAGTCCTTATAAGGTCCTTATTTGGCTCTAATCCAAGTCCCTGGGAACCATGCCGCACATCCTTCCATCAAACTTTGCACATTGCATGCTACCTGATCATTTCCTTGACGCAAAATCTGTCTGCCACATCACTGCCAGTGTTCTGTGCTTTATGCGAGAGTGTGTGACAGCAGGTGCACTTTAATTTCAAATAATATTTGGAATTTGCATACAGACGTATATGGCTTGTCATACAAGTGATTGAATCAAAGTCCATTATTATACCCATTGTCAAAACAAACTGGGGAATGCCACAACCCAAATGTAGGACATGCTTGTGAGTGGGGCGCAGACCCATGCCAAAAATGTCCATCTGTCTCAGTGCGGCCATGTTTTTGGGTTTGGTAACAAGCCTGACCACCATGCATCAAGCGTGGTGCGTCAGTGTTGGCACTGCACCACATTCCACATCTCTGTCATGTTGCTTCATCAGTCCATACCTTGCTTGTATTGTGTGTGCTGTGGGTGCACCAGTAGTGTAACGGCTAGTGCTGCTGGTAGGAACTGGAGCAGAAAACCTGCATCCCTTTGTAGAAAGGAAATCGGTTAATTAAGACGCTAGTCAACCTTAGAAGCCTCATGCTTGGGATATAATTTGAGCTTTGTTGTTGTTATTGCTGTTGTTGTCTTTGTGTGTGTTTGGTTGGTTGGTTTATTAGTTTTATTTGTTTGTTCTTCCTCTTGCTTACATGACTGACATATTGTAGGGAGTTTATTGTGGGAGTAATATGAATGTGAACATATTACATTGTAAGAGGCCCAGTCTGTCTGTGTTTCCCGCTTCTTTCATTGGGAGTAGCCACAATTACAATTTTTTAATTCTTCTCCTGCTAACATTATGCATTATGTCTTTCATGCCACCAGCCTTTAGGCCTTATTGCGTCAAAAGGTGGACGCTGGATCTTTAATGTGTGCAACGGTCTTGGTGCATGTTGTGCACACAAAGGTGAGACACGCCTTGGCAAGTGTGCGCAGGTGTTGACACAGAAAAAATGAAAAACAGTCCTTCACCCTATCCCCAAAGGGAGGCCTGGAATGTCTGATGTCTTCCCCCTGTCTGGAATCTCAGGGCTGTCTTTTGAGTCCCCTTTCCTAACTCCTTTCTTGTTTGTCTGCCTAGTCCTCTTGCATTTTCTGTCTTGTGATTTCTCTTCTTATTTTTCTAATGGTCCATTTTCCTGCCTTTTTTCAAGAAAATTCTCCAACATTTTCCGTGAAGAGTTAGCCTTTTTTGTATGGCTCTTGCTTGCTGCCATATGGCACTGGTATTTGCCATTATGCATTTATGTAATTTTTATAATTTTTATTGTTTCTGTTCATTCCTTTTTTTTCTTTAATCTGGTACTGATAAATTAGACAGAATGGTTGATGTTACCAGCGTGTAGTAGCCTTATGTGCTCTTTTAACAGGGGTAATAATATTGAAGGGACTAATTCTTCCTAAATTTGTGTTTGATGTTTGTGTATGTATGTTCTATGTTTGTGTAGGGATTGGTTTTGTTGAATGACCTGAGAAAGGGTTTTTGTTGGGCGGTTCAGTGAAGCTGGTTTGCACGAGTGAATGCCCTTTGTAATCTTTCGAGCAAGAAGTCGCGAGAGGTCGCAGCATCACTTCTGGGCCGATTTCTGGGTAGGTGTTGCTTCACGCTGTGTATAACAATGGAAGCTGAACCTAGAATTGCGAAGCAGTACAAATGCCACCACTGTTGCAGTTGCAAAAATTACCGTGGAAAGGGGATGGAGGATGGAAAAAAAGTGTCTGCGTCATTTTTTGGCTGACCAGAAGATTGCAATTTCATGAGAGAAAAAAATGCATTTTGGGGCATCCTGTAGCACCAGCAAGAAGTTATTGCTTGTTGCCAGACATTTTCTGACTACAGGCCTCCAAAAATGCCTTTAAAGTTGGCAGTGTAAAATTTGCAAATTCACTGTCACCGCCTTCCATTGTGAAGAAAGTATGCACCGGAAGTGAAAGCAGCCAAGGGACTTAAGCGATGCCGGGCAAAAGTCAAGGGAGTTAACAACCCCACCTGAACCGCCCAATACATGTATGAGAAGAGTTTTGAAATGTGTATTTGCTTATGACAGAGTTTGATCATCCTGAGGTGACCCTGTGCAGTTGACAGGACATGAGAATCCAGTTACTAACTTTGCCCCGTTTTGTCCAGCTTTTTAACATTTGCTGTTGGATTTACAGTCCAGCGTGATAACCAACCAGCCTGTATTGGTTAGGCTGGGTGATAACCAACCAGCCTGCATTTTTGGTGCAGTGCATTGGAAGAGCATAATGAAAGACTGCTGGTTAGAAATTGCATGCTGTGTTGGTGGATTATGAGAGACGAATATCAGCTGTGGCCAGTGAACCTTCTTTCTAAGGCCTGTTCATTAGTTCAGCAGTTGGTTGGAAGCTACACGCGGATAACTTACCCCTCAGTGACTGCCTCAAAAGTCAGTGCTCATCAAAATGTTTATGTTTATATTCTTACAAAGTGATTGTTACTTAATTTATGTACATTCATCTATTTGTCCAGATGTGTGTTCATTTCTTTACTTTTATGTATCGGTTCCTTCCTTTTGGTGGATTTTTTTTTTTATTGCCCTGTAACCCAAAGTAACTTCAGGGATGTTGCCCCAATGCCAGCCAGCACCACTACACCAAGCCGCGTCCAAGGTCCACTCTGCATTGCGATGCTGCCTTCAGAGACCCATGGGAAAAGATATCAGAGAAGATCCTGCACTGCAGCTGTATGACTTTAATAGCTGCTGCAACTGTTCCTGTTGGTATGGAGATGCTTGACACAGCTGCAAATGATTCTTGTTGTTCTGTGTTGGTCTTAAGCAATGAGGGGGACAGTGGTGTTGGTCAGGTGGTGGGAGCAACAGCCTTAGACACAGGGAGAAGTGTGAACAAGTCATAGGTGTAAACCGCTCTCTCTCTCTCACACACACACATACATTCAGTCACTCACTCACTTGCTCACTCACTCACACACACACTCACTCTCTCTTTCTCACTCTCTCTCACACACACACAAACACACACACACACACACACACACACACACACACACACACACACACACACACACACACACACACACGTGCTCTCTCTTTCTCACACACACACAAACACACACTCTCTCTCTCTCTCACACACACACTCTCTCTCTCTCTCTCACACACACACACACACACACACACACCTACAGCACCTCTGAATACTGACACTGACTGGTCAGAATACTGATAAGCAAATCTGGGGGTAGACTGGTCTGCACTTAGAACAGGAGCCAACCCTGTGAACATATTTCCACATAATTGATGGGGTCTGCACTTAGAACAGGAGCCAACCCTGTGAACATATTTCCACATAATTGATGGGGTCTGCACTTAGAACAGGAGCCAACCCTGTGAACATATTTCCACATGATTGATGGGGTCTGCACTTAGAACAGGAGCCAGCCCTGTAAACACATTTCCACATGATTGATGGGGTCTGCACTTAGAACAGGAGCCAGCCCTGTGAACACATTTCCACATGATTGATGGGATTTGAACCAACAACCTTCCATTTCCAGTCATTGTTCCAAAGCACTAGTCACCATACCACAGTGGGGAGTATCTATTTGTGTACTTATTTAGACCTTTCCATACACATTTTCCATGTCATAATCCCCTTTTTGTTTGGATGCTTCTGGGTTTGGAGACTGACTCAGTGAAAAGGTGGAACCTTTACAGAATGATACAAAGTTTGTGGAGAGACTGAAGGAACTGTGTGTTCAGATATCAAATCTACAGACACTCAGTGACCCCTCTCTCCTCAGTGTGTGATTATTTGGGTTTTGTTAATCCTGATGGCATTACTTGTTGCAGTTTAGCAGCGTCCCATTTGTCTGTGGTTTGTTAGTTGCCAGATTCTTGTAGCTGTGATTAGTGATGCTTTTGTGGTGGAGTGGGGAATGTGAAATGCTGTGAGAGTGAGGAGTAAGGGGTCACTTACAGCAGTGTGTTTTGAGTTCGATAAATTTCCTGGTGTGATTTATTTTTGGACTGGTGTGAAAAATCATGCTAGTCTATGTAATAATCTGTGTTGGTCATTGCTAGAAAGTCCTCAGCTGCTGAATTTGAACTTTTTGCATGTTTTTTACATACATAGTGCATGCAAAATTCTTATTGAGTTTGGCTTATATTTGAGGGAGATAATGGACTCATTTCTAGACTTGGCAAAACCTTAAACAGTGAATGCTTTTTCTTGATTTTTAAAACTTAGTAGAATGATGCCTTGATTCATCTTTCTGCGTATCCATTCAACTTCAGACTTTGCATGGTTGCAACTAAATGGACATGCTCATACACATAACAGTAACTCCAGTGTGTATTTATAATCGATACATTTTCTGCCCCAGCATCAGTAATGTTATTGTCGGTGATTTCTTGGATTCTATTTGAGGTCTTTGAAACCCTACATAATGGTAACCTCTCTTGAACATTCACACATCCATATCAGCTTTGGTGGCCTTGACATATTTTGAAGGACACAGGAATTTAAAACAATTACGATAATTATATTTTCCACATTTCAGTGTGGATCAGCTGAGCACTTGGTCTGCTTGTGTGTCTATGTACATGCTGCTGAATGCCACACACCAAGCAGTTTTTGTGTATAGTGACTAACTGGGCTGACTGTTCTTGGCAGGCAGCTTGGGTTGAAAGTCGGTCACCAGATTCCTAACATTTGTTGATCTTGTAAAAATGGTTGTGATGCGAAGCACATTTACAGTATACACCAAGGGCTCGATTTGTGCAAATCGGACCTGTTTGAGATCATTCTGTAATACTCATTTCTAAGCAAGTTTCATGACAGAGGGGAGTTTTCACCGACTCCTTCATCCCCCCCCCCCCACCCCCCTCCATCCCACCCATCTCCTTTCTGCTACCTCCCTTGTCTTCTTCATCCCTTCATCTCTCCACTCTTCCCAGCTTTGAGCCACGGGTGGTAGGTGCTTCACAAATTTCCATTATTATTATTCCTACCAACTCTTCTTTATGTACAAAATTATGAAAATCAAGCTCATTGACTTTATTTTATAAAAAAAAAAAAAAAAAAATCTTCTGATTTTCCACTTACAGTGAGGGGTCAGAATACAAAAATTAATACAGAAATTCACTTTTAATCCGATTCACACCATAGCGGTATCTTTAGCATTGGGGAAAGCCTGAATGCATTCCACCTCAGCTCCCTCAGGTTCCCCAACTCCCGGCTCCGAAATGCTGACAGCGTTTGAACGGTTACCACTGCTGGAGATTGTGCAGTAAAACGGAATAAAATTAAGAGGTTGACTGATGTGCGGTATGTGTAATTCAGGGATGGAGAGAACAAGGTGAAATAAATCTTCACACACCTGACCCCTGCTGTGACTTGCAGTAAGACCCACATTCTTATGTGCAATATGTTTTATGGAATATGGTTTGTGATCAATGCAAGTTGAAATGTTAGGCATAGTGGTATCTCCTTTTAAGACTGTTTCGTTTATTCTTTCAGTTATACCGTTCTCACTTGACATATTAATGATTTTGGGGGTTCACTAACCTGTGTGTGTGTGTGTGTGTGTGTGTGTGTGTGTGTGTGTGTGTGTGTGTGTGTGTGTGTGTGTGTGTTTACAATGAAAACTAAGATGTGGTGTTGCACGTTTTACCAGTGGTTTCTACAAAAGTTATAATTGTGCATACTTTTGTCACCCGCAATCAGCCCCAACTTTCATAACAAACTGTCCAACAGGAGTGCATTCGAACTCCAGCCTCAGTAATTTTTGTCCTGATGGTATGCTTGCCTGCAAGTACACTGTTCCATTAACATGTGATTTCCAGTTTTCAGCCTGTTACCATTGTTGTATTTGTGTCATCAGGGCTGAGTGTGTGTGTGTGTGTGTGTGTGTGTGTGTGTGTGTGTGTGTGTGTGTGTGTGTGTGTGTGTGTGTAAGAGAGAGACTCAGTATATGTAAGTGGGGGATTGGAGGGTGACATGTAAGGATACGCATGCAAGAGAGAAACTCTGTGTGTGTGTGTACATGGGTCAGTGTGCACTACATGTGTGTGTGTGTGTGTGTGTGTGTGTGTGTGTGTGTGTGTGTGTGTGTGTGTGTGCGTGTGTGTGTGTGAAAGAGGATGAAAGATGGGAATGTGAAGAGAGAGAGAGAGATGCAGTAAGTATTAAAACTGTGAATGTTTATATTATGTACTAGACTGGAGCTGATCCCAAGTCATTTTTAAAACCTTGTGTACACATATGCTGTGATACAGTGATTCCAAATGAAAATAAACTTGAGCTGGCTGTAAATGTTGCTTTGTGTGTGTGTGTAGCGTGTGGCACTTCCGTTAAAATTATTTCAGGTGGAATCGAAAAGCCAAGGAACAAGTCACCTTCCATGAAAAGCAGTTGAGAGGAATGCTCAAAGAGGACCGTGCTAAGAAACAAAGCCTTGTTTGAAAGATCACAGTGTACAGAACCCATAATATAAAAATGCAGCACAACCTTCTATTTGGAGAGGAAAGTTGGCTGGCCCTTGCAAAGAGACAGCGATGCTTCTTTTTTAGACTGTGTAAAGCAGTTTGTGCTTGAGTGCTTCACAAATCAAGTCAATTTTCCACGCAATTGGGTTTGAGACAAGTTGGCCTGATATTTACCTTGGTACGCTCTGCATTGAAGGTGATTTGCAACAGTACTTTTCAGACCTTTCTGAGGCTTCTGAATACAAACACACGCGTTGAGTTGTAGTTTCCTTTGTTCTTATGACCCAACAACATCTGGTAAATGCGTATTTCCCCCCACATGCATACACCGCTGTGTGTAAACCACACATCAACACCCCACTGTGGTACAACAAAAACACTACATGTGATTAGGCCATACGCGGGGCAACAGAACACGTTCCAATGTTACTGGAGAATGTGTCTGCTGAACTGCCCCGATATAGCCGTCATGGTTGACTGGGAATTAAAAACCAATCATTTATCTGCATCTGCAGAAGCTTAAAGGCTTTCTTTTCACTGTGTTTTCTTCAATTAGTGAACCATCTGGGCTTCATAATATCAGTGTTTCCATTACACCAGTAATTCTGTTTTTTTTTTGCTGGTAAATTTTGCTCCTGACTGATAAATGTCAAGGTTGGTCAGAAAATATGAGAAATTCTGTGTCCCTGAGCACTAGAGTGTAGCCACTGGGAAGTACAAATGCTGTCACTCCAAGGCTGGTTACAAGAAGACTGCTAAATTTGTGGCTGTTCCTTAGTCATGCTTGTTCATCAAGACTGATACAGTTTAACCAAGATCCATTAACTTAAAGCTGTCTGTCAGATGACCAGCTACTAAAATCATAGCAGAAAGTGAATACGCACATTCTCCTTTGAAAATGAAAATAAATAAATAATGATTATGTGATCATGCATACTGGATTGTCCACACTGATAATTTTATCATCAATACTCAAGTTTAACTCTATATGATCAAATATAGATACTCATTACCATTGCTAACAGTTTATGGCACACAAACAAATACAAGAGAGATCCTTCATAAACTGGGGCAACATTTTTGAATCCATACACCACAGGATCTGAGGCAAAGAAACATGGAAACTGTTTCAAAGATCTAAAACAGAGAAATGTGACAAATGTTTTAAAGCTCTAAAACGAAGAAATATGACAACTGTTTTAAAGATCTAAAACAAAGAAATGTGACAACTGTTTTAAACATCTAAAACACAGCAGCAAGTCACAGCCAGAAAAACTACTGCAAAGAAAACAATTCTTGTAATCCCTACACATGTAGGTGAATATTCTGCACCTGTGTATATTACTGATCATGCAAACACAAACAGCAAACACAGATTATTTCTTTAAAAAAAAGAAGAAAAAAAAGAGAAAAAAAAAAGAGACCAAGGAACAGAAATTGCATAAGCAAAAACTAATTTTTACACATACATTTAAATAAATCACAAGTTCGCAACACTCAACAGCAACCATGTAGCAGAAACAGCCCAAACCAAAACATGACTCAGAGTATCACCAAAGAGCAGCAACAAACAGCCTATATTTGTATAATGTAAAGGTGCAATAAATACTGGGTTTACAAGAATACTGAATGATCATACAAACCACTATAGTGTAAGGTGCATGGGGAAAGTTTACACCAAACAATGTGTTGTATGCTGTGTTTGAAACAAACTGGTTCAAAACTTCAGGTAAAAAAACAAACATTTGGAACAGCAATGTGATTACTCTAATCCGAACCTGCCTCTAAGGTAAGAAAAAAGGAAGTCAGTTTATAATGCCATGCACTGGATTCACAAAAATCATCTGTTAGGGAAAGAGAGTGAGCAAGAGACAGATGGATGGACAGGGTCAGAGAGAGAAGAGAGAAAGGAGAGAGAGACAGAGATAGCACTTTGTCTGCAGTAATCTGGGTCACAACATGGACAAGAGGAATGTGCAATTCCTTGCTCAAATATTTCTGCAATGTTGCTTAATGCACTTTTACTCATTATTAGTTCCCATGTTTGAATATGAAAGATGGATGAATACGAGTAAGATGGATCACCAAGTCAAATTCTCCATGTTTTATATATGTCACTTGGCTGACTACATTTCTTCCAGAAGAGACCCAGAATGTAGGATACAGGTGTAAGACTGTACATGTAATCACAGAGATACAAGATGGAGCTGAGGGATGGAGATACATGCCCTTCTACTAGAGAAAGTATTCTTTTACTGCTGCATGCTGTGCAACCTGTGACATACAGGAGTTGTTTCATCTTTCATTTAAAGTGTGTGTGTGTGTGTGTGTGTGTGTGTGTGTGTGTGTGTGTGTGTGTGTGTGTGTGTGTGCTTTCTTTTCTTTTTTTCTTTCTTCTCTTTTCGCATTTTGCCCTTAGATTTTAGTTCAGTACATCATTTTTTTTACTCTCTCTCTCTCTTTCACTTTCCTTCATTGTGATTTTGATCCATCTGAATTTTCAATCCCATCCCTCCCTGAAAGCGCTTAGACTTGCACAGGATAGGTTAAGCAAGCATTCTATAAAGGGGAGAATTTTCTGCTCTCACAATCTAGGATGCCACCCTGGTGGTACATTTCAAAGCATAATTAATACAGAAAGGATCATATTTGTAGAATAGTCATAATCCCAGTCTTTGAGACACATACAGTCTCTAAGCACATTCACCAAAAATATCTCTACCCATGTATTTTTTTAAAGTCATGATGTTCATATTTATTCCACAATAAAAAAAAAAAGACTCATGCCATAATGAACAATGAAGTAAGACCAAACAGCCATTCATTAGTTGATACCAAAAAAACAAAAAATGCAGTCCATTCTTTTCTCTAATAAGCTAACAAACAATACAAACAGCTGACATTCTTAAACACATTTCATCTGGCAAGGTGCAAGCTTTTGCCCAAATATGGAAATGACAAGATTCAACACTTAACTCTGATTAGTAAGAACATAAATATTGTCTCTTTATTACATATCCCCCCCCCCCACACACACACACACACACACCACATTTTAATAAAGCTACCCAAAGCAAATACTGGGAGCTACACGTCCACATAAATCACAACATTTGCCGTCAGCCCCTACTGGTAAACACCAACAACATAATCAGTTCATCACACAACCATAAAATCTGGACAGGTACTTGATCTAACATCAACGATCTTGCTGCTGAATGGACAATCTCTAAACTACATATGGAGCAACAGCCCCCTTTCATTCCCGCGAAAAGTGACAGCAAACTAGAAATACAATGCACAGTGACAATGCAGTTTAAACAAGACATTTTATTTTCCAACAGAGTATGACTGTGACATCAGACAGTGGATTGGTTAAAAGCGCATTTGTTTTCAGTCAAAATAACAGTTCAGACAGTAACAAAAACCAGCCTCAGGAAGCAACAAGTCGTGCTTGTATAAAGTATCACCATCAAGCATCATCCACCTGAAGAAACATTCATTTTTAACCTTTTCTCTCTTTGATCTTTCGCCTAAAGGGTTTTTAGTTTCATTGGACGTAGTTTGATCTCTTACTAGAATAAAGTTTTGAGAAACAAAGTCTGAAAGCTTGCAACCAGAATCACTGAAACAAAGACAAACATCTGAAACAAAGACAAACATCTGAAACAAAAACAAACATCTGAAACAAAAACATCTGAAACAAAGACAAACATCTGAAACAAAGACAAATATCTCAAACAAAAACAAACATCTCAAACAAAGACATTCACATACATGTCAGCCTTGTGTTTGCATTCTTCCCCCAGACTTCTCCACCAAATAAAAGCTAAGTGGATCAAATTTCATTCCTATCATCGACAGTGTATTATCTGTTAACTAAGATTTTCACAATACACACCAGCTTCATGCTTGCATTTTCTCTCCCAAATCTTCACTGACCGAAAGCCAAGCAGGTCTCATTTCATTTCTTTCGTTGCTTGTTAAGTGTATTATCTGTCCACTGCTTGAAACAGTCATTTTTACTGAAAATGTGTGCATGTTCTGTATCATCCAGTTAAAGAAGTAATCTGCTTATAGTCGATTAGGCGTTCTGACATCTTTACTGAAAATGTGTGCATGTTCTGTATCATCCAGTTAAAGAAGTAATCTGCTTATAGTCGATTAGGCGTTCTGACATTTTTACTGAAAATGTGTGCATGTTCTGTATCATCCAGTTAAAGAAGTAATCTGCTTATAGTCGATTAGGCGTTCTGACATTTTTACTGAAAATGTGTGCATGTTCTGTATCATCCAGTTAAAGAAGTAATCTGCTTATAGTCGATTAGGCGTTCTGATCTTGAAACAAAGGTGACTGTCAGCAGTCTGAAAAAAGATCAAAACATGCAAAAGGTTGAAAGGAATGCTTCTCAATGGGACCAGACAAAACAACTTGCACCATCCTGGGCAACTTTCATTGAAAACAAGTTGTTGTTTTTTTTTCCAGCCTTTTCATTTCCACAGTGACATTTATTCTCTTCAATCAGACTGCACATAGGAAAATAAGGAAGCCAATAAATCCAGCTGTTTGTGTGCTGGGGCCCAACCATGAATGATTAAATATGAAACTCTGCTGTGTTGGGACTAACTAGCCTGTGCTATCATTGCTAGAAGACACAAGCCCAACCATGAATGATTAAATATGAAACTCTGCTGCGTTGGGACTAACTAGCCTGTGCTATCATTGCTAGAAGACACAAGCCCAACCATGAATGATTAAATATGAAACTCTGCTGCGTTGGGACTAACTAGCCTGTGCTATCATTGCCAGAAGACAGAAGCTCAAGCATGAATGATTAACTGTAAAACTCAGCTGTGTTTAAGACTAGCCAGTGTTATCATCGCTAGAAGATGCAACACTACAAATCAGTACTGTTAACTCCACAGCAAACACCCCCCAGTGATTTACAGGTAGTAACCCTTCATGGGACAATGGCTTCACACAAAACACAGTCTGAATGAAGGCTGGGATCACAGTCACAAACAACACACGCCAGAGGCAATTAAAGCAGAACAAACTACACAACTGCAGGCAACAAAGCCAGTCATGGATGAACCGCCCACCCTCCCAAGAAAAAGGGACTCACGCAATTTTTTCTCAATTTCTTTTTATTGTTTTGTTTTTGTTTTTTAGTTTCTTGAAATTTGCCCATGACCTTAAATACAGTTTATGGCGAGTAAAACTAGTGACGATGTATTCAGAGCCATACAGATTATCTCCACACATAGTTTGAAAGAGACTGCTTACACAACATCAAACAAAACACCAACACTGAGGTAAGCATTATGTCCTTGATCATGATCTTGATGTAAAAGTAATCATATGAAGAGTGAATATGACTGGAAAAGATTGTGCTGAAGCGATAAATTTAGTGAATTTTTCTGTTGCTGCTGTACCCTGAAATTCTGTTTGGGTCCTTGAAAGTATTACATTGGTGCAAATTCAGCAGATACAATCCTCAAGCAAAGTTTGAAAGACCTCACCTGAATGTCTTAGAGAAAGAAGCAATGTTAAAGTTTGATGGAGTCCTGTGACATGACTGTCACTATCTCCCTCAAGTACACCTCAAAGTCAAGAAAAGCACATTGTGTGCAATCTTGTTAATATATGCAACAGCATTCTCCCTCACATACATGCTAAAGTCATGTGCATGATCTTAAGTGGGTCAAAACATACAAAGAGTAAACTACATCTTACCAAAGAACTTACCGAACTTTACAACTTGCAGTTTTACATTTCCAACACCACTGTGACCTTAAGACAACTTCAAGGCCATTGAAAGTGGCATGCATAGGTAGAGCTAAAACAGGTTAAAATCACACAAAGCGAGAAAGACTGTGCTTAAAACTGCCCCTGAAAAAGCTTACAGTCAGATTTTGTCAAGTCATTTCACCAAGCATCAGTTATCTCCCTTGAGGTACCTCCGGCATTACAAAGAGCACATGGTTGATCTAGTTAGTGTATTTAACAGCCATACAAGCATTAAACCCCACCAGCTAAGACACTGCTGAGAAATAAGACTTAAAGTTTTAACTATACGACACAATGATAACTTTAAAATAATGAACAGGTTTCTGAAAGCACTACAAGGAGGAAAGCTCAAGTTTAAGTACTACACTCGCGTAAAAGTGGACGTTTATCACAATTAGCGTTCGAGAAACTTTTACGGTTGTGGTGTTTTTTCATGAGCGTTTCTTGGGCCACACCTGGCTAGCATGCCAGAGGGCCAAATAACGATGAATGACTGACTCGTGCTTTTCCATGCCAGTCAGAAAATGCCCATCCTCTCCTCAACGACCCCTAAAACAACACTTTAAAGCATCAGTAAAATGACACGCTATGCCTCAGGTGAGGCTGCTGCCACTTGCAGCCACAACTGCTAGGCTACAGGAAAACGTCGTATATTCGCTCCCTCCCGTCTTCAGCACATTCTCTTCCCGACGTCTGTCGGGTTCACCTTCCTATGGCAAGGCTGTTTTCTGACGTAGTGACCTACGTGACACATCAAGACCAACCCCTCAAGTCAGCACCCTGCCTGAGTGGAAGTGGTGGGGTGGGGGGAGCTGGGGGGGGGGGGGGGGGGAGGAGGAGGGAAGCAATACAAAAATACAAATACATGTATTTACGCTAACACAGGAAAGCAACTGTGCACACACCTCAGTGAACCTTTACGCTCCAGCCGAAAAATGACAACGTGACAAGATATCCCACACTAAAGTAAGCGGCGTTTATTTCCCTGCACATGTTCCTGAACGCAGCAAGCTGTCTGTCTGGGACAACCATCGCTAGGGCTTCAACCACCCAACAGAGGGGCTTACAGCATTGGTCTCATTTTCAGGTCAAGGTCATTCTGTTAAAAAGACAAGACGCGCTGTTCTGCGATCAGAAAAACAAACAAAAAACATCTCACAAATTCTCAGGCATCCAGATGCCAGCCAAGCTCTCTCGTCCACTTAAAATCAACAGCAGCACCAGCACCAGCCTAGTGGTCCAAGATTCGCAGGTTGCCTGATACAATCTTGTTTTCAAGGATAGCGCCAGGTGGGATGTCTATCCTCTCTCCATGATTGGCAATGATGATCACTGTGCCCTGTACAGTAAAAGTATGTAGATAAATATACAGCAAAAGTATGTAGATAAATATACAGCAAAAGTATGTAGATAAATATACAGCAAAAGTAATTATATATAAGTAAAAGTATGTAGATAAATATACAGTAAAAGTATGCGGATAAATATACAGTAAAAGTATACAGATAAATATACAATAAAAGTATGCAGATAAACATACAATAAATGTAGATAAATATACAGTAAAAGTATGCAGATAAATATACAGTAAAAGTATGCAGATAAATATACAGTAAAAGTATGTAGATAAATATACAATAACAATACAAAAAGGATGATTTCAAGAGCCCCCCATCATGTTTCGGCTCTAAGTCTAAGCACTTCACAACAGCACAAGGACAACAACAAAAATGATGACACCTGAAAACAGTAGAGCAGCTAATAACAATGATTAAAGATGAAACAAGTGGGCGGAATGGTACAGGGGCTACAGAAAACACAGCCATAACATACTCAAGTCGCAACATAACAGTTTGAAATTTAGTAGTGCATGCTAAACAGGGCTTGCTTGAATGTTTTTTGACTGTGAAGTCCTGAGGTCACATGGAGTTTGTTCCAGATTACAGGACTAGCACATGAAAAGGATCTTTGACTAAATGCTTATTCATGTATATGTAAATACATATATATGTAATATAAACTTAGCCATGCTCAGACTCTGATTCTAATTTTTCAATCATAATCAACCAAGTTCCTTAAAGTTATTTAGTGTTACAATATACTGAAACCTTCTGAAAGAGACAGAGAAAGATGTGAATACAGGTGAAGGAAAACAAAACACACACACACACACACACACACACACACACACACACACACACACACACACACACAACATGCTTGGTTTATTGCAACATACCCTAAGTTTGACATCTTTGCCAAAGGTCACATCTCCTGATACTGTCAGGTGGTCAAGGTCAAGGACATCAGGAATACTGGCAAAACGGCGCAAGAAGTCCTTCACCTGCACACACACACACACACACGTGGGCATGAGCACACACAAACACGCACATGAGCACACACACACACACACACACACATATGAAAAAAGGGGAACATCTCAAGTCACAAAGTTCCCAGCCTTCACTGACAGCTGAAGTGCCTAAAATCTGGTATTTCATGAAGTTATGCATACTGTATGAAGTTTGACAGTTTTCAAAGAACTTGACATTTTCTAAACCAGATCTGGTTCATTTCATAACTTCCACCATGTGCAGTTAACCTCTCTTCAACTCCAGCATTCAGAATTCACGGCCTATTCATAAACTCATCAC
Source organism: Alviniconcha strummeri (assembly GCA_963584105.1). Lineage (NCBI taxonomy): Eukaryota > Metazoa > Mollusca > Gastropoda > Provannidae > Alviniconcha > Alviniconcha strummeri. Next base: position 11,170,005 of record OY757543.1, read on the forward strand.
CCAAAGAGTACCGTCTGTATAACAATGAAAAAACAAGAACAAAATGTTTAAACGACTAACAATGAATTGCAAAACCAGAAAGAAAAAAACATGGATACAGCCTCCTCTAAACACACATCTGAGTCCAAGAAAACACTGTACATCATCTACTCAGTGTACCACCCATGTGATATTTCAACTGGGTCAGACACCAGTCTGAAAAAAAAAACACAATTTGCTGTTTGTTCCTGACACACATGACAAGTGACCTGTAAACGAAGGAAGTTCCCAACTTCATATGTCTTGGTAGACCCAGATTAAGGCGTTAATCATGCAATGTTTGAAAGACATCACTTAAACAGTGCCCAAGCAAAAGTGACTGTTAAAATCAAGTAAGGAAAAAACAGAGTATGATCATATTGTTATTTGACATCACTGCCACCTTTCTGCTCCTCCTCACTGTCCACCAGCATTGCTGTCCACCACCGCCGCTGTCCTACAAACCTGTGTAAACTGTCCTACACACCTTCACAGAAGGTCCTACATACCTTTATGAAGTGTCCAACACATCTTTATGAAGTGCAGTCAGATTTGTAAAGTGTCCCATACATGTTTATCAAGCATCCTAAAAACCTTTGTAAAGTGTCATACAAACCTTCATGAGGTGTCCTACAAATGTACTTTATGAACAAAAACATGTTAAAAACACACTTTGTCCTACAAACCTGTGTAAAGTGTCCTGAACACCTTTATTAAGTGTCTTACAAACCTTTCTAAAGTATCAAACAAGCCTTTGCATAGAATCCTACAAACCTTTCTAAAGCATCCTACAATCCTTTGCAAAATGTCCTACAGACCTTTGTAAAGTGTCCTACAAACCTTTGTAAAGTGTCTTACAAACCTTTATAAAATGTCCTACAAACCTTTATAAGGTGTCCTACAAACCTTTGTAAAGTGTTGTGCAAACCTTTGTAAAGTGTCCAACAAACCTTTGTAAAGTGTCCTACAAACCTTTGTAAAGTGTGTGCCCAGTTTGGTCAGAGGCACAGAAGGGAAGGCCCGTTTGGGTGACATCTCCAGTGCTCCAGTACGCAGATGGTACAAGTTGCTCATGATCACCAGCAGGTCAGACGTTGTCTTCACCGGCAAGAAACGGCTACGTGGTACATTCACGCCTACAGTGGAAAAGATGCAACAGTTGTAATGAGAATCAGCAGCAACAACCAGCTTCAGTATTCAAGACCCCTCCCTTCCCCCCTCCCCTGTCCCCCCCCCCCCCCCCCCCCACACACACACAAACACACACACACACACACACACACACACATGCATGCACTCACACACACACACATGCATGCACTCACACACTGAAAGAAAGAGGAAGAAAAAAAAAGGCTGAAATGAAACCTGTTTGAGTTTTCAGACAATAATTTTTAAAGGAACTGAAGAAAAAGAGTAAATTTGCAAACATAAAAGAATAACATAACCTTGCTATTACACACATGAGAGAAAAGGAGATTGGGGGTGGGAGAGGGGGGAGGAGAGAGAGAAAAGGAGATTGGGGGGGTGGGGTAGGGGGGAGGAGAGAGAAAAAAAGGAGATTTGGGGGGGGGGGGGGGAGAAGAGAGAGAAAATGAAAGTGAGTAAATGCACACACATGTGTGCATGCAACTACGTGTCACGTCCACATGGTCAGCAAAACCACACACAACACTAACCTATCGCTCCCTCAAAACTCTTGATGGCGGCCCCCACTGCTGTCTCCAGTTGTATCACATTCAGTCCGTTGTCCAGTGTCTGCAGAGGAAAATCAGCACCATCCACTATACACTTTCAGTGAAACAACTTGCCAGGAAATGCTTATAAACACATGGAAGATGTAGTTACTAGTAACACATTTTGCCGCTATAACATAGCTTGTACAAGATGCGCACTCACAAGGACAGATTAAAAGACTATTCTCCAGTTTTACCCTCAGGTACAAAAGATCAATCAATCAACCAATCTCTCTTTCCCTCTCTCTCTCTCTCTCTCTCACAAAAACTTACACATACAGATACCTATAGTTAACTACACAAATACCAATAGTTGACGACTCTTCATGCACATACACATACAAGATAACTCCCCATCTACACTTTTCCATGGCAACTGAAATACAACTACAGCATGTGTTTTGGGTCTAAGGGAAAACTTTGTAGCTAGTCCGAGGTGATGTACAAGTTTGAAGGAAATAAACACAGACAAATGCATACAACCGCCTGTCTGCATTCTGCTCACTGCATCATTCAGCAGCATTTACTCATCCATGTACACACACACACCCACACCCACACACTACACACACACACAACACACACACTATTAACAAACACACACACACACACAAACACACACACACACACACACACACACACACACACACACACACACACACACACACTACACACACACACACACACACACTACACACACACACACCCCACACACACTACAAACAAACACACACACACACACACACACACACACACAAACAAACACACATACACACCAGTACATCCCCCTCCCTCCCCCCCCCCCCCTCCTCCACCACCACCAAGTAGGCAAACATACCTTTGGGTTCACAATGATCTCCATGTGCAGCGTCTGTTCTTCCACCACTCTCTTGATGGCTTCCAGGCTCATCCACAAGTTGTTGGTGTTGAAGATCCTGAACAGCGAAAAACAACAAGAAGAATCGGCTATTCTTTGCTTCGTGGCACGCTTATCACTTCAACACTGACGACGCTCAGCTTACAGGGGACTGTAAGTGAAGACGGAAGCTGACCCCAAAAGTGCAGAAAATGTGCAGAGTTCCATTCACAGGTTCCTCGGGTCAAGCCATGCTGGTCCACTCTTTATCAATCAAGAGCTCCAAAAAGGGGCTCGTGACAAAACACACACGTCTGCCCCACATGCTGGCTGTGGTGGTGACAGCAAAAACTTCAAAGCAGAGGGGACCTTAACTCCTGAATCCACTCCACCCTACAGCAGGTTCTCACTAGGTAGGTGCAGCAAAATTTTCAAACTGAGACAATACAATTCATACATACATCGTACCACAAGGAAAGTGCACTTGCCAAATTTCATGCGTTTACCTCTGCTAGGTTCTGAGATATAGGTTCTCTAATATCAACACATTTGGGGGTTTCACGCACATTTTACAAAATGCTGTTTTTGCATGGCTCTAAAATACAAATTATCGTTCACATATCCCTACAACTTCTGTTATTCAGTATTTGCACTACATAGAATATACACGATTTTTTGTGTACTGCTCCTCACTCAAATACTGGAATTACACGGTGCCAAAGATGTGAAATGTCTCATTTTCACAATGTCCAATCTTCTTTGGTGGTATATCATAAGATCAGTTATAACTAAAGAATGGAGAGAGTTGTGGTCATGATTCTGGTACAAACATATTCAGCAGTCATCAGAGAATGAATATAGTCTAACAATATTTGAGGTAATGTGTAAATACCCCTGTAGAGCAGTTTAAAAGAGAGAAAAAAGCCAAAAGTTATGCAGTCTTCAAAGGCAGCATTATTCAACCAATCAGAACTCTAGTATAAGAAAGAGACAGAGCTAAAGGCCTGATATGTATAGATTCATCATTAATCAGAGAATGCAGATTCACAGCCTAAAGAAGTGTGAGGTAAAGTTTACATAAATTATGAAGGCAGACAGGTTTGAATGAGTAACAGAACCTGAAATATCCTGATGACCAAATTGGGCTCACACCTCTTGTCAGGTAGACCTATGATGTAAGGTTATTACTAACCTGATTTATTTTGTTAACATTTGTTACAAAGTTACATTTACACTGAAAGGGGAACAAGGTTTTACTATTATTTTGCTTTTACACTGAAAGGGGAACAAGGTTTTACTGTCATTTTGTTTTTACACTGAAAGGGGAACAAGGTTTTACTATTATTTTACTTTTACGCTGAAAGGGGAACAAGGTTTTACTATCATTTTGCTTTTACGCTGAACGGGGAACAAGGTTTTACTATCATTTTGCTTTTACGCTGAAAGGGGAACAAGGTTTTACTATCATTTTGCTTTTACACTGAAAGGGGAACAAAGTCTTACTAGCATTTTGCTTTTACACTGAAAGAGGAACAAGGTTTTACTAGTATTTTGCCAGGTCATTAGAAACAAACACGCAAGATCCTCTGAAATATGAGCAACGCTAAATGACAGGTTTGTTTCCGTATTGCATTACTTTGCTATTTTTCCACTTCTCTCCTCAATGCCAGTCAGAAGGCATTGCTTGAAATTTCTGTATTTTAATTTTCTCTCCCCCTCCTTTTCGCACAATGCCCCTGGGGATTTGCTTCTGTTTCATTTTTTATTACTTTCTTATCATCTATATCTAAATCTCCTCAGTTCCCCCCCCCACCCCTTTACCCCCTCCCCCAGTTAGAGACTCCTCTGCCTTTCTCAGTCAGATATGGTGTCAATGTAGAAATTCTCCTTGCTGAGAATCATAATGTATTGCATGAAATTTCTGTACCTTCATTTTCTCTCCTGTTCAGATGATGTGTGTGGCTTTTTGTTTTTGAGTTCTACTTATCTAGATCTAGACCTCCTAGTTTTTTTGTTCTTGTTGCTTCCCATCACCTTTCTCATAGAATCATATGGTGTGAACATGGGAATGGGAAAATACAGTTACGCCTGAGTCATACAGTGATTTAGCTATCGCTAAAACTGAAAACATATCTAGGTTTCTTTTTTATCTCCCAGGGTAAAAGTCATTTTGTGTCTCTCTGAATTGCACATGTTCGACAGCACATAACCACGACGTACTGTTGGAATCTGTGGGGGTCTACAATTTCTGTTGCAAGGGAACTTTTACAAGAAGTGGTTTCCGGCTCAAATGGCACACCGTTTTAAAGAGTGAAAATTCATCTTTCAAGTGATACTAGTTTGAATATGATGCATGCATGCTTTCCCCATGCAAATTTCTGGTAAAAACGAACATAATTTTCAATTTGTTTTTTCATGCAGAAACAAACAAAGAACTTAAACCAATTCTGTACACTGTTAATCTATGGGAATTTCTCTGTTTAAAAATAGTAACGTGATGTCTGTCCATTATTCTTGTAAGAGTTCCAGGGCGATTTACAAACCTCACCATTTTCTGATCATGAGTTTCTGCCTTTCGACGTCAGAACCACGCTTGGCAAAAGAGTGATTGGGATGTTTGTTAAAACTCTCTCCAAACTAGCAATATGTCATTCAGACAAAAAATAAGGGCATGTTCAGGATGTAAAATAATCATGTTTTACATTACAGTAATTTTTATTGACAGGTTGCACAAAATAAAACCAATATGACAAGTTGAAAATGAGCAATTTTTACCTTGCGACGGCAATGTTACACAGTGCTAGAGGCTGGACCTACCTACTCTCACAAAGGAACAGCCATCTCTCACAAAGGAAAAGCCAGCTCTAAAAAAGGACGAGACAGGAAGAGCTTGCTATCACAAAGGAAGAGCAATCTCTCACAAAGGAAAAGCCAGCTCTAAAAAAGGACGAGACAGGAAGAGCTTTCTATCACAAAGGAAGAGCAATCTCTCACAAAGGAAAAGCCAGCTCTAAAAAAGGATGAGACAGGAAGAGCTTTCTATCACAAAGGAAGAGCAATCTCTCATAAAGGAAGAGACATAGGTAACGGCAGTATCCAACACACAGCAAACAAACTCACTTGAATTTGCTGACACTCTTGAACTCGTCAACATAGTCCTTTGGCACCTGCGCTATTTCCACCAGTCGCAGCTTGCCCTCGTAATCCACCAGCGTGCCTCCCTGGAACACAGCCATCAAATGCTTCCAAACACTGGACAGGAAGACAACACAGCTCAACCAAAAACAGAGAAGTGGTTTAGCTTTTCACCTCATTTTTCATACATCAAATGCTTCCAAACACTGGGCAGGAAAAGAACACAGCTCAACCAAAAGCAGAGAAGTGGTTTAGCTTTTCACTCAATTATTCATAATTGTTTTACCATTTAGCTGTTGTTTAAATGTTGTTTTGTAGCTTGGCAAAACCCCAAGAATTTGCTGGTTTTGCCTTGTCCTCGTACATAGCATTCTTTTGAACCTTTTATGTGTCTGGATCTTGTTTCAGAATGCTAGCAGTCATTCTTGTTTCAGATTTGGTTTTTGTTGTTGTTTTCCTCCATTTTCATCAAATGTTTGCTTTTGTTTTTCTGACTGCTGTGAGTGTGACTTTCTCTACATTACTCAAACACTCTGGAACCCATTTCCATAAGACATCAGACTTTCTCAGTTATTTCCCTTGGATCATCACCTAGACATCAGACTTTCTCAGTTATTTCCCTTGGATCATCACCTAAACCCCATCTTTTTCTACATTATACATAGCGCTGATATGTATCAGGCACAAGCAATACCATGCGATCTGGAGTTTAATCAAAGTATCTTGGCAGTAAGTCAATTTGCAAAGGCTGCTTGACTGCATGGAGACTACTGAATGTGTTGTCAAATGTCAGCTGTTTGAGAACATGGCGAAACCCAATCTCACCTTGACATCAGCTCGTGTCTTGTCAGTGACCTCCATGACAAACTCTGGGGCAGGGCCGTTGCTCTCGTCCAGCAAGAAATTCAAAATGTCTGAGTGCAGTCAAGGAAGTCTGCGTTACCTCAAACATAATAAGCCTACCTAGAAGAACAGTCATCATCATTAGTTTCCTCTTTTTCAGTGGTTTTTACCAGTCATACCACTTACACTTAATAATTTCCAAATAATTACAACTGAAGACAAAGGTGGGGAGAAAAAAGGGGGGAGGGAGGAGAATAATAAGACAAAGGTGAAAAAAATATAAAACTTTTTTTTTTAAAGCAAGAGAAGAAGAAGCGAAATGTAAGTAGTGAATGAAGCTCTCTGCACTGTAAGGATACTGAGGTCAACTGTGGCGCCCATGTTGTCGATGTTGGAAACAAACACGTACTTCTTGCCTTGCTTGATGAACTCTTCCAGCAGCCCGCTGTTGAAGAAACTCTGGTACACATCACCGTGGCCTGGAGGATACCACCTGCAACACAAAGCAGCATGCATCGCTGCATTACACAGCACACAAAGGCCACTCTTCATGAGGCTCTGGTGCACATCAGTGTCACCTGGGCACATATGTATGATAAACAAGCAAAGTTAAAGACAGATAGCCCCTAATCCTGATTTGCTAAAATGTCCATGAGTCCGGTTCTCCTTCCGCAAGCACCAGTCATCATCAACAGCCTCAGAAACAACTCCTGGCTTGTGTTTAATTTTAGACTGGGAAAGTCACTTGTTTTACCAGCAATACAACGCGGGTGATGCCAAAAACTTGAACCTGATCTGACACCGTATGACAACAGCCATGTCCATTTCCAATTTGAAGGTGAATCAAAGGTCGCGGCAGTGGTAGCAGATGTTAGTGACCCAATGACCTCATAGTATTCAAGATTTTCCTGTCTCCTCTTCACTGTCTGTGTCGATTATCATGTATTTTGATGCCTAAATCTATATTTTCTTGAGTAATTTGTGGCCTTCAATGGTACATGGGATGGTGTCATTCCATGCAAGTGTAGTTTCTCATCTATAGCAGCCTCTGTCTGTAATGGCAGCACTACAGCTGCCATTTTTATACAGCACTTAGGCCACGTAAATGTACAAAAAAGAGTCTATAACTTCAAACATGATTAGGCCAGCTAAACGGTCCTATTTGCACTTCACGCATGCCAGCTTTTTCAGCGTCATCACCATCTAGAAGCTGAGGTTTAAAGGCGCTGCTTGCTCATCATGCATACGGGTCCTGGAGGATACCATTCGCAGCACAAAGTAGCAAGCATCTTAACAACAAACAACACACAAGAGTCCATTGTTTCAGAGATACTGATAAACGTCAACGCGACCTGGAGTTTACCACCTGTAACGCAAAGTAGCATGTCTCAGTACAGCACACAAACCACACAGTGAGTTGAAGAAACTGTGATGCATACCACAGAGACCTGGAGATCACAAAGCAGTGCCCAGACGCTACACACAGTCATCACTACAAGACACTACATGCTGGCTAGTGGACCCCATTTGCAAAACGTCACTTGCACAGATGGTACTCAACAGCAGCATTGAATATACCCTGCAGGGGACATCAGTCCATGTGGTTGCTTCAAGCATTACAGAGCCCATTTGTAAAACATCATTTGCACAAATGGTACTCAAATGCAGCACTGAATATACCCGGCAGGGGACATCAGTCTGTGTGGTTGCTTCAAAGATTCCTTCAGTAAGAGTTACCAGTTAAGCAGCCTCCATTAACCTGCAGGGGACATCAGTCTGTGTTGTTGCTTCAAGCATTCCTTCAGTAAGAGTTACCAGTTAAGCAGCCTCCATTAACCTGCAGGGGACATCAGTCCGTGTTGTTGCTTCAAAGATTCCTTCAGTAAGAGTTACCAGTTAAGCAGCCTCCATTAACCTGCAGGGGACATCAGTCCGTGTGGTTGCTTCAAGTATTCCTTCAGTAAGAGTTACCAGTTAAGCAGCCTCCATTAACCTGCAGGGGACATCAGTCCGTGTTGTTGCTTCAAAGATTCCTTCAGTAAGAGTTACCAGTTAAGCAGCCTCCATTAACCTGCAGGGGACATCAGTCCGTGTTGTTGCTTCAAAGATTCCTTCAGTAAGAGTTACCAGTTAAGCAGCCTCCATTAACCTGCAGGGGACATCAGTCCGTGTTGTTGCTTCAAAGATTCCTTCAGTAAGAGTTACCAGTTAAGCAGCCTCCATTAACCTGCAGGGGACATCAGTCCGTGTTGTTGCTTCAAAGATTCCTTCAGTAAGAGTTACCAGTTAAGCAGCCTCCATTAACATGCAGGGGACATCAGTCCGTGTTGTTGCTTCAAAGATTCCTTCAGTAAGAGTTACCAGTTAAGCAGCCTCCATTAACCTGCAGGGGACATCAGTCCGTGTTGTTGCTTCAAAGATTCCTTCAGTAACAGTAACCAGTTAAGCAGCCTCCATTAACCTGCAGGGGACATCAGTCCGTGTGGTTGCTTCAAGTATTCCTTCAGTAAGAGTTGCCAGTTAAGCAGCCTCTATTATTTTATGTCTGTGCTTGCCACCCCTCTCCGAATAAACATGAACTCACCCGTCAGCACTTTCTGGGCCAAAGCTTGTTGGGATGGGAAGAAGTGACTCCCTGTTGATGCGGGGGTACCTGAAATCACGCACTTGGTATGTGAAACGTACAATCACAGCAATCAACCTTTTTCACTTTTCTGATTTTTCTCATCATCACCATCACAATTAAAAAGAAATCATAATTATCAACATTATTATAATTATCATCGTAGTTATGGTCACTGGTGTGTGTGTGAATTAGGATGTATGAGGGTAATGTTAGTGTGTTTGAGAGTGAGGGGGGAGAGGGAGGGAGGGAGGGAGGGGACAGGGAGGACAGGGGATGGAGAGACTGAGAGCGTGGAAGGAGTAAAGAAAGGATACTTAAGGGGAGTCAAGAAAAACGTTCAATTATTATCAATGTCATGAAATCATTTTATTTTACCAGGATGTATGAGGGTGATGGTGAGTGTGTCTGAGAGAGTGAGGGAGGAGAGGGATGGAGGGAACGAAGGAGGGGACCAGGAGGACATGGGATGGCGAGAGCATGGAAGGCGTAAAGAAAAGACACAGAAGGGGAGTTGAGAAAAACATTCAGTTATTATCGATGTAACGAAACTATTTTACTTTCTACTATCCTGTGTTAAAGACACATTCATTTCATGGCAACAAAACAGGTGCCCGTGTTGTGTGTTCTGTCCTACCTGCTCTGGTTGAAGGTGTGTATGGACACTTTGATCTGGCTGTACTTGCGCAACAGCTTGGTGGTATCTTCATCAGTGTTGAACGAGTTCATCAGAACCAGGGGCACATCAACACCGTACACTTTGTTCAGGTTCTGTGCACACCATCACAGAAACGTTGGCCAGTGGTGTCAATCGATTGTGAAGAGTACATGGGTTCTTTCTAAAACTTAACATCTTATTCTAAATAATGCTTTGTTTAGATTATGTGCACGCAATCACAGAAATGCTGGCTAGTGGTGTCAATCAACTGTGAAGAGTACATGGGTTCTTTCTAAAACTTAACATCTTATTCTAAATAACACTTTGTTTAGATTCTGTGCGCACAGTCACAGAAACATTGGCTAGAGGTGTCAATCAATTGTGAAGAGTATATGGGTTCTTTCTAAAATATAACATCTTATTCTGAATAACACTTTTTTCAGGTTCTGTGCACACAATCACAGAAGCATTGGCTAGTGGTGTCATCAATCAGTTGTGAAGAGTACGTGGGTTCTTTCTAAAGCAAACTGCCACTACTGAACATCTTATCTTAAATAATGCTAAATATCTTATCGTAAATAACTTCATGCTCAAAGAAAATTTCTGGAAATAAACTGATCAAAATAAAGGACATTTTTATGGTGAACTATACTGCCACTGCTCTCACAGCACAGGCTTTGCTGACCAGTTTCGATGTCCAAAAACATGGGAGCTCTGGTTTCAGTCCTGGTCTCCTTCCTAAACCACTGTGCTGTCGACTCTCAAGATAAAACTAGTAAAACAAATATATCCACAAATCTGTAATGATAAAGACAAACCTTCAACTCATCATCAGCCCCTACCCCCCCCCCCCCCCCCCCCCCCCCACTCCCACCTGACCCCCTCCAGCATTTAAACTTATGCCCTCATTTCCGTCATAGTTAGGCATCATGTTCCTCCAGATGAAAAGACACCTGAATTCATACCCTTTTTAATATACATATAATCCAAACCCTATTTGTAGTACCCCCCTCCCTCCCCGCCTCCCCCTGCCCCACTCACCTCTATCTGCTGCACGTTCAAGTCAAGGAAGGTGAGTTCATTGCGCACACAGATGGCGCTCTTGGGGCCAGTGCAGCCCATGCTGGTTCCGAGCCCACCATTGAGCTTGATGACCACCAGCTTGGAGAGAAGGTCTTTGGTTCGCTCGCTGCTTGGTGGTGGAAGGGTGTTGTACAGTTTTACCTGGGCAAGGGACATGACAAAATTGATTTTATATAGCGCTATTATCCACTCTCAAGCAGACTCACTGCGCTCACATGTGATTCTACATGAGCGAATAGCTTTTTATAACGCGTTTTAGAATATCCACCAAAGTTGTGTACTTACAGCGCTGGCATGGCTGGTGCCACATGAAACTGCTGCCGCCTCGACATGTTCTGTGTACACCATACAACCATGCACCATGTCACTTCATGCAAAGCCACATGTGTAAGGTGCATGCGTATTTAGCTGTAACCTGCCACCTGCACTTTTGGCAGAATGACCAGGGTCTTTTACGTGCTACTACGGTAGTGTTACACAGTGTTAGCAGTACTACTCAGCTGCTTTCAGCTTCAAAGCCCATATGTATGGGCAGCGGATCATTACCTTCAATCAGGTGAGTAATTCTAATTATTGGATGCATAAAACTTGAAAAGGACCACCTGATGAAATTTAACATGAATAAAGTAATTTACCTATAACTCTGAAAAAACTAAATGGGTGCTCCGATACAGAGATTACCAGTAATAATACAGTGGTTGCAAACAAGATAATAACTGTGCACAGGTTTCATAAAACAAAGCTCATCTGTCACTTTCACTCAAGTTCAAGCTTCCTGGCAACCTTTTTATTGTAAAATTATGTACAGAGAAAATTGAGTCATGGACTTTTATTATTATTATACATTGTTGGGCACCTCATTTCAAGATAAGCCCTAAGAACTTCACAATGGCAATGTATAGCACTGTTCTCTGCTTCTATGCAGAACCCTGCACTTAAATAGTCATATCTGGCTCTGAATGAGTGACATAGCTTTACACAGTGTGTTATTTTTTTATATAAATTAATCCACCAAACTGTGTGTTTAGCCGTAACCTGCCACTTGCACTTTCAGCACAATGATCAGGATCTTCTACGTGCTACTGCAGCATATAATGGGGGTGGAACGAATAGTGAAACAAGAGTCAGCACAGAAAGATGACCCTGGAGAAGAAACTTCTCCTGCTGCTGCTGCCGGGAACTGAACCTACGGGTGCCTTTCTGATCGCAAGTCCGGCACTCTACCACTGAACTATGGATCAGATCCCTGTGACCTTGCCCTTGCTGACAGCATCCCAGAGTCTTCATGTGTAATGGCCAGTCTCTAGTGACATGCTAACCTATAGGGTTTGGGATGAAAATGGGGTGGGGGTATAAAAATAAAGTCTAGCACTGCAACATTCATGGCTTCACCAGCAAGCTGCCTAGCAACAAAAGTATCAACTCACGGCATCGTCAGGAAGCAGTTTGATCTTATCCCATTCCAATGCTGTCCCAGACTCCCGCAGAAATCGTCCGAACAGCACTTCAAAGTTTTCAAACTCGGTCTTGGTTTTCTGGGGACAAAGATAAACCCAAAGAGTGTTGGTAAAAAATGTACACAACAACAGCAATAAATGAACATCATCTCTATGGTTAGAACATCACCTCTATGGTTAGAACATCACCTCTATGGTTAGAACATACACTTTTATGGTTAGAGCATACAGAATACCTTTTTCAGTTTTAGTTGCACAAGATATTTACAGCCACTGATCAAAAAGATGGTTGTACAGGCAAATGATATGTTTTAATTCCCTAACCAATGCCTTCACTTCACCAGATTTATATGTTGCTTAATATGCAACCATTATCAACCACCAGACTCCAGGCTCATGGAATTATAGCTTTTTTCACCATATACTGCTCCATCAGTATACATAAAAAATATGATTACACATGCGACTCAACAGCCATGCTCTCCTGCCAAGATCCTTGCTACACAGAGATTCAGTATGTTATGGCTAGCTTACCCTGCAGCAGCCATACCCACCTGCTGGTGTCCACGGCCACAGACTAGTCAGTCAGTACACTCAACAGCCATACCCACCTGCTGGTGTCCACGGCCACAGACTAGTCAGTCAGTACACTCAACAGCCATACTCTCCTGCTGAAGTCCTTGGCTACACACAAGTCAGTGTATTATGGCTAGCTTACCCTGCAACAGCCTTGTTCTCCTGCTGAGGTCACCTACACTTGAATCAGTATATTATGGCTAGCTTACCCTCCAACAGCCTTGTTCTCCTGCTGAGGTCATCTACACTTGAATCAGTATATTAATTATTATGGCTAGCTTACCCTGCAACAGCCATGCTCTCCTGCTGAGGTCATCTACACCTGAGTCAGTGTATTATGGCTAGCTTACCCTCCAACAGCCTTGTTCTCCTGCTGAGGTCATCTACACCTGAGTCAGTATATTATGGCTAGCTTACCCTGCAACAGCCATAGCCACCTGCTGAAGTCAGCGGCCAAAGACTAGTCAGTCAGTACACCCAACAGCCATACTCTCTTGCTGACCCCCTGAGTCAGTATATTATGGCTAGCTTACCCTGCAACAGCCATACCCACCTGCTGAAGTCAGCGGCCACAGACTAATCAGTACACTCAACAGCCATACTCTCCTGCCGAGGTCCTTATCTACACCCGAGTCTGTCTGTTATGGCTAGCTTACCCTGCGACTGCAATACTCACCTGCTGAAGTTCTCCACCACAGACTAGTCAGAACAGCCATACTCTCCTGCCGAGGCCCTTGCTACACATGAGTCAGCATATTCTGGCTAGCTTACCCTGCAACAGCCATAGCCACCTGCTGAAGTCCTCAACCAGGCCATAGACCAGTCATTCAGCACATGCATGTCTAATTCAACCCCCAGCATTCTATACTCACCTCTTGAAGGCCAGGAGGAGCGGTGGCTAACAGTTTGGCCAGTTCTTTGTTCATGGCCGACTGAGCATCACGGCGTGTCAGTTCACGGAATTCAATATCACTGGGTGTCCGCCTATGGCCCTTCACAAATGCAGACTGTTGAAACAGAAACAGCACAGCATTTCAGAGGAAATGTACATGTACAGTGTGCTGCATAGTGACACAATCATGTCACAAAAGCATTAATGATTTCTAGACAGGTGGAACATCTTGTCAAGATAACATCCCAAGTTTGGTTCTCAAGTTTCACAGAAACAAACACAGTAAGTTCTGCATCCAGCTGGTCCACCACCTGGTACATGCTGATACCAGTGATTGATCGCTATCCCACTGATTACTGCCCTTGGTTAAAAAAAAAAAAGCAAAAAAACAAAAGCATACAAGGCTTGCAAAGTGATTGATCAATACCAGATTTTAAACAAGTATAAAAAAGAAGAAATGAAAAAAAAGAAAAAAAAGAAGACGTGGACAGAAACAAGATTTTTTTTTTTTTTTTTAAATTATCATCTATAAATGCATAATTATTGGAAGAAAAATTCTGAAGCAAAGCTGGCTGCTAACATTCTGAAACAAGATCAAAACACACAAACAGTTAGAAAAGAACGCTTATTTTAATCAGACAATATAAACGTGCCCACTTTCAAGGTTTCTTTCTGTTCCCCTTTTCAAGCAGTGGACGACTGGATAAGAAGTCTGCAAAGTCTGTGTAAGCAAATAGTGAGAGGAATGAAATTGAATCTACTCATCTTTCAGTCTGCAGTGAAATTGCTTTTAAGGAGAACTGACAAAAGACTTGAAATACAAAGGAAGAAGAAGGAGCCCAGTTTTGAAAGGCTCAAGCACCAGCACCTTTCCGGAAGACATGTAGAACAGTCAGATGTTTTTGAGATGATGAATGAAGAGATCTGGATAGATGTGTCTAAATGCATGATGGCAAATATCAGCATCTTATGGCAGAAAAATGAACATACCACCAACTGTTATCTCCTAGGTGCTCAACAAGAACCATACCCCCAAAAAAGCCTATCTCATAAGGAAAAATACTGAAACATTTTCTGGAGAGAAAACAAAAAGTAAGGAAAATGGGCCTTTAGCAGAAAAGGGACTAGACAGAAAGAGCAACAAGACTAGGTCAAAGAACAACAGAGGAGATATAAAAGGGGAATCAAAGGGCAGCTAGATTCCCAACATACGCAATGGTCACAGAATAAAAGCCCAAAAGAAAGATTCAGTTCTGTAAAGGTGGAAGCTCACGGCTGGTGGTTAACACACTGGACTATTGGGTGCGAGGGATGTTGGACAGCTCTTCAGTTCATCTGAGTGAACACTTGTGTTGACTTGTCAGTGCTTGTCATGCCTGTGCACAGCAGGCACCAAGATAATTAGGTGTGTAAAGATCTTATGTCCACCTTTTGGTAAGAGAATACCTAACAACTGGTGATATGGAAGTATGGTAATGCAGAGCAGTAGCAGAAGAATCAAAGTGATGATAGTGCATAAGTACTACTACTCAAAGAGCAAGAAAAGGAAAACTGTATCAAAATGGAATCTTTAGCAGGTTAGCACTGATTCCACACTAAAAAACAAACAAACAAACAATCTGAAACAAGAATGACTACTAGTCTGCAACAAAATCCAAACACACAATGTTTCAACTGTTGTTTCGTAGCTTGAAAAAAGGGGATTACCCTGAAAATTTGCACATTGTGATAGTCAAAATAAATACCACGTTCTGTTGTTATTGGTTTTTTAAACCTTTCTATATGTCTGAAACAAACAAAATGAATTCCTTCCTCGCGCCTTGATGAGGGATGGAGGGACCCACACTTAGCAGCCTTAATCATGGGATTACAGTGCAGCATGTCAGACCATCGTGCCCTGAGGTCTACTTTGTCTGCTGTGTGCCCCAGCCCTACTCACAGCAAACAGAGAAATTCGGACACAAATGTCAGAGACTGCCTGCCACAGTTAACCTGTCACTTGTCAGCATTAGCAACTTATTATAACTCACTTGAGATATTATCGACTTTTGTGAAAAGTTGTAAAAATCGTATCTGTGAATTATACAATTCTTTCTTCAGAATGTTTGTTTATTGTTCAGATATGCAGTAGGGGATGCAGCAGTCACACAAAGAACTAAAAATACTGTCACTGGTCTACATAAAGCTAAACATTAATATACACAGGACTTCAATAACTGCTATTAAAAACGAACTGTCAACCAACAGCAAACAAGGCACAGTAACGGACAAGAGCTGATAGCACTGGAGCCAAAAACTTGCTGACACATTCATGCTAATGAGTGTAATCCAAGTTCTACTAAAAAACAAAAACTAACTTAGGGCAGACATTCTTCCAGCAATATTTACTGTTATGTGTGATAGGGGAAAAGTTGGTCCACTCCAGAGTACTATGGTCCTGACAAGACACATGTGAACAAGAGAAATTCCGGAAATTACCAATGTTTCATCTTGAACAAAGAGGTAATTCTTGTTCTGCAGGTGAGAATGAATGTCTGTGTCTTCCATGGCCTTCACAGATGCAGTCACAAGTACAGAACACGGAGATCACACTGTTGGTGAGATCACAACTGAGTCAATGCTGTTATATAAACAGCTTTTGCCAAGTATAATTCACTTCTTCTTTTTTTCTTCCTTTTTCCCTGAAGCACGATATTCACCAAAAGTCTGATACACAATTCCACGGAGGTGATTATTACATATTATTACATTCCTTTAAATGTCACAAAATTACAGTTCACAAGCTTTTTTTTTTTTTTTTTTTTTTTTTTAAACAGCCCACGAAAAGCACATTTTAATGAGCATCAGAATCACCAGAAGTCAAAAATCACCAATGGTAACAATAATCAAGTAACTGTAAATTGGGTCAGTTACACCCACAGCCAGTTAAGCACACACAAAATCTCCAAATTTCACAAAGCTCCGAGAGATGCTGATCTGAAGGTCAAAAAGAAGAAACGAAGAAGAGCTAAAACAACAAACAGACATAAACGCTGTTAGTCCAATAATCCCGTCAATGTCAGGATCAGGTGTGGAGTATTGATGAGCCATTATTTCACACACCTACTTTTAGCCAATAGTTGGACTTGACTACAGATGGAAGACTGCATGCCCCAGCACATCTGCGTCCACCAAGGCTCCAAGTGCAGTGTCAAAGGCACATTAAGTAAACTTGGGAGGGGAGGTGCTGGCAGGACTGAATGAACAGGGGTGGGGGGGGGGGGGGGGGGGATGGGCAAGCCCTTTTCAGCTTTTCAACTGGTGCTCGTGTTTGCTGTTGGTTTCCAACGCATGGAACACCGCAATGGGCAGTTACAGTGCGTTTACATTTAACCGTAAGAACTGTTTACCTATGTAATTTACATATAATGTATAAAACTGACTTCACCAGGAACGTCAGAAACAACAGAAACACGTAACTCATAGAGTCATTTGCAAAACCCCTTCAGGCACATGCCATGCCAGGGTAATTAGATCAACAGGTGTTTCTGGCTGCATTTTAAAAATACAGGGTGCTGCCGCCAGTGGAAATTAATTTTTAAAAACGGGTACTGTTGGTGGTATTCTGAAATTTAGTTGTGGTTGGCATTCTGAAAATATGTTGTGCGTGGCATTTTGAAAGTTTGGTGTTGCAGGTGGCATATTCTGAAAACTGGTGTTGTGGGTAGCATTTTGAAGGAAGGGTTGCAGCTGAAATGCTATAAATTACTTGTTGTGGGTGGCGTTTTCATGGGACCTGCTTGTGGGGGGTGGGGCAATTTCAACCAATCTGCACTTTGTGGATGGCATTCTGAAAGCGTTAGTGTCACAACAGCCGATCTTCACAATTATCAGCATTAAAAAATGTGGGTTATGAACAGCAATCTAGAGTGGGGAAGGAGGAGGGAATGGGGGGGGGGGGAGAGTGATACAGTGCTGAGCCATAAAAAAAGATATATGGACAGTTAAAAAGCCTGTGAAGACATTAAATTCTGCCAAGTCAAACACCAGGGATTTGCCTCCCTGACCGCCCCACCCCCAACCCTGCTGCCCACTGAGCATAACAGCATAACAGCAGTTGCCATAAATTTACATCTTGATTAGCCCATCCCACACCTGTACCAGGACGATTTACATCATTCACGCGCATAACAAAACATCGCCAGGTAACTTCTGGTATGGTGACCATGTGCCCTAAAAGCTGTGCACACTAAAATCAATGCAGGCTAGGTCAGCAATTTTCCAACCACAATTCAGAAACAAGTCACAAAAAGCCCAAAAGATTGACAAGTACATCACCGACAGTACACCCTCATGTTTTGGGTGTTCAAGCGCACGATGCTGTCAATAAACCAATGGGCAGCTGATGAAACCAATCAGGAACACGCAGTGTGGCAGTCAGCTAAGATACATTTATAAGTAACACTAACACATGTTTGATACCCACATATCAAGGCATGCCACTGTCAATAAATCAATGCAGAAGTAGTAATTACATCAAGAAATAATGCAGGCTGAGTTGTTTGACTAATGCAGCCGGCACACAGCACGCTAAACTGTCACCAAAGTTAGAGGGTTCAGCTCCCATCCAGGCAAGTGTTTCTTGTTTGTTTTGTTTTGAGTGTGTGTGTGTGTGTGTGTGTGTGTGTGTGTGTGTGTGTGTGTGTGTGTGTGTGTGTGTGTGTGTGTGTGTGTGTGTGTGTGTCTGTCTGTTTTAGGGGAGGTTATCAGCTGTAGGTCATTTTGTGAAGGTACTCCAGCTTGCTCCACATCCCCTTTTTTATTCATTCATCCTGAGGTGACCCTAATGGTTGATGGATGTTTAAATCCAAAAACGGACTCCCTCTATTGTAGAAGCCTCTGATGCAAATGCAGGAAATGGCCAGATGTAGTACTAGAACTGTCAAGCATTATGTCACTATTTAAACCAACAGGTCAGTTCAACAGTGATCAATAAACAAAACAGACTACTAAACCAACAGATCAGTTCAACAGTGATCAATAAACAAAACAGACTACCATCCTTTTCTGAAGCTTCACTAGAAATCCCAAACTGCAAAGATCGTTTACTGTGTGAAGCTGATAGTTTTAGCTGTTTTTATATATATATATATTTTTTTTTACTGTATTTACAGTCAAGGGACTGCTGTGTATCACAGGTCCATCAGACAGGAAAAGAGAGAGAGAATGTGTGTGTGTGTGTGTGTAGGTGTGTGTTTCGGCATGCACGCACGTGCATGTAATGTGCACATTGTACCTTAATACAGAAACTAAACAAACAAAAACAATGAGCCATATACATGGATAATGCAAGTGACAAAGTGATACATGCAAAATGCTGTTCTCATGATCAAAAGCCTCAACGTATAGGTAGATAATAATCAACAGACCCACTGTCAAAAATATTTCAGAGCAACTTACAAAGAAAATTACCAAGTCCTCCTTATCAGCGGGTCATCTGTCATGCAGTGTTCGGGAGTACTTAGTGCATGCTGTGTCGGGATTTTCCTATGATTGTCTGCTGCTTTTGAAAAGACTGGGACAAATACACTAATCATTACCACCATTGCTACAGACTAAACAAAGTGAAGAATTTACAGGTCTGACCTGGAAAGGTGGTCAAAGTCAATCACTAATGAAAGGGGTGTGACTGGGTAAAGCTCATTAAGGACTAACACTTCCCAAAGTGAACTACATCTAGAGTCTAACAAAATTTCAGCTTTCAAAGATTTCGCTGCTCCTTGCATGTTTTTACTCATATTTGAGTGACTTGCGTTTTGAACTGGTGTAAAACGATTCTGAATTTGTGATACACCCTGCGGTGATCCTGTGTGATTGATGGGATGTAAAAAATCCAAGAACGAACTAATTAACTCCAAGCCTCACAGATGGCATGTCAACAGCGACAGTTGCCACACGTTTTAACAGATATTTCTTTTTTTTTCACGCGGCAAACAACCTGTCTACCTTACTGCGTTAATTCACAAATACAGCATGTGAGTTAATCACTTCATTTGGATGGAATGACACTCATGCCTGTCATCGCTGAAGCACATCAAAACATGCAGGGGTGTTTACGTAGTGCATAACAAGCGTAGACGTCAGTGTGCATGCCTGTGTGCACAACTGCGTGCCAGCACGTGTCTGTCCCTGCATGTCTGCACATCCGTGTCCCCATGCAATGCTGTGTCTAAGTCAGCGTGCCTGCCTCTGTTTATGGGCCAAAGGCAGGAGCAAACAAGCATCTCCCTGACTTTTCAGTCTGACGCCTGTTCCTTTTCAAACTAAACATTGTCGAAAGCCTCTCCATGCAGAGTAAAATATTTTCTAAGCAGCGCGTGTAAAAACCAAGTGTAGTGAGGTTCCACTGTTTCACCACACACAACACTCCCTTGTCAGCTGTAACACCTCCACAAAAGGGCCCTCAAACTGCAAGTGTAAAATACAGAAGATGTAGTCAGTGTTTTGACTAGCTTGTGAATCAAAGGAATTTGTGTACAGGTGATCAAAAGCATGCCCATGCAAGCTCACACACCTTTTCTTCAGTGCATTTTATTGATAATGAACACTTCCCATTTTTGCATTGAAAATAAGACACCATCACTGCTGACTGTATCGTTTGGGGCACAAAAGTGTATCACAAGTTCGTTGTTGTTATTGTGTGTCATCTTTTGCTTTTTCCTTCTTCTTTTTTTCTTTTTTTTGGGGGGGGGGGGGGGGGGGTAGGGAGAGTTTTTGTTGTTTCAGCTTTCATCAAACTACTGTCCCCTCCAGTTACATGGGAAAAGTGTAGGGAGAGTTTTTGTTGTTTCAGCTTTCATCAAACTACTGTCCCCTCCAGTTACATGGGAAAAGTGTAGGGAGAGTTTTTGTTGTTTCAGCTTTCATCAAACTACTGTCCCCTCCAGTTACATGGGAAAAGTGTAGGGAGAGTTTTTGTTGTTTCAGCTTTCATCAAACTACTGTCCCCTCCAGTTACATGGGAAAAGTGTAGGGAGAGTTTTTGTTGTTTCAGCTTTCATCAAACTACTGTCCCCTCCAGTTACATGGGAAAAGTGTAGGGAGAGTTTTTGTTGTTTCAGCTTTCATCAAACTACTGTCCCCTCCAGTTACATGGGAAAAGTGTAGGGAGAGTTTTTGTTGTTTCAGCTTTCATCAAACTACTGTCCCCTCCAGTTACATGGGAAAAGTGTAGGGAGAGTTTTTGTTGTTTCAGCTTTCATCAAACTACTGTCCCCTCCAGTTACATGGGAAAAGTGTAGGGAGAGTTTTTGTTGTTTCAGCTTTCATCAAACTACTGTCCCCTCCAGTTACATGGGAAAAGTGTAGGGAGAGTTTTTGTTGTTTCAGCTTTCATCAAACTACTGTCCCCTCCAGTTACATGGGAAAAGTGTAGGGAGAGTTTTTGTTGTTTCAGCTTTCATCAAACTACTGTCCCCTCCAGTTACATGGGAAAAGTGTAGGGAGAGTTTTTGTTGTTTCAGCTTTCATCAAACTACTGTCCCCTCCAGTTACATGGGAAAAATGTGCAGCAGCAGGAGCAGTGCTCTGAGGGACCCCCAGCCCAAGCATTTCCACCTTTCTTATACTGCACTATAGGATTCCAGTACATGCACTATAGGATTCCAACACAATAGGATTCCAGTGTGGCTGATCATCTACACATGCAAATGGACCCCAGCTTACTAGGCTAAAAAAATGATGATACATTACAGCAGGTACGTAACCTATACCAACCATCTGCTCTTCACGCTCACAAAACAAAGAAGAAGAAGAATCTTTACACCTGTATCTGCTGAGGATAAAACTCCAAGGCACCAACAATTTTCCCAAGCTGCATTTCAAACTGAACTGTATCTCCAACCGTAAAGGCTTCCAACCACCCAAATGAAAGTCCACTAGACAGCCTCTAACATCAACTCCAAATGGACAAAGCCGGCGAAAGTTAACAAAATGACTTGCAGCACCTGGGACAAGCTTCAGTGATTTGTAGCTGGCAAATGGAGAAGAGCAGTCAGGTGTACATAAAAGCAGAGTGGCAAACCCATTCATTTTTCACTAAGAGCGGAAGCTGATGCTGCCTGATCAAAGTAAAGAATGGAGGTAAAGTCATATTTTCATAAGTGCGTAGATGTATCCTGCAGAGCCACACGAGTTTACACAGTTTGAGCTTTCAAGAGAGGAGCAGGGGCCAGGGGAAGGAAATCACCAGAGTGAGTTACGACAAAAGTCTTACTACTTGTTTGCCACTGAGGCTGGGGTGGGCACAAAACTAATACTGCCTACAGAGGAAGAGGTCTTTGACAGAAACACATATATATATATCCAAAATCAAAGCTGCACGCATTAAACTTTTTCACACATTTCTGTTTCAGCCCAAAATTTAACCCAAGGATTACAAGAGGCGCAACCTAACATAGTTTGATCACATCCAAAATACAAGAGCACAATTTCCATTACCTTTTTCAAACTCTCATGTGACCTTAAAAATGAGTCACAGCTGCCAGAGCCAAAATGTAAGGTCTGACAGAGGTAATCATTGATTCAAAGATCAAGCTTCAACGGACTTTAAAAAAACAGTCTCACTTCAGACTGCAAAATACACAGGAGCCATTATGTTAAATCAAAGCTGCACGCATTAAACTTTTTCACACATTTCTGTTTCAGCCCAAAATTTAACCCAAGGATTACAAGAGGCGCAACCTAACATAGTTTGATCACATCCAAAATACAAGAGCACAATTTCCATTACCTTTTTCAAACTCTCATGTGACCTTAAAAATGAGTCACAGCTGCCAGAGCCAAAATGTAAGGTCTGACAGAGGTAATCATTGATTCAAAGATCAAGCTTCAACGGACTTTAAAAAAACAGTCTCACTTCAGACTGCAAAATACACAGGAGCCATTATGTTAAATCAAAGCTGCACGCATTAAACTTTTTCACACATTTCTGTTTCAGCCCAAAATTTAACCCAAGGATTACAAGAGGCGCAACCTAACATAGTTTGATCACATCCAAAATACAAGAGCACAATTTCCATTACCTTTTTCAAACTCTCATGTGACCTTAAAAATGAGTCACAGCTGCCAGAGCCAAAATGTAAGGTCTGACAGAGGTAATCATTGATTCAAAGATCAAGCTTCAACGGACTTTAAAAAAACAGTCTCACTTCAGACTGCAAAATACACAGGAGCCATTATGTTATTTCACACACACACACACACACACACACACACACACACACACACACACACACACACACACACACACATACTACAAACACAATGTAATGATTAATTATGTAGACAGAACTTATTGTCTATCCTGTTCTGCAGACTGTCATGTTGAAAACAGTTATGGTCATTATCCCTTCATACACTTCTGGAAACCTTTAAGCTCACACTAGGTATATAAATGTCAGCATCACTTACGTTTTACTGATTATGCCCAGTGTAATTCCCCCCCCCCTCCCCCCCCCAAACTTTCTTCTGTAACTGAAGACATTGATCTTCTGTTAAGGTTTGCCTGGGCTGCAACCCTGCTCTCCTCCCCCACCCACCCCCCCAACCACCCAAGGAATAATGTTGGTACATGCAGTATTTATATTAGTCACATGCTAGCCTGTTATTAACAGAAAAGGCAACAGGTGTAGGACAGCAGGGTATGCAAAGCATATATGTGACCCGTTCTCATGAAAATGAGTCTTAACTTAAAATTTGGCAGTTTGAGATATCTGCATGTCTCAAATCTGCGAGATCTGCCTGTTATTTTGATACTTAAATCACGTTTCTACTTTTTAAAAATGTGGATGTGATGTGTTTTTGAAGGTTGCATGTGTGGTGGAGGCCATTTTGAGAAAATCAACTTTAAAGTTTTTGCTGTGCATTAAGTAGTTTTTCTTTTAATCCTTAGCAGCAGGAGGTTTAAATGTACCAGTCTTTACTAATTTTGGCACAGGAACATATCAAACATTGGGGCACCTGAAGAGACTTGAAATTTCAACGTAAGTTATTTTTTAATACATTTTGCTAATGTTTCTAATCCCATGCTCTTGGTTTAAAATGAGCAAATTTGATCCGGGCAGAGTGAATAAAATGCATTTTAAACATATTTATTTAACTTTTCAGCGCATATCAGTGCAAACACGGCAAAGTTTAATGCTTATAGACTAGAATTTCACAAAAACATAAAAACACCCAAATAGACCTCCACCAGCTGCTTTTGACTTTTGCACAGTAAGCCGGCTTTGAGTTAAGACTCAATTGGCGAGAACGGTCACATATGTTGCTCCTGTATTTCTCGTCTTAGGGTGACCAAGTGTGATCAATACGCATTAAAATGCAAGAACTATAGGCACTGTGTGTGTGTGTGCGCGTGCATGTGTGCAAATTACTAAATATGCTAGTATCTGTGGTTGTGGGTGTGCATGGGCAGGCATGCAAGGACCTATATTACATACTGTTCCTGCATTTGATGCCTGTTTTTGTGCTTTGTACGAAACGTATAACAAATGTATTTTTATTATAACAGTTATTAAATGAACTCTGTGACTGATGAGCGAGAAGGAAAATTTCTGCATGCCAAGAGACAACATTGTCTTGTACTGTATTATGCCTCTGTGTCTGATAAGACTTTAAGCCCTGTCATGCAATCACAAAGCCAGCCCCAAATTTGAGTTCCAAAGTTTTAATCAGTTACCAAAGCACTGTTTTCAAGTAAGCTTAATCCCTCAAAAGTCATCCCTTCAGACCAGACTATAACTGATCTATTTTTAACAGAACACAGGTGTTACTGAGGTCTTTATTTAAAATGTTACCCAGGCCCACTGGGCTAAATGGTGGCTGATTTCAGTGTATTCACCACAAAATTTGTGAACCCAAAAGTCCTCATGCTGAAAAACAAATGTCTTCAGACTTTCTCAGAATCTGACATTTTGAGCTGGGAGGTATTAATCTGTTGCTGACGAAATAAATAATCCCTCTTTTAGAATGGCAGTCTTGTCAAAATGTCAGGCACAACTCATTTTGCAAGAGAGAAAGAGTTGGTAATTACAACTGTCCTATCCTCTCAACTGCATAGGTCACATCAGTATGCCAGAAAGAAAGACATTTCTGAGTGTGTGTGTGTGTGTGTGTGTGTGTGTGTGTGTGTGTGTGTGTGTGTGTGTGTGTGTGTGTGCTTAGAATAGTCTCTAGGGACAAGATTTTGCACTTTAAAAATACTTTTTATTATTATTATTAAATGATTTAGTATTGATGTACGCATTTACAGTACTTGTGCTTCTTCTTCTTTTTTAATCTAAAAAAAACTTTTAAAAAACTGTCATGTTTTATCCTGGCTTTTTATCATGTTGATATTGATGTATTCATTTATAGTACTTGTGCTTTTTTGATTGTCAAGTGGATTTTGATGTTGATAATGTACAGCGCCACAAGCTCGTCAATTATCATGGGGTATAGCGCAATATAAGAGTTATTATTATCTATTGGTACAATATATTAAGTCTCCAGTGGTGCAGCAATGGATTTTTCTCCCAGAGTCAACTTCCAGTGCAGACTCTCTTGCAGTGTCCATAAAGCCCTGTGTGCAATCCCATACAGCAACATCTGTGCTCACATAAAAAATTCCAACCACTGGCAGCCTCACTGTTGTTTGGACACATGAAACTACTGCATTTACCGGCAGAAATGGGTAAAACTGCCCTTGAGGCTGCTGTGCCTTATCTGGGTAAAGCAACCCAGAGTTTCCAGCAAGAGGCAATGAAGTACTGAACTGTCTATATCTAGGAATCCAAGCACGACTAAAAAATTTAAAAATGAACAGTGCCAAGCTGTTCAGCCTGCCTTTTTTACAGGGGAGGACAGACAATTCCATTTTAATCTCATCAAGTACAGTGCACAAGGTGGAACTTGGTTTTTCACGCCCATCAACCAGGACAGTTATATCAGGGCGAAGTACTTACGCAAAACCTTTGCAAAAAATATACGAAAACACACACACACACACACACACTCACAGAGTAGTAATTATTTAGTGGCGTTTTCATTCTCCCAACTCATAATGCTTACTTCCGCACTAAAATAATTTCTTTCATCGTTTTCAGAGCTACCATTCAGGTCAGACCCTTTTTAGCTGTGTACATAACATGCACTGAATTTGACCTGCATACATGAAAATGCTAACAGCAATACATACACCAGTCAGTAACAAGACTTATTACACACAGTTTTTAACCAAGTGGCTGATGTATTGATTCAGCAGCGTGCCTGAGGTGCATCTTGCAAGCCAACAACAGGTGATTTATAGAACTGACAGTACTCCCTGGGCTGATGGCAGCTGTTGCATTTTGAGGCACACTGAAATGTAGGTTGAAATGACAAAGTGCTTGACACTTACATTTACAAACACATAAAAGGTTCAACATAATGCTATTTATCTGAGCAAAACTCAACATGCAAATGTTCGGGGTTACTTACATTTACACTAGAAGAGGAAGAGAATGCTAAGAGTGTGTTTACTTATTCACTAGTCACTGATCTATTTGCTTTGTTGCTCATTGTTTTGTTTCTGTGTTATAAATTTACCTGTTCACACTCCAGGCATCAGTTATTGATCTGGTTCACTAAACTGATTTATTTCTTTAAAATACTTTACACTTGTATTCTTTTCATTCATTCACAAACATGCCTACATTCACAGTCAATGTCTGTTAATCTATAACCATTCATGATTTTCTTGTTTTGTTTTGTTAATTATGCTGGGGGTGGGGGTTGTATTTCTGTTCACCAACTGATGCAGTAATCATTAA
The DNA here is from genome assembly GCA_963584105.1 of Alviniconcha strummeri. Classification (NCBI taxonomy): domain Eukaryota; kingdom Metazoa; phylum Mollusca; class Gastropoda; family Provannidae; genus Alviniconcha; species Alviniconcha strummeri. The sequence goes on from OY757543.1 coordinate 11,196,709, forward strand.
ACGGATCATTTATTCTTATTTTTTATTCACATTGACAGCTCTCTTTATTGTGAATAGCTTTCTTATTTGCCACGGTGAACTGAAGATTTCCAGAAAAAGGAGGGACATATTTTGTGATTTTTTCTTTCTTCTTCTTCACTGCAACAGTTTCACCCCCCCTGATGTGTAAGACAAACAACACACTCTCTTCAGCTAAGTGCTATGTGCTTACCAGAATGGACAGGTAGGCGAAAAGAAAAAGTCAAATTCTACCAGAATGGACAGGTAGGCGAAAAGAAAAAGTCAAATTCTGAAATTATACAAATTGCAATATGTGTGCGTGCGCGCAAGCGTGCATGAGTGTGTGTGTTTGTGTGCATGTACATGGTTGTGTGCCTGTGTCTGTCCATGTGAGCACTGGTGTGTGGGTATGGGGGTGGGGGTGGTGGGGTTGGGGGGGGAGGGGGAGGATGAAGGGGAATGTTTGTGTCTATTTTGTGTGTGTATGTGCGTGGCACATACATGTGTACATCAGTACGAGTGTATTGATGTTTGATACTCTATGCTGTTTCCTTAGAAACAGCTGCCAGTGTACACACACATATACCTCCACGAAACCATTAGGCCAAAGCACGTGTTGAAAATGTAGCTTTTGGTGAAGATGCAATGTATATCCAAGGTGGATTCAGGCGCTGGCACATCATTTTGTTTTCCATAGATCAGGGTACTGACACCACTTGGGGTGAGCAGCCTCTTAGTTTTCTTTTTCATGTTGTCAGCGTGAATCATTGTGATGCAACACTCACAGTCACATACACATTATCTTCTTTTAAAAACATCATTTACAGTCAGTTAACTTATTTACAATTCATTTATTCATTCATGCGTTGCCTTAATCAAACATTCATGTTTGCAAGTTAATATTCACTTTTCACCAAGGTCATTACAAGTGAATAAAACCCCACCTCAAGAACAATGGAAAATGCTTTGATGGCTGAAATACCAAAAACAGTGTCCAAGAAAAATGAACGGCATGATAACACATTTTATATATATATGTGTGTGTGTGTGTGTGTGTGTGTGTGTGTGTGTGTGTGTGTGTGTGTGTGTGTGTGTGTGTGTGTGTGTGTTATTCAGATGTAAAACATGCAAAAATATCTCCCTTGAATATATCTATGGTCAAAGTGGAAGAAACAAAACAAAAAACTTTTACCCTAAAGTATGGTCACAATCACAAGCCAACAATAGTTCAAGTAAAGTAAGTACTACTCATTCATAGTTGTTATCCAAAGTTTAACACTATTGTTAAACTGATTGCTCATAGTCCTGTAAGTTTGTATAACTTACTAATATATATATATATTTCCCTTTTTGTGTGTGTTTTGTTTGTTATTTTTGTTGTTCTAATATCACATTGCTGGGAACAAACATGAAATAAAACATTGATTATCCAAAGGTTTAAACTTATCACATTGATGATGTCCAAGCTAACTACAATAACCAGAACAGACATGAAATAAAACACTGACTGATTATCCAAAGTGTTAAAATTTATCATATCGATGGTGTCCAAGCTAACTGCAATAACCAGAACAGACATGAAATAAAACACTGACTGATTATCCAAAGTTTTAAATTCATCACCTCAATGGTGTCCAAGCTAACTGCAATAACCAGAACACACATGAAATAAAACATTGACTGATTATCCAAAGTTTTAAATTTATCACATCAATGGGCACAAAATCTTTTTTTTCTTCTTATTTCATGCCACTTTGCTAATCAAAAAAGCACCTTTGCTAAAAACTCAATTATGTTTGGGATTTGTACCCTCATCTTTCCCAAAACTATCACAACAAAACACAAAATTAATAAAATCATGCTAAAACATCTGATCCACCTTGTCTGAAGGAGATTTTTTTTATTTTTATTTTTTTATAACAAAGTCAACAGGGAAGGCAAAATTTAGCAACAGCAGAATACCCAGAAACAGATGAAGCATGCAAGTTGACCATTTACGTTCTGCCTCACAGCAGAAGGCAAATTACAGCTTGTGCTGTTGAAATTTACCAGCACAGAACAGCATGTCTGTTCAAGGGCACAATTAAAACATACAAGCTTTACCGAACGTGCACAACTGAAAACTGGTTAGTTCCCTTGTACCTCTCAGAACTGAGACTTGCAACACTGCAACCATGTCTGTTCCTTACTGATTCATTCATCCAGTGTTACCCAACCAGGTACATGCCTGTAGGAATATTGCAAATGATGTGTGTACATCATGCCTGATATGTGTACATGCTTGATGTATGTTTTGTCCTTTTGTGCTGGAACTGCTTTTGTATTACCAGGACTGTGACTGTAATATCATGTTACACTTATTAAGCCAGCAAGTGCTTCCCAGAAACTTATATAACATTATCATCCTGTTCACATACTACTTTTATAAATCTGGCAGTTTGTGTATGTGCTTGTATGTGTGTGCATGTGTGTGTGTGTGTGTGTGTGTGTGTGTGTGTGTGTGTGTGTGTGTGTGTGTGTGTGTGTGTGTGTGTGTGTGTGTGTGTGTGACTCTCCTGCTCCTCACTCCAACAAACAAAAAACTAAGCATTAAAATAAAAACAAAACAAACAACTGTATAACAATACATGTCACCAAACTAAAACTGATCAATTTAACAGAATAACCAAAGTTCATGCAAACCATTTTTAATACCTCATTTGTATTCTTTCTAACATATTCTCCCTGAAAAAAGAGAAACTTGCAAACAGAACAAAAATTATGTGTGAAAATCCAGTCTCCATCCATGCAATCTTAAAAGTTAAAATTCTGAGTTTTACCATGTTTGTCTTGTCAATGCAAACCATTAAGACCGAGGTTATCAAGGGGAGTGAGAGGTTTGTAAAAAAAAAAAAATTTGCTACTGAAGACTGCAACAAACAAAACTGATTGTAGAACCAACAGATTTACTTTATATCTTTCCCAAACAATCGTATTTGCCTCCCAAGTTTTTCCTACAGTTTCTAGTCCTGTAACAGTGTAAGTGTAACTAAACAGAACAGCTACTTCCAAAACTAAAACAACCTGCTCAAAAGACCACAGTTGAACCAACAATGTTCCCTGTCAACACAGTTGTGTCCACAGTAGAAGGGGAATTCCACTGGTTAGATCTTGAATATTCCAATGATGGCAAATTCATCCTTTGCTTCTGGGTGTACACATCATACATACCCACAAACTCAGCCCAAAACTTCCAAGTGCATCACCAACAGCAGGCCAGGGGGAAAAGTGCAAGACAGCACTCACTCTGACTTTTATAAATTTACCAGAACCTAATTCCATTTGAGTAACAGCCCTTGTGGGATATGGTATCACCTTTAGGCTTTACAAAGTTTCAATCACTGCAAAATCAGATTTCACAAACTGGGACAGGTGGCCTTCAACAGACTAACAGGTGGCCTTCAGTGGACTGTGAACTTTCCTGTTTCAGAGGCTTTGGGTACAGGCAACCATGTTATACACTGTACAGTATATTATAATATCTTTGGTGTTGATTTGTATAACTCTGTTGCCAAAGAATATGGCATTTTATTTTAATCCCCCACCCCCCACCAACCCTTTTTTTTTCTTTTTTTCTTTTTTTGTGTGTGTGGCCTTTATGCAAGCAAATTTATGTGACAGAATTACCATTTAAAAGATTTACACAGCTTTAAATTTCATGCAGCATATCATTATCAAATAAATTTGCAAACGGCTAGGGCAATAGCAAAATTAACCTGGCATGGTCTTTGCTATAATTATATTTATAAACTAAAGAAGCCAGTGTCAGCATCTACCACTCCCCTCTTAACCCTGCATCAGTACAGACATGCAGTTTAGGGACTGGTGCTGAACTCCTTGAAAAAAAGCAACGCAGTAGGCTTAGGTTTAAAATTTTCATCCAAACAGTATTATGTGTTTTGTCCATGAATAAAGAGTGGAGAGCATCATCTATATCTACAATACACTGTTATAGTTAATCAAATGTTTATCATGTTTATCTTCTGGGCCCTGATTACTAAGAATAATTATATTATGGCTGCATAGTAATTCTGAATGCAGGCACTGCATTATTATTTAGATCTCTATTACTCAAACCCCTACCCATGCCATGGCCATGAGACCAAGCTCCTCATCCCCCCATTTTAAGACCGAAACCTACAAGAAAAGTTCTTCTTGTCAGCAATATGCTTGTCAACGTGAAACATCATCCCATCCTATGCACCAGATGCAGACTTCCCCCAGGCCATAGCCACTATTAAGGCCTGGTTGACAAATGTCTAGTCCCATCGCCTGTTTTTGCCAGCTTTCCTGTAGTATCCCCAGGTTTTATTCAATTTCTTTAATTTTATGCACACCACCAGTTGTGGAATGTTGCCCAAACCCTAAGGGTGTGCTTGATGACAAAAAACAAAACAAAAAACTGTACAGTGTGCTACAATTTACAAACCAGGCCTTGAACATATTTTCTGAATATATCTATTGTATACACTGTAGAAAGCCAATGTGCTACAGTTTAAGATGTAGACATCTATACACAGTCCTCTGTATGAAACTATATAAACTGTGGGCGCCTGTGTGTACAGGCATGCAAAAAGAACACACAGGCACGTTAAAGATCCCATAGTCCACGCCAAAAATTCAGTGGATTATGGAAACACCAAAATAAAATAATCCAGTTTGCACTAAGTGTCAGTCCTCTGAATGTTGAAGTTGAACACTATATGAAAGACAAAGACATCATTACATGACACACGTGTGTGTGTGTGTGTGTGTGTGTGTGTGTGTGTGTGTGTGTGTGTGTGTGTGCGTGCGTGCGTGCGTGCGTGCGTGCGTGCGTGTGTGTGTGTGCGTGTGTGTGTGTGATTTGTCGTAGTAATAATAATAACAATAATGGAAATTTTTAAAGCGCCTGCCCTGCGGCTCAAAGCGCTGAACAAGCATACACACATAATAACAGTACAGGAACAAAATTCGCGCTCAGTAGATCTGAACAATTACATGTTATGAACGGCAACATAAGGAAAGAAAAGTGAAAGGATGTTTACTTTGAACTTCGTGTGACTTTGTCAGTATATCCTGTACATCAGCCGAATAGCAGGTGACAAGTGCCAAATACTTACTGTTGCCATGTTTATAAACGATGGGGTTTCTTTCTTCTGAAACCGAGAATGCTGCTCTGATTTGCGAATTTCTGACAGAAGGTTATGCGGATCAGGACGACATGACAGTTCTCACACAGTTCAAGGTCATTGTCAGGTCAGCCACAGTTACATTGAACCAATGGTTCTGCTCGACACATTTCTAAGTGAAGGAAGGTGAAGGACGTTCCAACTAGCGTGTTGTAAGGATAGTCAAGCAACAAGATAAGGCAGGGTGAATTAATGCAACGAAGAAAGTGTCTGCCGTACTGAAGGACAGAAGTTTAGGTAATCTGTAATGCTGCGCATAACATCTGTGGCATGTGCATTTACAGACCGATGAGCTGTTTTGAAGTCAGTAATGATCTGTGCTTTATAATCAATGATGATAAGCATTATCAAAGCTCGTTCATAATCTCGCTCTCTTCTTCTTTTTCTTCTGTACTTCATCACTGTGAAGACTAAAACTTCGAATACATGTTGGGCTGTTTGGTGTTTCCGTAATCCATTGTACTCTGGTGCGGATTACAGGATCTTAAATCATTTAAATAATAACAATGGTACCCTTATAGAAGTTATACAGCGTCTACCCCTACGGCCATAGGCGCTTTACAATGAAAATGGCCAAATAGGCTACAATATAATTATTAATATCACTGAAATATGCACACACACACACACACACACACACACACACACACACACGACAGTGTCGGGGGGGGGGGGGGGGGGGAGCTGAAAGAACAAGTCATGATCACAAAAGAAAGAACAAGTGTGAGACAGAATTTCAAGCATTGACTGATTGAGTTGTGACACTGTGAGTAAAGGTATGTTTTGAAAGAAGAGAGGGTTGGGCAGTGTCTGTTAGAGTAATGCAGTTTATGCCAAACTTGGGGTCCATAGGCATAGCAAGATATTATAATGTGTGTATGTAGTCTTTTACATGCAAGTGTATGCACATGGGGGGACCACAGTTTATATTTATAGTTTCATCTGAAAGACTTTTGGGGAGTCTGGATAGAATATGACTCCAGACAAATCTTGGGATGGGCACAGAGCCTAGCAGTAGCATGTAAATTGTAATGGTCACCCCATCTGTGTGGTGACCACACTGAATCTTGCTTAACTTGGCTTTGTAAGACCAGGTATGTTTGGTGGGCATCAGCAGCTCACTGTCTCTCTCCCTGGACATTTTTCACTCTTTCACAAATTCATGATAATGTTTTATCAACTTACCTTTTTGCTAGGTTAATATTGGGGATCAACACATTTTGATGAAAGGGCAACCAAACTGAAGAGAGTTGGTGCAGAGCAAGAACAGTCACTCTCAAAAGCCAAGTTAAGCACTGATTATGTTAAAATGAACATATTTATAAGGCAAACACATTCAAATGGAATGAAAAGAGCTGGCATACAAAACCAAGCATTATTACATGATGAACGAATATCAACAAAATTGACTACATCATAAGGCATATATATATATACTGATAGAATTTACAATGCATAAATATATTTAAGCACTTGAAATAACTATTGTTTGCAGAATGATTCTGCTGTGCAGTTGACTGCAAGATAAAAATCAGATTTACATCACTCACCAGTGTCATCGTACTGATGTCTCTCGATAGCATTACAGTCTGGGTGTTTGGTGAGCAGCCTTGAGACATGTTGGTAAGAGGTGGAACCTTTTGCAACACTGATGTTGATTGCAGTTCACGTTTGATGCGTCCTGTGAGTCTGAAGTCCACTAGCAGCGGGACTCTGGGTTTAAATGTCTATCTCACTATATTTCTGAAAACAAATGCAATGACTTTCAGTTGCTGCTGAAAATCCATGACGTTAGTGTCAGCTACTATAGATGTTGTTAGCTGTTTTGTATACTGCAGTGCTTGTGCTCTTGTTAGGAACTTAGGGTAAAGCACCTAAATATCATGGAGTCAAACCCCAGGTCCAGCTAAACTTAGGGTAAAGCACCTAAATATCATGGAGTCAAACCCCAGGTCCAGCCATTTTACATCGACTAGTTTCAATTTGTGTACTTGCAGTTACGGCATCCAGTCATTAGATGAGGACTGAGAAAGGAGGTGGCATGGATAAGCAGGTAGCAGACTTAAGATCAAAAGAATACACATTTGCAGATTCAAATCCTGTTTGGACAATAAAGTTTTTAACCATGTGACCTTAAAAGAGGGTCTCTCATGAATGAGACTGGTCTTTTATCAGCATCTCCACAAAACAAGCAGTAAATGCTGGAGTCCAGCATGTCACAGGTGTGCCCATGTTAGGGTCATGTAAGAGGTTCTAAGGCAGGTGATGATCATAATATACAGATCATGCCATTTAGACCTATAGTTTGCCATGCCACTCTGGTAGTTGGCAGCCCTGCCAGTGTTGTAAGTGTGTTTGAGTAGCATCATAAAAAAAATTCACAAGCAACCTAAGAAAGCAAAATATGTGGCACTTTCAAACACAAGACCATTACAAGCTATGCATGTGTGAAACAAGTTAATTCTGTAAGTCTGTGGAACAGATCAAAGTCAAACACAGAATGAAGGGAGAAAGCTTTTATCTTTCACAAATGGCAAATGGAGAACAGAATAATACAAGTAGCTCAGGCTGGTTATGTAATTAAATGTGTGTGTGTCAAATAACATGTCTTACCACAATACTGAAGTTGCCTCCCTTCATTACTAAGGTGCCAGTTTAAAAAAAGAAAGAAAGACTGTTTTATTCAAGAAACACCACTTCTCTTTTCTGGCATCTGCAAATCCACAACAAATTAGTTTCATATAGAAGCCTTCAGAATGACAATCCAGACAAAAATCTCTAATCCTATTAAATTTTAATCCTCAGTTTCTTTATGTGACTTTTGACATTAAAGTTTTTAGAACTAGGTGACCAAACCAGTATGTCTGACAATATAGGGTACATATAATATAAAGCACTGACATGATATGTCTTGGCCTGTCCTTAATATAGTCCTAAGCCTGATGGTTTCTGTGGACATTAAGCACCAAGTTTATTTAGTTACTTATCTGAGTGTTACTTTGGTATTAGCTGTGTGCTGGTGTATTTGGGTCTCACTGATATGAACGAACCTGTGTAGTCCTCTACTTCTCTCGAGGTATGGGAGAATGTGTACTTGTCTGTAACCAAGACAGTGTAAAACGGCAGTCCTTTTTTTGGCTAGGGCATGTGCACCGAAGTGCAGATGTGACAGACCTCAAAGGAAGAGTGACGTACTTCCTCAATGGATTGCCCTGATATAACCATGCTGGTTGACTGAGCACATTTACTCCTCATTGGACCCTATTTTCAGTCAGTTGAAACAGCATGTCAGGGCTTAGCAAAAGCACAACCTGGGAATTTTTAGTGTGTCCCCTGGGACCCAGGAGACTAGGTTTGGTGCATCTTTTTTCAGTTCTAGTGTGTAAGGGACACACAAATGTGTGTTACTAGGAGCCCTGAATTGTCACAGCTTGATCAGAAGGGAATTCAGGTACATGTGTATTATGCAAGCACCAGATAAATGATTATGAAATGAATGGGGTAATACTTATAGTATTAGTAGCATGGCTTTGGAGGGTATGATACTATCTGACTAGCTGTGGCACCATCCACCAGTGTGTTGTTGATGTGAACTGTGAGTGAAGTTTATGTAATTTTTTCACAAATGTGGCATTACATTTCACCAGCAAGGTCCCGTTCAGTTATGTAACACTGACTCTGGCTGATTTAAATCACATAATGCGGAATACAACCAGAAATTGCATCATAGGTCAGTAAAAAATGCATACAGCTTACAAGTTCATTCACATAAAGAGAGCCAGGGTTTCCATGGCAACTTTTATGAAGGAGAATAGGAGCATTGTCATAGCATCTCATGTGAGTACAGGATTACCAAAGCATTTTGCTGCTATCCATCATTTTTCACCCTATCTGAGGGCTTAAGGAATAAAAAAATTGTGTGCTGCTTTTTTTGTTGTTGCTTTGGGTTTGTTTAGTTTGTTTATTTTCATTGCCACAAATGTACGACCACAGACCTGCTGGACAACTGACAACACCAGGAAGTATCAAATAACCAATCGCACAGGGTTTAAAAAAATAAGTTTTATTGCCTTATTTATTTGTTTGTGAGCCGGTTTGGCCTAGCAGTAAGGCATTAGGCTGGTAAGCAGAAGGACCTTGGTTCGATACCGCTTCGGCTCTCCTTTCTCTTCAAAAAGGTTGTGGTTTGAGGACACTGTCTTGTGACTTTGTCCATCACTTCCTACTGAAACATTAAAAATGGCTCATTGCTGCCCATCTTAATGCAGGAATCATTCTGGTGGTGACAGTGTAGCGATAGGTATATAATCTCCCTCTCCCCCCACCTTCATACCCCCTCCCCCACCTTCTCCCTGTCCCTAATAAGCCTTATGGTTTCTGTGGACGTTAAGCACCATGTTTACTTACTTACTTCATTTATTTGTTTATAACTAAAATGCTGGTCAGCAGTGAGTGTGACTCAGCCGGTCACTTTTTTTTAAGGGACAGTGGCCAGATCATGAAGTGACACAGGGCGGTGGCAACATGCATGCATACATGCTTTTCTATGCAAAATGTCGCATTTAGTGTGACACCGTAGTCATGGTTAATGGTGTAAACTGTGATCACTGTGATTTTGTCACAAGCACAGTCATGACACACTGTTACACCCACAGTGCAATACAGGTATTCATAAGCTAAAACTTTTAAGGCTTATCAGGGACTGGACCCATATAAATCATTAGATATGCAGGTGAAACTGGGCAGTTGGTGGGTATATGGTATCCATAGATCTGTTTCTGGTTAAATTTATCTCTGTACATACTACATGCATACATACTAGCTGCTGTGTTAGTGTCGTTTATAAAATGCTAATTGGTAGACTGTAAATCAGTAAATGTTACTGAAATCTTTTTTTGTGACAATGTTGGTGGTGGGAATAGTTCTACTGATTTTGCTGGTAGTGCATGCGAGAGAGAATGAATGAATAAACTTTATTTTACAAGGGCAGTGGAGTAGACACAGGGTCATTTTACATCCTACCCAAGAGAGAGAGAGAGAGAGAGTGCCTGTATGTGAGTGTGTGTACTGGGTGTAGGCATGGGCAGCATACATCCATGCATGTGTGTGCGCTCCATAAAACTGCTTGAATGTGAGGTTTTCTTTACCCAGCCTTGTTTGCATAGTCTGTGTGTACTAGTTGAGTTCAGTGTTGCTTTACCTCCACAGAAAATATATTATGGGGGGAGCCCAGGATGGCCATCTCAACTTTTACGTTGCTTTTGAGCTCTGTGTGTGCTAGTGGCTGTATTTCTGGTTTGGGGTGGAGTTTCTGTGGGTATATTGTGGCTGATTTTTTTTATTTTGTTGTTGGTATTTTCAACTCTACTGTCCAGTGTCTGTGTACACCTGGCACTGTCAGCAGGCATTATTTAGGGAGATTGTTTTTGGTTAAAATTTCCCCCCATTTGTGCATCATAATTGCAAGATAGAATCTGGGTTAGAACCTCTCTTTTTTCATGCAAATCCTTTTCTCAACCAGTTGATCTCAATATTTCAACCTGAGAATTATTTTGACTTAACCCACCTAGTTTTGTTGATTATTTCTATCTGTTGCTAGTATTTAAGAAAAAATAATATGGCATTTGGTGATTTGGGGTGGGGAGTGGGGGAGACACAACCTACTCACATCTGCAGGCCCCTTAGGCTTTGCACCTTAAAATCCTGGTTTGCAAAATATACACAAACGTTTTAGAAGTTGCATGAACAAAGTCAGTTCTTAAATGCATTTTCGATAATATATATATATTTTTTTTAAATGCCTGTTTACAAACAGACCTGGATCGGCACTGCATTGCTGTTAGGTGTTTATGCAAAGTCAGCTGTGTCAACCTGTATGTTTAAAGAAGCCCTCATCCCAAAGTGTAATGTGAAACAGATGCTTTTCAAAATGTAATGAACAGTTAGGTGTAATTCAGGTGAGTATTTAGTGAAACTGTTGAAAAAGTGATCCTGTGTCAGACCAGAAGCTCAGAAAACAAAGCCACCCTTCTAGAAAAGGATACTGTTGCTTCATAAGCAGTCTGTCAGCTGTGGGGGTTATCTAAGGGTGAGAAATCAGACAGGAAATGTGTTGGAAATAAACACTGCTCATTTCGAGTTAGGGTGTCTGGCAGATGTGGACCATATTCATTTGGTGCCAGTAACTGTGGATGAATTTGTATTGAACTAAAAGCTCTTTACAATAATAACCAAAGTTTCTTGAGTTTTTGTGGCTGGGACCCTCTCTCAATGTCATAGGAGAGTTTAGAAAAAGTAATGAATATTCATTTTTTTCCATTTCTTTATGTCATCTGTGAATGATTATGAGCATCATTTTGCTTTGTGTGTGTGATTTTAATTGGCAGCAGGGGATAGCTCCGTAGGTCACTAGGTGGTTAGAGCATCAGACTCATGATCAAAAGGTCATGGGTTCAAGTCCCTTCAGGAGTGGCGGGATAGTTTTCTAAACGGACAACCTTCTGTGCAGATTCTTATGTCTGTATCCATTCCACCATGTGAGCATGTAAGAGATTCGGGTCATACTCCCAAAGTGCAGGTGGCAGGTTACAGCTAAGCACACATGCGCCTTACATGTATGGCTTCAAATGAAGTGACACTGTAAACTAGTGCATGGTTGTATGGTGTACACAGAACGTGCACCGAGACAGCAGCATTTTCACGTGTTGGAAATAAACACTGCTCATTTCGAGTTAGGGTGTCTGGCAGATGTGGACCATATTCATTTGGTGCCGGTAACTGTGGATGAATTTGTATTCAAATAGCGCTGGCAGTACACCACTTTGGTGCGGGGGGGGGGGAGTGCGATAAAAATATCACAGTGACTTAGGCACAGAGCGGGGAATATTTACGGACATGGCGACAAACAGCACGAAAGTTGGTGCTGACGTGCCCAAGAAAAAAGATCAAAGAGGCAGCTGGTTGGCATTAGGCCAAGTGGAACACTAAAAAAAAAAAAAAAATGTTTTAAATCTCATTCTAATTTTTTCGGTTGATCTTTTTGCAGTTGAAGAAATTGGTTCTTGTTTTAACGTCCCGTCACATGGTCGCCTGAGAACGACCAGTTAGAGAAAGGCCTTCTTAGGTGTATCACGGTGTTGGAAAGTTAGTTTTTAAGAATTTTGATTGTGAATTCTCACCTGTAGTTATTCTCACAGAATCACGTACACATCCACGGATCCAACCTGGCATCGAGGTACGGGTTGCCGTTAATTTGACCTGTCACAGTGTGATACTACTGCATGTCACGCTCAGTCCAAGCTGGCTGTTTCTAGGAAACACATAATCCATGCACTGGATACCATCCTTCTAGTCACACTCTCCTGTCCCCCGGGCTTATTGTGTGGCACGATAGGGCGTGTTACTTTGTGACTGTAACCGTGTCATCAGTCAGGTATCTTGCACACACCATGCGTCAGTCAGACGTTATGTAGGTGACGGGTGCAGTTCAGCTAGCACGTAGAGATAGCACACGTCTAACTTCTGTTGACAGAGCTGTTGAAAATAAAGACGGGAGGGTTAGGTAGCGGGGCTGGCACAGTACTGGCTTGCGTAGGCCTACGTGCCGGAGTCTTAAGGCACCTTGATGGGAGACTTCAGAGGGCTATTGTGTCATACGTTGTGAGCACGCGGTCACATGTCCTGCATGGTCTTCGCAGTTCTAAAGAGTTATTGCTTCTCGTGACGCTTATCTTACGAACCAATAACTGCGACTGCCGAGCGACCCGGAGACTGGGATGGGTAAGGGTGGAAAGGTTGAAAGGAGAGGGTACAATAAGAGGCGTTTAGGCCTAACCGAAAGAGAGCGGCTTGCCATGCACGAACACAACCAACGCCTAAATTAACTGACTTGGTTCATGTTCATTTAGTTTTGGAAAGAGTGCGTGACCATTTTGACTGCCGCGTTTGTGTGTGTGTGTGTGTGTGTTTTAACTGCTAACTGTGCCAGAAAAATTTCACGTGGTAAAGGCTATACGTGTACATTTTGTAGTGTTTGTTCGTTTTTGTTGTTGCTTTTTTCTTTTTTTTTCTGTTGTCGGGTTGTTGTTTTGTGTGGGTGTTTTACAGTATCAACTTGAATCGTGTGTTATTTTCAGCAGCCTGTTATCTTCTACATGTGCCCTATCACATCAGCACGGTAAAGCGAAGGGCAACCATGATTTGTGTGGCACATATAGCCCTATTTCAGATAAACGTGCATGGGGGGGGGGGGGGGGGGGGGATAGCTCAGTGGTTAGAGCACCGGACTCGTGATTGAAAGGTCGCGGGTTCGAATCCCTGCTGGAACGGCGGGAGAATTTTCTTCTCCAGGGTCGACTTTCTGTGCTGACTCTTATTTCGGTATCCGTTCCACCCCCGTGTTACCACAGTAGCACGTAAAAAATCCCGGTCATTCTGCCAAAAGTGCAGGTGGCAGGTTACAGCTAAAACACGCATACACCTTACGTAAGTGGATTTTATTGAACCGTGCTTCGGCATTGGTCACAACTTGTCCCTAATATGTCAAATGACATCTGAGGACATTAAGCATCAACTCATCATCAACGTGCATGGCAGCTTTCCTCGTATGGTGTACGACTAGAGCAAACTCAGTCCAAGCACAGTTTTACGACATCCTCCAAATGAGGAAGGTGCCACTGGAAAGCGGTGCTCAGAGATGATGACGAGTTGATGCTTAATGTCCTCAGATGTCAGTTGACATATTAGGGACAAGTTGTGACGAACGCCGAAGCACGGTTCAATAAATCTTTACGTCCACGGAAACCAGAAGGCTCGTTAGGACGGACAGCCCAGGACGTCCACCTCAGTCGACTCTCACACAGCTCCTGAACTATACTAGATGCTCAGAGTGTGTTCCAAATACTTTTGTACCAAGCAACGTGCTCAAAGACGGCAGAAATTACAAGACAACGCGAGGTCACAAAACACTTGCTTTTGAGGGTCTTAGCCAATGTAAACCAAAGAATAGAATAGCATTTTAAGGCTTATAGTATTTAAAGCACCGAGTGCAAAAAGTACGGAGTATGTATATATGTTTGTTCAGTGTTGCTTTACGTCCAGAGACCGTACGGAGTAACGGACTATTAGGGACCGGGAGCCCAGGACGTCCACCTCTTCTTTTACACAGCTCCTGAACTCTGATGCATGTCTAGTAAACATGGTACTTAACGTCCACAGAAACCACAAGGTTTATTAGGAAGGGGGTGGGGGGGGGGTATGGAGGTGGCGGAAGAGGGAGATTATAGACCTACCGCCACACTGTCACCACCAGAATGATTCCTGCATTAAGATGGGCAGCGATGAGAGCCATTTTCATGTTTCAGTAGAAAGTGATGGACGAAGTCACAAGACAGTGTCCACAAACCACTTCCTTTTTGAAGAGAAAGCCGGGAGAGCCGAAGCGGTATCGAACCGAGGTCCTTCCGCTTACCAGCCTAACGCCTTACCGCTAGGCCAAACCGGCTCACGACGCATGTCTAGTGCGCTTTCCAGTTGAAAACCACGTGGCAGAGGCCGCAGCAGACTTGTCCTCGCATGACCTCGTCCCGCTGGTGTGTTAGCGCAACCTGACACACAATGAGGTTTGCAGGGGCAGATATATATATCATTATATGAGGAAGTAGTTTACAGTGGAAACGTGAAACTGTTGCTAGAAGGTTGAGGTTTCCCGGCTGTGGGGTGCCCAGTGAACAAAGCAATTTGCAACATGTGTGGCCTAGATGCCACAGAGTGTGTAGGCTATTGTATCTTGCATGCAGAGCTCTGCAACACAATCAGGCTCTCATAAAAGAATAGAGAATCTATGCAGACATTTCTTAAATGTGTCGGCTTCAATATTTGTCCTCACTCGGTGACAGTGTTAGTCACTACAACTGCTTGTGCAGCAATCTTCAGGGTTGTGTCAGTTACGGAGTTGGCTACAATGCCCAAGAAAAAGAAAATGTATATTATTTTAGGCAGTATTCATGTTTTGTTTGGTAAATGCATAGTCGGTGTGCACATGTGTCACTGTGTGTGTGAGTGAGTTTGTGTGTGTGCCTGTGAGACCAGATCGCTTAAGCTATCTCTTGGTGTGACCACATGTGTCACTGTGTGTGTGAGTGAGTCTGTGTGTGTGCCTGTGAGACCAGATCGCTTAAGCTATCTCTTGGTGTGACCACATGTGTCACTGTGTGTGTGAGTGAGTCTGTGTGTGTGCCTGTGAGACCAGATTGCTTAAGCTATCACTTGGTGTGACTGCAGTTATTTTGTGTGTGGCACACATGCATCTGGAGTCAAATTGACACCTGTGTGTTCTGTCTGGTCCACAATGAGGAAAATTCAGGCATTGATCTGATCAGATTTTAATTACAAATCATGTCTTATTTTTATTACACCTAATGTCTCATTATTATTGCACTGCCAAAGACTTTTGCTTACATGAAAATCATATGAGTATAATTATATGATATATGAGGTATCCTCAGCTGATGGTGACTGATAATAGGAATTTGTATCTAAACTTCAAAATAATATTCAAAATCACATCTAGTATAGGCAAAAACTGAGCAGAATCTGAGGCGTAATAAGAGAAATAATTGATTTTGATGATTCAATGATTTCTCTTATTACAAATAGATTATAGAATTAAAAAATTTTAATCCAAGAGAAATTGTCATGCTCCATTTTTATTAAAAGTGGAATTTATATTAGAGGTAGTTGAACTTGAATTTCTATTACTCTGTGATACCACTGGAACTGTGAAGACCTTTAAAATTATTTCTTCTAACTGCATTGCATCATGACAAAATGTGATCAGGAATAAATATTATCAGAGAATAATTGCAGTTCTTATAAATGTATCTCTGTGCATTCCTCAGTCGAAACATTCTTTCCTATGATACCATAATGCAAGTTACATGAATTACAAACTTTTTTCCTTTTTTTTTTTTACCACTTTCTAGGAAAAGCAAAATCTATGGAAACCATGATTATGCCTATAATTCAAATGTTCTGGAAACAATATTGTCATTACTCAATCCATTATTTCTACTGACTCAGAAAACATTAGATGTTTTTTCTGGGGCATACACATTACACCAAAAACCACAGTATTTCATATTCTTCATTTCCTGATCAGTCGAGATAACTGCACACAATGCCTGATCTTTTACTGCAGTATCTTTCCTGGTTTATTAATATAAAAAATATGATGCATGGGTATTATATAGTCATAGTGACATTTTCAGATATTTTCTGTTTCACACTTCCCTGCACTATCTAGTCAGACATTTCTCTACTTTCTAGGAAAATTTAAGAAAGAAAGAAAACTGTGATTATGTTAGTAATTCAAAATGTGTAAATGAAAATGGTTAATGCCTAATTCATTAGTTGCACTTAGAAAATATTAGATGTTTTGCTGGAGCGTAACTTGCATTACATCTGAATCATGTGTACTAAATCGCTAAATGTGATCGGTGTGCCAATTCCCATTTTAACTGCCATTTGGAGGAGGTGATTTTGGACAGTTTGTTTTTTTGTTTTTATGGGGTTTTGTTGTTGTTGTTTTTTAGCTTTTTAGCATGTTGACTAATAATCTGGAGACTGAGTATGTTGATACTTCAGTGTATAAACAAAAATGGAAATATATATTTGATAAAAATCTAAATTTTGGAAGTCTAGATAATCAGGCTGGAGTATACTGACCTGTTGTCATCATTAGCTGAGAATGATTCATTACACACACACACACACACACACACACACACACACACACACACACACACACACACACACACACACACACATATTTGCTATATATAGTTGTCTTGTATCTTGTACTGATTCATGCAGAATAGTCCGGCACACCCTCCCACCCACCCACACACACACACTCCCACACCCCCCCACACCCATGCACGCACACACGCGACTGACAAACAGTCCTTACATAACAATAGCAATAAATATTCAACACAAGAAATCACTCCTAGCCCATTTTTATAGTATCTATAGTATTCAGCATCTGTTGGCCTGTTAAAGTCAGGCTACCAGCAGGGAAAATCCTGTTTCTTGCCTGGTTGGGCGCCAGCAGTGATTGTTATATAAGGATTAGCTGCAGTCAAGGCTCACTAGTGTAGGTAGCAATGTTTTTAAAGCACCATTAGGGTTTCAACAGAAGACTTAAAAATAGCACCTGAACAAGTCAGGCTACCCAATCTGAATGTTGCTATATATATATATGAAAAATGTCAATTTGTGTGGTGGTCTGTGGCTGTGTGTGTGTGTGTGTGTGTGTGTGTGTGTGTGTGTGTGTGTGTGTGTTAAAACTATGAGTGAGATCGTTTGCATTTTGCTTCATGGTACAGCCTCCATTCTTATTGTACGCTTTTAGACCAGTGTATGTTGGAAAAGTAACACTGCATGAAAGCTTTAATTACTTCTCTGGCAGTTTCTCATCACTGAAATTCCAACGTGGTGTGCTTGTTGTGCTAACAAGATCCTGTATTACAGCCATGACTTTCATGACTTTGGGGTGTATTTTAGGGAGATAACTGGTGCATTTCTGGACTCAGCAAAAACTTGAAAAAATTATAAATTGGCTTTTGGTCATCAAAACGTTGAAATGAAATCTTTCAGACTTTACTTGATGACGACCTCCATCGAGTTTCCCACTTTCATTTAAATTTAGTGACCTTTTATCAAATTTAAGTGATGTTGGAAAAGTGAAACTGAAAGTTGTTTTCTTGACATTTTTTCATCCATAAACTTTATTAGTCGTATGGTTGTAATGTGCAAACGTAATCAGGAGTGTCATTCCTTAACCAACTAAATAGCTTACTATATTTATTGGAGGTAACTGATGTGTTTTGCAAATGACATGTTAAGACCAGTAGGTGCCCCCAGCCCCACCCCCCAAAAAGAAGAAGTTGACTAATCAGAGATCTGAAGATGCGGCAGAACTGAAAAGTGACTCCTCAGGTACAGTGGTAAAAGGTCAGCATTGGGCCTGCCCTGTGTTGTTCATATTTTTCACTGCATCCCTGTCTGAAGTTATTCACCAATGTGACTGTGATTGTCACAAGTGTGCTACTAACACACAGCTTCTAGGTGATCCTGCACCTTGCAGTGTCACTTTAGCATTTAATCGTCTTGAACAGCAGCATTAGTTCAGTGGAAACATGGGTGCTCTGTAGCAGTACAAGTTGAAGCTATACAGTGATAAGGCTATAGTCCTCTTTTCCACTTCCAGGTGTTTCCTGTCTCAGGTCAGTGAAATCTGACAGATGAATAGCTTTCATAGGTTGCTTACGGTTACAAAATTTGGGCATACACCTTCTTCCCTTTCAGTACATGTCCTGTCTTCTTCGGTGTTCCAGGAATGCATGACCATATTTCCTCTGTTTTTAGGGCTACATATTTTGAACTCTGGAAGAGTGTTTCCTTGAGACTGTACTTGACAAAAGATATCACTGTTCAGCTCATCTCTTTCCTCATCCTTTGTTGACTCGACTACTGCAACTGTGTACTGCCTGGATTTGAAGAGCTGTCACATCTCCAGCAAATTTAGAATAACACTGCAAGATTTGTTTTTTTGAAAATCCAGACAAAACCACATCATCCCTCTTCACCATGAAAATACTGGCTTCCTGTCAAATACAGAACCGGCAATAATTTTGCCATTGTCACTTTCTGCCACTTCAAGAACCCTTCATCCTTACCTGTAGTCCTTTCTCATGCCACCTTCAAACCTTTCTGTTCTTGGATTCGACAACAAAAGACTCTTTCACCAGGACAAACACTACCTCCAGCAAGCATCCATGTTTCAAGTCCCAACTGGCTTGAACTCAATTCCAACACACACACAACTCCAACACTTTATCTCCCTTCAAACAGTGACTCCAAACTTAATCAGAAGAGCTTTTATTGTGTAAATATTGAGTGAATGTTCCTTCCCGCCTTGCAAATATTAGTGTAGTAATGTTCATTCGTTAAAAAAATCTGCTGGTAGCTGTCAGTTTTGCTGTTTGGAGTGAATGTGCTTGTCAGTGCATGCTGTCTGTTGTTTCTATTCAGTCATGTTCCCTACTATTCTAGGATTACAGGGTGTGTAGGGTACCTGGAGAAGTGAACTTATGCACTAAAAATCTACGCCATATACAAGTTTTCTCTCTTCCTTGTGTCTAAATGCATTGTCCTTCACCCCTATTACTGTATTACAGTCATGCGCAAAAGTTTAAGACCAGACACAATTTTCAAGCCTTTTTGTGACATCAGATTGTTTAATTTCATGTTTTTATTGCATCATCCACTTTGGGTTGAAGAAGAATATATGGATGTTTTAGAGAGCATGTGAGCGAAAAAACAACAATACAGAAGCAAAAAAGCAACAACAAAAACAAACAAAAAACGACAACACCCAACTACAACACCAACAAAACATGGGTGTGGTGGGGGTGCGGGGCTGGGAAGAATTACAGGTAGGCAATTTTTTTATGCAATGAGATTATTTTCTTTCTTCTGTGTTGCTGCTTCTCGTGCACATGTACGTTATTTTTTCCTGTACGTTGCTAGTTGTCACATACATTCTTTCTTGAACATGTTACTTTTGATAATTGACAATATTTTCGCTTAAAGTTGGACATTTTGGAGAATGTTTGTCATAAGGCTTAATGAGTCTGTGTAGACCAGAAATTAACACCATATAAAAATTATTCATTATTATTATTTATACTTTAAATAGTCCATAATTATGTTGAAGCAGCACCGAATAGCCCATAATTATGTTGAAGCAACATTGAATAGTCCATAATTATGCCGAAGCAGCATCGAATAGTCCTTAATTATGTTGAAGCAGCATCAAATAGTCCATAATTATGTTCAAGCAGCATCGAATAGTCCATAATTATGCTGAAGCAGCATTGAATAGTCCATAATTATGTTGTAACAGCATCAAATAGTCCATAATTATGTTGAAGCAGCATCAAATAGTCCCTAATTATGCTGAAGCAGCATTGAATAGTCCATAGTTATGTTGTAACAGCATCGAATAATCCATAATTATGCTGAAGCAGCATTGAATAGTCCATAATTATGCTGAAGCCGCATTGAATAGTCCATAATTATGCTGAAGCCGCATTGAATAGTCCATAATTATGTTGAAGCCACATTGAATAGTCCATAATTATGCTGAAGCCGCATTGAATAGTCCATAATTATGCTGAAGCTGCATTGAATAGTCCATAATTGTGTTGAAGCAGCATTCAGTAGTCCATAATTATGTTGAAGCAGCATCAAATAGTCCATAATTATGCTGAAGCAGCATTGCACGTGCCTCACTGCCTTTTTGCTTTTGACTGGTGGGCTTGTAAAAATGTTAGTAGTTTAATAACTCACAGATTGGGTAGCCTGACTTGTTCAGGTGCTATTTTTAAGTCTTCTGTTGAAACCCTAATGGTGCTTTAAAAACATTGCTACCTACACTAGTGAGCCTTGACTGCAGCTAATCCTTATATAACAATCACTGCTGGTGCCCAACCAGGCAAGAAACAGGATTTTCCCTGCTGGTAGCCTGACTTTAACAGGCCAACAGATGCTGAATACTATAGATACTATAAAAATGGGCTAGGAGTGATTTCTTGTGTTGAATATTTATTGTTATTGTTATGTAAGGACTGTTTGTCAGTCATGTGTGTGTGTGTGTGTGCGTGCGTGTGTGTGTGTGCGTGGGTGTGTATATATATATGTATGTGTGTGTGTTAGAGAGAGAGAGAGGGTAGAGAGAGTGCCCAGCTATTCTGCCTGAATCAGTACAAGACACAAGACAACTATATAAAAGCAATCATCAACAACGTTCTTAATCCATCATGGAAATAAAACCATCGCGGTAAAATGTATTGCATAGATAAGACATCACACAAATGACCCATGTTCTCCCTCTTCCAGATTACAGTCTACTTGCAAACCAGGCCTCCACTTCACTCCATTCTACCTCTGCCTCATTGTCCCCGCACCCCAAGTCTTCAGCATTTGTGTATTGTGTTTATCTTCCTGCTCTTAATTGTGTGTATGAATGGCCGTTTCAGTGAACAACTGTAGTTATTGGGTCGTCTTTCTGTGAGCAATCCCAAGCCAGTTGCTCCTATCTGTGCTTCTTCTGTCAAATTCAGGCCTAAGTGGGTGTGTCTCATCAGCCAAAGTTGTCCTCATGTTGTTTGTCATTAATAATCATAATGGGTTGTGTCTGTGCTTTCTTGCCTTCTCCCCACCACCCCATCACCTTCTCGGCGTTCTTGTCAAGTCTGTTTCTGTCTTGTTTGGATGTGTTTCCACCCCAGCATGTCCTTCCAAAAGTAGTGTGCATGTGGTTTGGGAGGGAGGGGAGGGGTGAGCGAGCAGTGACTTTACTGATTTACTGTAATCTACTCACCTTGATCTAATTTATGTGGAGTGTAAGGTATACCTTGTGCTCTTAGGAGAAGAGGCACAGATAAATATTTGTCAATGTTATTGCGGGTATTATTAAAACCCTGACACAGCTGAACCAGACTTGGACGGAAGTCACTGACTTCCCAAATCACCTAAGTAAATAAATGTAGACCACAGCTGGGAGTAGTGTATTGATACTTGGTACATGCATGAAGAGGCTTCAGCAGAGACCTCCGGAACCTACAGAAGTTGGAAGGGAATGTCCTTGTCAGTGGGCTAAGGCAGCTCACTTCCTGCGACTGAGAGCAAAAAGACATTACAACCCTTGAAATGATATATATCTTCATCCATCAACTGTTATCTTTTTCCAGCATGGAGTATTTACAGTAATTACACATAATAATGTTGCCCCTTTTTTTTTTCTCTCTCCTTTTTTCACTTTTCTCTTCATTTTTTTTTTTCCTCTTTTTTTTCTTCATTTCAGTGCCCATGGCAGGAAGTTTGACCAAAAAATGGCACTGAAAAATGGAACCTGGAAAGACAGTAAGACTCACTCAGAACCCAACTCCAGGAAGAAGCGGAGGGAAGATGTGAAAAAATCTGATGATGCCGGGGGAGACCAGGGCGGGTTTGGTTTCAGCAGCATGCAGGCAGCTGTCATGGGGACTCTGTCAGCTGTGTACGTGGCAACAATGCATCGCTCTCTTCCCGGGGGGGATGCTGGTGAGTTTGGGCTGGAGCTGTCTCTTGTGCAAGTAGCGCATGTAGGTCTCTTCTCATGACCCAAGTGAGTTGTGGTGCTTTGTCTCCATGCCTTACTGTTTGGATATGGTTCTAGATGGGTACTGGTTTGCTCTTTTGCCAAAGAATGATAACTTTTGAACAGAAATGCATTTGTTTGTCCCTGTGACCACGCAGAATGATGGACATAGATTTTAGGCCTTCGGGTCCATTGCTGACATAGACTTTGGGCCTTCAGGTCTGTTTCTGACATAGACTTTAGGCCTTCAGGTCCGTTGCTGACATAGACTTTAGGCCTTCAGGTCTGTTGCTGACATAGACTTTAGGCCTTCAGGTCTGTTGCTGACATAGACTTTAGGCCTTCAGGTCCGTTGCTGACATAGACTTTAGGCCTTCAGGTCCGTTGCTGACATAGACTTTAGGCCTTCAGGTCCGTTGCTGACATAGACTTTAGGCCTTCAGGTCCGTTGCTGACATAGACTTTAGGCCTTCAGGTCCGTTGCTGACATAGACTTTAGGCCTTCAGGTCCGTTGCTGACATAGACTTTAGGCCTTCAGGTCCGTTGCTGACATAGACTTTAGGCCTTCAGGTCCATTGCTGACATAGACTTTAGGCCTTCAGGTCCGTTGCTGACATAGACTTTAGGCCTTCAGGTCCGTTGCTGACATAGACTTTAGGCCTTCAGGTCCGTTGCTGACATAGACTTTAGGCCTTCAGGTCCGTTGCTGACATAGACTTTAGGCCTTCAGGTCCGTTGCTGACATAGACTTTAGGCCTTCAGGTCCGTTGCTGACATAGACTTTAGGCCTTCAGGTCCGTTGCTGACATAGACTTTAGGCCTTCAGGTCTGTTGCTGACATAGACTTTAGGCCTTCAGGTCCGTTGCTGACATAGACTTTAGGCCTTCAGGTCTGTTGCTGACATAGACTTTAGGCCTTCAGGTCCGTTGCTGACATAGACTTTAGGCCTTCAGGTCTGTTGCTGACATAGACTTTAGGCCTTCAGGTCCGTTGCTGACATAGACTTTAGGCCTTCAGGTCTGTTGCTGACATAGACTTTAGGCCTTCAGGTCCGTTGCTGAGCACTCTAGTGCAGCCAGGATGGTTGAGATGCCCAAGCTTGAGTCAGAGTGCTTAATTACTAGTTGCTTGCATATAATTTAAATGAAGCAGCATGGCCTGGCTTGCTGCATAACATGCTTGACTGGCAATTACAGTTCTAAGGTTTGTCAGGCATCAGCCAGCATGTGTTAAGTGCAGCATTTGCACGTTTTATAGCAGTTGATTTTGTTTGTTCTGTTCATTTTTAAATACCATTAAAACCTATGCTGTGTTCTTGCAGGGGAGCTAATTGTTGCTGCTGATGAACTTGGGGTGAGATTATTTTCTGCTTTTGTTATTTATATAAAGCAGTTTTGTTGCTTTTTTAAATTGTTATGGGGATCTCATATTTGGGATATGATTAATGCACAATGTTTGTAGTTATGTACTCTGCTTGTGATCGTGCACTCCACTGCTAAAATGTTGTGTGATTCACAAATTGGACTGAGACCAGTTAACTGTGAAAAACAGTTCTCTAGAGAAGGCAGATTCTTGTTATGCTTAATCCAGCATGCAGACACACCATGATTGGTAAGTCCCGTGTTTCAGGTGGCTCCTCCCCCTGACACACCATGATTGGTAAGTCCCATGTTTCAGGTGGCTCCTTCCCCTGACACACCATGATTGGTAAGTCCCATGTTTTAGGTGGCTCCTTCCCCTGACACACCATGATTGGCAAGTCCCATGTTTCAGGTGGCTCCTTCCCCTGACACTCCATGATTGGTAAGTCCCATGTTTTAGGTGGCTCCTTCCCCTGACACACCATGATTGGCAAGTCCCATGTTTCAGGTGGCTCCTTCCCCTGACACTCCATGATTGGTAAGTCCCATGTTTTAGGTGGCTCCTTCCCCTGACACACCATGATTGGCAAGTCCCATGTTTCAGGTGGCTCCTTCCCCTGACACTCCATGATTGGTAAGTCCCATGTTTCAGGTGGCTCATCCCCAGACGCACCATGATTGGTAAGTCCCATGTTTCAGGTGGCTCATCCCACAGACACACCATGATCGGTAAGTCCCATGTTTCAGGTGGTGCCTCCCCCTGACACACCATGATTGGTAAGTCCCATGTTTCAGGTGGCTCATCCCCCTGACACACCATGATTGGTAAGTCCTGTGTTTCAGGTGGCTCATCCCCCTGACACACCATGATTGGTAAGTCCCGTGTTTCAGGTGGCTCATCCCCCTGACACACCATGATTGGTAAGTCCCGTGTTTCAGGTGGTGCCTCCCCCTGACACACCATGATTGGCCAGGCCCATGTTTCAGGTGGCTCATCCCCCTGGCTACCCACTGTACACGCTGATGCTGAAGACTGCCTTCCTGCTGGTGCCGCATGGCTCTGTGGCCTGGAGAGCCAACCTGCTGACGTCACTTGTGGCTGCTGCTGCTGGCGGGTTTCTCTACCAGGCTGTGTTCCTGTAAGCACCCAGGATGTCGTGTATTTTGTTGTTGTTGTTGTTGTAGTGGTCCCTCGGGGGGGGTGTCAGTTAGTTGTAATTGTTTGTTACTGGTTATATCACCCTGTGGTTTTTGAAATATTTGGTTGTGCTTTTGTTTGTCCAGTAGTTGCTGTACCAGATGGTGGTCAGACGAAAAGCTTGTCAGGAAAGAGGCAAGGTTTAGAGCTTAATGCAGAAACCCTCTTTTATGTGGCTCATTAAAGGAGGACATCACCCTGTGTTTTGTGAAATATTTGGTTGTGCTTTTGTTTGTCCAATAATTGCTCTACACAGTTTAGCGTTTTCTGCTCATTAACAACAATAATAATACTTTAGCACCAGTAAAGGTAATTAATTAGGAAAGTGGCGATGGTGAAAGTGTTGAGGGTGAAAGTGGCGATGCTTCTAAAGATGATATTATTGTCTGCAGAATAACAGGAAGCGTGGCAGCAGGCCTGCTTGGTGCCGGGATGTTCGGCTTCAGTCGCTTGACGTGGACATGGTCAGTGACAGCAGAGGTGTTTGCACTCAACAACTTGTTAGTGGCCATTCTGCTAGTTGTAGCAGTCTACTTCAACCAGTGTGCAGCACAAGAGAAAGCCAAGGTATGGTCTGTCTGAGATTACACGCATTCTGGGCTTCTTCAGGAAGGAAGGGTGTAGCAGGTGAATACTAGTGATTGACTAACAGTAAAGAAAAAGCAAGAACAGGGGGTGTGGGGGTTGGGGGGGCTCTGGGTCAAAAGCGTACAAGCACACACTTCTACTGTATCAAGCAAACACTTCTGCTGTATCATCTGATCAGGCATTTTCAAAGGCAAACTCAAGAGGACCCCAAGGAAAGCCCAAAATATAACAGACTAGCAGCTTCAGGGCAAGAAAAAAATGATGGAAGATGAAAAGATTTGGGCTTCTGCTTGGGGTGATGACATGAAACAAAACAGGGGCATAAAGAACAAGAGGTGTCACGAAATCACAGGAAGAGGATCAACTTGTTTGATTTGTTCAATGCCAGGTTGTTACTGAAGTGGTTGTGTCAGGGAGATTGAGGGTCGAAAGAGAATGGGATTTGAGCCTCAGCTCAACACTACATTGTCACTGCCAGAATGAGACTTCCTCAGGAGTGTGACAGCGTCTGTAAGCCACAATCATTGAAGAGAACAGGATGAGCAAAAGGAGACTCAAACCTGCTTCCCAGCTTAGTGCCCTACCACTTGACCGTACCATCCCACCCCAGCATCAGAAGTTTGATGATGATGTTTGAAGTGAAGCATGATCAGCTTCACTCACGACATCTTGAGCCAGTGATCGATAAATTATGATTGTGTGTGCAGGTGTCACATCTGTTAGCTTCACTCAGTGTATCTTGAGCCAATGATCAATAAATTATGATTGTGTGTGCAGGTGTCTCAGCTGTTAGCTTCGCATGCTACATCTTGAGCCAGTGGTTGATAAAGTATGAATGTGTGTGCAGGTGTCTCAGCTGTTAGCTTCGCTTGCTACATCTTGAGCCAGTGATTAATAAAGTATGAATGTGTGTGCAGGTGTCTCAGCTGTTAGCTTCGCATGCTACATCTTGAGCCAGTGGTTGATAAAGTATGAATGTGTGTGCAGGTGTCTCAGCTGGGAGCACTGGTTTGCGGTCTCTGTCTGTCCAACCAGCACACCACAGTCATTTACATCGCCGTTTTAGTGCTGTGGGTTCTGTACTGTCTCCATACTCAAAAGGTATATGACTGTCTGTTTGCCTGTGACTATCTGTCTCTGCCTTGTCTGCCTACTAATAGCACAGTGTATATGGTGGTCCATGTTTGTTAGTGTGATTTTCCTTCGAGTGGCCACTTTCAACAAGTTCCAGATTTTGTCACTGTGGGGAGGGTTAGGCAGAGGGATCAGATCACAACAGCAAAAAGAACAAGAGAAAATCTGACTTCTTTATCACCAGACTTATTTTTGTGTGTTGATCTTTCTTCAAAGAATTTGTAATGTTCATGTCACCTTGATCATAGTGACAGTTGTGACCATTCCAATTAGAAGAAGGAAGAACACAAAATTTGAAGAGAGAGATGAACCAGAGGTGAAAGACAAACTTACAGCTTGATCATCAGTCAGCTTACAAGCCGTGCCTATGGCCACTTGGCCAGCTGGTTCACTATACGCATTGCTCACCTGGATCCCAAGGGTTCTGAGCTGTGTCTGTAGTATGTACCTGCAGGGCAGTGTGGTACCTCTGTGTGTCTCAGCTGTCTGCCTCAACCAATGTACCATTGTCTGTAGCTTTCTGTTGGTGATGTATAGACATGGTGCATGGTTGTATGGTGTACACAGAATGCACCAAGACGGCAACAGTTTCATGTGGCACCAGCCATGCCAGTGTTGTAAGTACACCACTTTGGTGGATATTCAAAAATGCGCTATAGAATCACATGCAAGCGCAATGAGTCTGCTTGAGGGTGGAGAATAGCGCTATATAAAAGCAATCATCATCATCATCATCATCATCCCTTTCTGCTGTGATGCAACTGCCTGTGGCAGAGATGAAAGGAGTGTAGGCTAGTAGTCGCTGATTGGAGTAAGATATCACACACCACACACCCTTTCACATCTCAGGGTCTCAACTTTTATGCTTTGATCTAAAGGCTACTCCAGTAGCAGTTCCGGGAACAATAAATGCAAATTATATAATTACTATTATTATAGTATAGGATTGTAACTTATTTTGACTTGTCAGCTGTATAGGATTGTAACTTATTTTGACTTGTCAGCTGGTTTATGATGGTGCCTGACCAATTTCTCCATCAGCTGGGCAGTGTCTGTTTCATCTGTCTTTTCTATGCAGATCCTGTCTGCTAAGCTATTGATCAAGCTATCCCTGTGCTTTTTGCTGGGCCTGCTACCGTATGTCTATCTTCCACTCTCGTCCATGTCTGGCCATGCCCGTTGGACGTGGGGTGACCAGTCAAATCTCAGTGGATTTTTGACACATCTCTTGAGGCGAGAGTATGGCACTATGCACTTGGTGAGTAGAAATGCATTAATAAATAATTGAGGTAATAATAATGACCTGATACATATGTCTCAGATCTCTGTACCTTCAATGTGTTGCACTTGGTGAGAAGAAACACATGAACAAATAAATGAGAAAACCATGATGACACATATGTACAGAGCATCTTGAATCTATGTCTCTTTTAAGCATTAAGAAATGCTGCATTTTCTGGTTTGTTTGCCTCAGACATTGAATCCATTCTTAGAGGTGCTGTGGCGTAAACTGCTGATGAAAAGTGAAGGTGTGTGGTGGAATGGAGGAATGATTACTGTGTTCAAAATTATCACTGCACTCTGTTCAAACGGGTGAAATCGAAAAATGATCACTCTGTTCAAATATGTAAGATAAAACATTGCTTTCATTTTCTGCCACAGATGTTTCTGTACCAAACCTTGGGTGGGCATTGCGTTGGGCTTCTTTTAGTCTATATTTTGTAAGCACATGTCCTTGGTTTTTCAGCTCAAGGACCATGAAGGGCAAGGACTGATACTGGGTCTTATGTAAGTATACAGGGGAATGTTGTGGCAAATGAATTGTACACAGTCACAATATTTTTCATTTTCATTTCTTTGAATAATTTTACTCTTTCTCATGTATGAATATAAGAGGAGAGACCAAGTAGCAAATTAATTGTATGCAACCACAATATTTTTCATTTTGATTTCTTTAAATAATTTTACTCTTTTCCATTTTGAATATAAAAGGAGAGACCAAGTGTGGAATGAATATGATTTTCACTCTCTCTAGAACTACAATGTATGCTATTTGTTGCATGAAAAAAAGAGAAGAGGACAGCCAAATTTGTGTGTGTGTGTGTGTGTGCGTGTGTGTGTGTGTGTGTGTGTGTGTGTGTGTGTGTGTGTGTGCACGCGTGCGCATATGTGTGTGGGTAGCTGTGTGTGCATGCGTGTGTGTACATATGTGTGTGTGTGTGTGTGTGTGTGTGTGTGTGTGTGTGTGTGTGTGTGTGTGTGTGTGTGTGTGTGTGTACATGTATGTACTTACTGTTAAGCCATGTTTGCTTATTGTAGGGCCTACATGGAACATGTGGCAAAAGACCTGACACCAGCCATTCTCTTCTTCTTTGCCACCACTGTCTTTTCCATCTATAAAAGGTTGGTCTGTTTTCATTTGATTGCTACACTGAGTGCAAAAGTGATCACTGATTTCTGTATGTGCATCCATCCATCTGTCTGTCAGTTTCTCTTCATCCTTTTGTTGTTGTTGTTAGTGTTGTTGTTGTTGTTTATGTTCATTCTCGTATTGGCCATGTGTTCACATGTGTGCATACAGGCATGATTGTGTGTGTACATAGGTGTGTATGTGTGTGTGTGTGTGTGTGTGTGTGTGTGTGTGTGTGTGTGTGGTTGTGTGTACATGCCTTTGGTGGCACGTGTATCACAGGCATTATTTCTGATTATTAAAGCAGTTGTACAATTGACACTGCATGCAACTTACAAGCAGTTAGAGTCAGTAAAAATTAATTTATTAGTCTGTGACATATAGACAGGTCACATTTTACCCTGAGTTATCTGCTGAACTATTTCCCAACCTGAAAAGAAGTGCATCTGTCCACAGGCAGAAGTGATCAGCTCTGTAAATCAAATAAGTGGTTTTAGCAAATATTTCTATGGGCAGGGCAATGGCCAAGAACCATACAGGCCTGTAGGACCTTATTTCACTCAGCTGAGTACACTAGAAGACAGAAAATGGGTCTTTGAATAGAGGCAGAGAACCATGTGTATGCTGGCAGCAAGAAAATCGTGGTGTGCATGCACATGCAAGCCACCACTGTGTCACTTGCAAAATGCTGTCTTGTTTGCAGACGACAGGAAGGATGCGTTGAGATGATGATGGTGATGCTGATGATGTTGACAACCTACACTGTCTTCTTTGCCTGGAGAGCGAACCTGGATATTGACAAGCCACTCTACAGGGGTGTGGTCAGTATGAGCGTCATTCATTTTGTAATCAGCAGTGATTTGAAGACACCCCCTCCCTACCCCCTTGACTTTCACCCCCCACCCCCCATGGCAACCCCTTTTCTCCTGTATTTGTGTCCCTCTGTGGCTGTGTTTTCCTTTCTCTCTCCATTTTATTCCATTGCTCTCTCTCACTCTCTTTTTCCATAAGTCTCTCTCTGTTTCAGTCTCTGTCATTGTCTGTCTGTGTGTTTGTCTTCCTCTATCACTCTTTCATCTATGAAGAGAAGTGTCCTTTGAAAGTATGTTAGAGTTACATGATGAGTTTGTGTGTGTGTGTGTGTGTGTGTGTGTGTGTGTGTGTGTGTGTGTGTGTGTGTGTGTGTGCACATACATGTAATAAACACAGTTTTCCCTTTTGGAAAATCAGGTTTACACCCAGACAGAGCAAGGAATAATACTGCAGTATGATTTCATCTTTATCATAGTTTTCTGATTGATAGTTTTCTGATTGAGAGGTAGGCTGTCAGTGACATATTGTCATGCTGTGAAACTGTGAGGATGAATATTTTCCCCGGTTGATATGTGTTTCTTATGTCTGCCAGGTAGAGAGGTTTTGGCTGCAGAGTGATGTAGTCTTGATCACCATGGCAGCTGTGGCTTTTAGTGATGTCATCAGGTGCGTTCTGCACGTGTGTGTATGTTTGTCATTGCATTCAGGTCAGAGACCCCATGCTGTGTTAAACACAAGCAGTCATTTTCTTCAGCCAGGTTGCTCAAAAATAGTTCCCAGAAAGCCAATGGCAGGGTCTTGGGCAAAGTCTTTGCTGATGTTGCTTGACTGTCAGCTTACCTGTAACAGAGAGGCCGCAAAGGTGCAATACAGCTGCGCATGTTGCATTGGATTTTGTACACAATAACACAGGATGCCAGTGGTACCTGCCACCTCTGATTTTTGTTGCTTTGGGTAAATCTGAGAATAGCAGAGGCATTCAGAAGGGCAGAGACAGGTGTCAGAGAAATAATTGATAGCAGACTAGCAAGTTTTGTTTCATGCTCAGTGGAACCTAGTTTTATGATCAGCCCCCCCCCCCCCCCCCCCAGACCACTGCCTTTGCCCCTCTTAAAAAAAAAAGAAGGTATTAAGAGTGATCTGGGGGGGGGGGGGGGGGGGGGCTGAGGTTTATTTATATAAAAAATAGGAAGTTGTGAGTTTTCACCCAGGTGGTCTTTAAAATGGAGTAGTCTGTTGTGTTTCATCAGGGATTCAGTTGTAACTTCTAAGTCCTAATCATTGTGATGTACAACCATCTTTCATACAAAATAGTCACATTGTGTTTGTGTGCAGTATAGTAAACAGACTGGTACCATTGTAACTGTATGTCCTTATCTTTTGAGGTGCACAACTATCTTCTATACGAAATGGTCACTTTGCATCTGTTTGCAGTATAGTAAACAGACTGGTGCCATCGTAACTGTATGTCCTTATCTTTTGAGGTGCACAACTATCTTCTATACGAAATGGTCACTTTGCATCTGTTTGCAGTATAGTAAACAGACTGGTGCCATCGTAACTGTATGTCCTTATCTTTTGATGTGCACAACTATCTTCTATATGAAATAGTCACTTTGCATCTGTTTGCTGTATAGTAAACAGACTGGTACCATTGTAACTGTACGTCCTTAACTTTTGAGGTGCACAACTATCTTTATACTAAATGGTCACTTTGCGTCTGTGTGCAGCATAGTGAACAGATTGGTGCCATTGCTGAGGTATTATGTTGATGTGGTGATTGCTTTGGTGCTGGTTGCAATGCAGTTGGTAAGTACTGGAACGCGCAAGTATTAGCAATAATAATAATGAACACTTTCTGCGCTTAATGTCTAAGTAAGCTCTAAGTACCATAGTAAACTCACTGAAGCCTGCTTTGAGTGGGTACTAATTGTGCCCTCCTCCTGGTATTAATTGACATCCGGCTGTGACTGGGTCCTAACTGTGCCCTCCTGCCTGTATTGACAGCTAGCTGTGAATGGGTACTAATTGTGCCCTCCTGCCAGTGTTAATTGACAGCTAGCTGTGAATGGGTACTAACTGTGCCCTCCTACGGGTATTAACTGACAGCTAGCCGTAAATAGGTACTAACTGTTCCCTCCTCCTGGTTTTAAATGACAGATGGCTGTGACTGGGTCCTAACTGTGCCCTCCTGCTGGTATTAATTGACAGCTAGCAGTGAATGGGTACTAACTGTGCCCTCCTACTGGTATTAAATGACAGCTGGCTGTGACTGGGTCCTAACTGTGCCCTCCTGCTGGTATTAATTGGCAGCTGGCTATGAATAGGTACTAATTGTGCTCTCTTCTGGTATTAACTGCCGGACTGCTGTTCTGGGTACTAATCCTACTGGTATTAACTGACAGTTGGCTGTGAATGGGTATTAATTGCGTCCTCCTATGGGTAGTAATTGACAACCAGCAGTGACTGGGTACTAATTGTGCCCTCCTACTGGTGTTACTTGACAGGAGCGCCTTTTCTCCTCTGCAGTCATAATACTGACATTTTTTGAAATATCGGTGACGGAACTTTTACCTGTGAGAAATATTAAAGCAATATTTAGTGCAGTCTTCAAATTGTGATTGTTTGAAGGTCGTTTTTGTTTATTTTGCTTTGGGCACAGCCAGGACATCAGTACAAACAGACAGGTGTTGGTGGTGCTTTCTGATTAGGTCAGATTTCTTGCATCCTTTCACGGCACAATCATTGTATGTGTTATTTTAGGATATTTCACCTGAGAAGATTATTAACTTTTTGAAAGAAATCAATATTTTTGAAAAGATTTAAATTTGAGATAACTATTGGTTATGTTTATGCTTTACTCATCTTTTAAGTCCCATTTTAAGATTTACTCATCTTTTAAGTCCCATTTTAAGATTGTACATATACTAGTTTTAACGTGTTCACATTTTTAACAATTACAATTCCTATACGAAAACAGAATATGTTTCGCCCTGATATAACTGCAGTGGTTGACTGGACGTAAAACACCAAGTTACTTACTTGAGCTATTTAAGGCTTGTTCATGCCCAGAATGCCAGCACCCTGACTTCTCTTTGGTTTGATTTCTTTTGCCACGTAGACAATGAACCTGTCAGTGTGTGACCAGAGCAGCAACACAGTGATAGAGGACTTTGCCCTGGCCACTCTGAAGGCCTTTCCTCCTGGGGCCATTGTTTTGACCAAGGGAGATCTGCCTTCCAACAGCCTCAGGTAATGGTGTAGGTGGGAGCCTGTCGGTAGTTACACTTGAAGCATTGTGGAGCTGCTAAACGCTGAATTTAACTTTCAGCATTTGAAGATTTGTAAGACTTTAGATTGACTGAGGAAACCCTGAAGTGATCAAAGATGTGTGAGAAAACAAGATGGACAGAAATTTAAAGAAGGTGGGAGTAACCTAGTTTTTGTGTCAGTATATTTTAAGCTGTGCACTTCTTTCCTCTGATGCAGTGTTTTTTTGTTTGTTTTCATTTTGTTTTGTTTTTTGTTGCTTTGCAAGTTTGATATCTAATCTTTCCAGGAATCTTCACAATTTCTGTGTGAAATATGCCCATCTGTGTAGACTTACTCAGTTACTGATAGTGTATATTTTGTATTTTCATGTTTGTTTACGGATAGTAGGGATGTTAAACAAGAACTTAATAATTGGGTTTTTTCCATTCCCATGGATTTGGCAATAGAAAACACATGGCTGTTTATTGCAGGTACTATCATTTGACAGAAGGAGTGAGGCCGGACCTTGTTTTGTTTGATCAGGAGGTGGGTGTCATTTTTTAATCATTTCTGAAAGCAGACAGCAGCCTCAAACTGTGTCATTAATAACTCCATTCTTTCAGCTGTTGGTCAGACTGGAGCAAGTCTTTTACTAATCTTTACAGCTTTTATGCAAGGGATGTCTAGGTGCACTTGTTTGTTTCTTATGATCATCACTTGATATTCATTTGTTTGTTTTTTACCTCATAAACCCTTTGTCCAGTTTGGTGTGACATGTTTATTGAATCCACACCCAGGTGCCACTTTTGAATGCATGCACATTTACGTGACTCAGTTTTTCTGGATTTTGTGTTGAATTTTCAGAGAGCTGTGCTCTGCTTTTATCCTTTCATCTGTTGCAGTTACCATCCTTGTCCCAAATCTTTGTAAAATTTTATTCCCCAGATCCGCACCATAGCAGAGCAGTCTTCTAGAGGTGGGTCCCACAACGTTCTCACCAGACTTGTTCAAATCCAGGTGCCAAAACTGTCAGGAACAAAATGTATTTGCCGCTAACCCCCACCTCCATCCTTATCAGCTCTCTCTCTCTCTTTCTTCATCTGAATGCGGCATAACCATCAGACTGGAGAAATCGACTGCCCCATGAGAGGAAGGAAAACTTCCTTTAGCCTCCATTAACCATCCATAAAATAATGTTGAAACGCCACTGTGAACACCCAGACAGCAGTTTTATGATCTTGATTCGTGTTGTACAATTTCTGCAGGTACTGACATATGACTGGTCCATACCTATGTTAGGGCCTCATGCAAAAGGGTTGGTGCTACCGGGCAACCAGATGCATCTAAAGAGTGGCGTCAGTGCTCAGGGCAGAAAACTCTTCACTTTCAGGCAGCTGCTGAGCGCCAATTATGACAGGTACGCGACGTTTGGTGTTGTCCTTCTTCTTTGTGTTTCACAGTTTGTGTATGTGTTCATTTAATAATAATAATAATAGCAGTCATTTCTATACACTGCATCTCACTGACAAGGACGAGCGCATCATGCTTTACAAGAGCAGCAAAAATGTATAAATTAAAGCCTCAGGAGTGATCTGTAATCATAATATATGCTTATTATATTCTTCTGTGCTAATCACCACCACAACAAAACTTTTGTGCTTTTAATACTTAAGGCTTTTATATATTAAAAATAATTCAGTTCACAATTGCACACCATATCTACCAGCATATTGTTCAGTATAACCTCATTTCCAAACCTTTCAGTGAAATTTTTTTCAAGTGCAACCTGAGTAGCTGTTATATTATAGATTTGTCCTTTTGCAAAACACTTTCATTGAAATCACACCCTACATTTTCTCCCATTTCTGTACAGAACTTTAGAAACAAAAAAGGATTTGAAATTGGACGGGCTCTTACTGGACTGTTGTGGTTGTTACAGCAAGTCCATATTTGGATGCATTGGTGTGCAAGACCATGAACCTTCGTGGGAAGCAACCTATTTCCTGCGACCATTTGGTGTGTGCATGCAGTTTATCAAAAAGGGGCCAGTGACCAAGATTGACAGTTGGTTGAAAGACTCTCGCCAGTTTGCTGCTGACTGGTCTCATTCTCTTCCGGCGTATGTAGCTTCATGGGGTTCTCTCGTTCTCTCCATATTGTTTTGTTTGTTTTGTTTTGTTCTTATTTTCTGTTTTCTAACACTTTATCAAGAAATGTGTGTCTGCTTGACAATGGTTTTTCAGTGCAAGTTCTATTGAGATGAATAATTTTGGAATGCAATTTACAAACGTTTGGGGACATTTTTATGGGACAAGGGGTGTTTAGCACTCAGAAGTCACCAGACTGGATGACAGAGTATAGCAATGCTTTCTAATATGGCTGTTGTATACCTGTAAACAGTGTATGTGCAGGTGTGTGAGTATATAATTTTGGAATGCAATTAACAAGTGTTTGGGGACATTTTGGGGGGGTGGGGGGTAGCATTCAGAAGTCACCAGACTGGATTACAAAGTATAGCAATCCTTTTTAGTATGGCTGTTGTATACTTGTAGACATTGTTTTTGTGTGCCAGTGCGTCATTGTAAGACAAACATGGGTCAAGGGAGAGCGCAGATGTGGTTAACATATTACATGACTATATATACGCACAGTGAGATCTTGTACAGGTGCATGTTTGCATCCAGATGATCCAGATTTAGCTTGCTACTTTGTAAGCATGGTCAGACGGTGTGAATTTGAGTTTCAAAGTTTTCTTGGCCCAGTTAAGTCTCCATTGAATGTGTACCTCTGTAATGGAGCCATAGGATTGGCTGGGGACTCTGTGTGAGATTCAAGTAAAAGGGCAGCAGGCGTGAACATCTCACCCGGTAAAATTCACCCATTTTTGTGCTGGTGAAGAAAACAAAAAAGAAATTGACACCAAATATTTTACTATTATTTACAGGACAGAATCAACATGGGAAGACATCGCTTCTGCGGAAATGTGGAGAGCCAAGTGGGTGATGATAATCAGCACTTCTTTTATTTGCTTTTGGATGATTTTTCTTTTATCTGCTAGTGGATGATTTTTTTATTATTATCTGCTGTTGAATGAATCATTAGGTCCCCAGCAAAACCCTACTTGCTCTGCTGTTTATCCAGACTAAGTCTGTCCAGTCATCCATGCAAGGAAATTGACAGCAAGCAGAACAGTCAGAGAAGCTGACAAGTTTAAGAAACAAAGAGAAATAATTGTTTTCTCAGTGTCTGTCTTCTTGAAAGTGTCAGCATCAATTCCATGGTCTTATGTTTGCTGTCTGCTTCTTTTCATTGTAGAACTGTTTATGAAAATGACTGACTTGGAAAGAATAGGATTTTCTTTTTAAATGAGTGTAAATGTTCATTTAATTATATGTCACAGAGAGTGTTTGATGGGCAAGACATATTCTTTTTAAGTCATTGGGGGTGGGGGGGGGGGGGGATTCCTTTTTAAATTTTGAGTACATCAAGCATTTAATCCATGTTTGTGCAAAGCCTTGTATATGACAAGGCCAATGCTTGCAGATGCAATGTCTTGCATGAACATGAATGATTTACATGTCCATGTTATGCTCATGGAAAAGTTAGCTTAAAAAGAAAAGTACATGCGCTGATGCCTTTGTGTCCCAGGACAGCAGCAGGTCTGTATTTGCTAGAGACAGCTGATCAAGCAGGAACCAAGGATAAGAAAGCAACTTTACTCCGCCATGCCTATCAGGTGAGCTTTGGGTCTTTGGAGTGTGTGGGGTGGGAGGTGGGGACCATAGTTGTTGCTGTAAGCTATCTTCAGCATTGGATTCTGACTTGTCATCCCATTTCACATGGCTGTGTTCACAGTAATAAACCTGCAATTTTCTTCTCTTTTTTTTCTGTGTGGAAAATATGGTCTTCTAATTGGGTTTAGACTTAAGCTGATTCCCCAAAAGAAAGTGAAAACAAGACTTAATAATAATAATGTACATTTATTGTACACTCATCAACACCCTGAGCACTCACATGATACATATTAACCTACATACAATATTTTATGCACACAGAGACGACAGTCCTACCAAAACAATTTAATTAAGGCATTATATGGAAACACGCACGCACGCACGCACACACACACAAGCAAAGTTTTTCTTCTTTTTTTGCTGGCATATGGTCAGATCAGGGTTGGGCTGAGGGTCAATGGAACTTTTTTTAATTTGATTAGTTAACCCTATGCTGAGAATGTGGGTCTCTCTCACTGTGTCACAAGAGCAGCATTCCTTGCGCCCAGTCTTGCCAGTGAACATGATAGTTGTGTGTACCCATCATGATACTGTACTGGAAAATATCTGTTCATTTTGCCAAGGCAGCTGTAAGTAAGTAACTTGGTGTTTTACGCCCAGTCAACCATTACAGTTATATCAGGGCGAAACCATGGCATCTGAGGAGGGTTCTTCTCTTCTTTGATTTTTCATGTATATAGACAGAGAGAGAGAAACACACACATGCACACACGCACTCACGCACGCACGCACACACGCACGCACACACACGCACACACAGATCTGTTTCAAATAGCTAGATCAAGTCAAACACAATCCCCAACACTTCATTTCCTTTGTCTATGACATGCTCCCTAGCTGAAAGGTACTCATAATTCCCTCAGAACTTTCACCTTTAATACACAAAATGATGTGGCTAAGGACAGTGTGGGTGCTTTCCAGATCTACAAAGAAGCCATGGAGTCCAACGCCCACTTCCCGGGCTATTGGCACAAAAACTTTGCCCTGGTGTGTGAGAAACTTCGCCACGTCACCCACTCCTCTGAAAAAATACCGCTGATCAGAACTACCATTGCTCACTTTAAGGCCTACCTGGATTCCGGTACCAGCGACCCACAGAAAAGCGCGATAGAGGACGCCATTGAACAGTTACAGCAGTATGTGGATTCAGTGACAAAGACCAGTGATGGTGGTGGTGGTGGTGGATAATGCTGGCTAGGTGAGGATGGTGGCAAGATTAAACGGTCCTGTTTAAGGTGTGTTTTAGTAGTGCAAGTAGTCCCCTGTGCTGTCAAAAACAGCTCCATTTATTCTGCGACATGTCCTCTTTTATTTTAGTTTGGACAACCTTTTGTATGATCATGTTTCAAATTTGAGTTTAAACATGACAGTGAGGTCATGCCTGCAGAAATCATGGTTCTTCATTCGAACATTTGACAGAATCTTCTGAAGGTGAAGTGCAGGTCACTTGGCCAAAGATCACGAAGACAGCACTGGAAAATCCTTTTTTCGTGTGTGGTCAAAACATGTTTTTCCTCTTACTCTTTGAAATATTTACTGATTTAGTTAATTCAGAAAGAAAGAAACTGCTGCACTGAGTCATGTGGAGAGACAACTGTAAACATCCATGGGCTTTTTACTTGGCTTTGGTCTTCAGATCTAGGTTTCCATGTAGGTTGCTGGAAAATTTAGGCTGATGAGAAAAGTTTTTTTATACTGCTTTTTGGTCAGATCATTTGATTGTAATTCTAATAAGATTTTCCACATGCAATGTGTCTCAGGAACTTTCAAAGTATGTTTTATTGTTTCCACAGGGAACTACTGAAACCACTTGATTCCATGTTAGACTAAAACATGTTTCAGTGTGACGGTGAATGTGTGTGTGTGAGTGCGTGCATGTGCATGCATGTGTGTAAAAAGTGATGACAATTTTTGTATGAATCTCACTGGGTCTTGTGCGCTAATGATATTCGCTGGTGAATGTATGGAGCAGAATATCAAACAGAACTGAAATCCGTCCATTTTCACACTTTGAATTACACTTATTGCTTTGTATTTTGCACTGCCATTTTAGGGACCATTTGAGTGAATAGCATTTATGTGTGTGTGTCTGTGTATGTCCATGCTTACTAACAGATAAATTACATGCAATTTGCTGGAGTAATGTATTAGACAATTTCATGATTGCTCAACAGAACCCTCGTCTAAAATGCTGCCACATTTGATTTGCAAGATGTGCATTATATGGCTTTGTCATTATTTATGTTGTGTTCACCTTTTGTCACATCAAAAGGCGATGTGACAGTGTTGGGCCAGCTGTTGAAAATCTAAACCAGGGGATTTTTGTGGATAGTACTGACGTCCCTGGTATTGACCTTTCCTTGGTGGTTAGGCAAATATCAGCTTCATAGTATGTGTACTTCTTGAACTTTACCCCTTTCTTACCGTTTTCAGTGACCTCCACATTATTGTATGGTCACTGTAGCATCTGTCTTTCTATCGGAGTTCAAACTTGGTATAATACTTGAATGTGCAGGTCACCCATATGTATAATGCTGCTTTAGTTTGGCATTTAAGTCGTAAGAGAGATAACATTTTCAGTGATCTCCACATTATTGTATGGTCACTGTGGCATCTTTCTTTCAGTAAGATAAACAAGAACAGATTTTTTTGGATTTTTTTTTTTTTTGGGGGGGGGGGGGGGGGGGTACATTCTCTTCCAGTCAAGCTTAAACTCTGTACCACATTAAATACCCAGACAAACCATGACTGAACTGTGTGGTGACTGTGGCTTATTTTCATTTTCATGGAATCAGTTGCTACAATCTTTGACACTGACTCGTTATCTCCGACTGTTTAAGTGCAATGATTCATACAGCAGTAACCTCCAGTACTGCTTGACTGGTATTTTAGTGACCTTGCTCAAATTTGGAACATACTGCTTTAGCATGTGTGACGTTTTCTAGGTTGGATGTGAGAGCTGACTGGGCATTTGCCCTTCTTGTTTATGTTCTCCTTTGCTGGTTTACCAGACAGCCCAGTCCAGCCGAATTCCAGTTTAAGCTGAAATATTCTGTATTATTATTCAAAGAGCAGATATGGCTGTCATTTGGACGTGGAAGTGTGTTTTTGTATTTGTTTGAAATATCTTTATCAAGAAAAAGAATAAATAAGTACAACATTTCAGTGATTCAGCTCTTTATTTCCACATTTTTCTTTGGTACATGAGCATTCTGTGTTTGTTAGTGCTTGCAGATGCACTGTACACATGACATTCAATTTTAGACAACATGTCTCTAAAGTTTGGAGGACACAAGAGAAACGATAAGCTGTGCTTCAGAAATTTGCAGGCATCTGATGGCGGCCTCAAGATCCTCCATCACTTGTTTCACATGTTCCAAGTCAAGGGCTGCAGCTGTGTTGATGTGCATGAACTGTAACGCTGTCATCCCTTTGGGCAAGAGACAGGAAGCAGGCATGCATGGGAGGTCCTGGAAACTCGCTCCTGTTTTGAGAGCATCCGCTGCCTGGAAAATCAAGCCAGATCGCCAGAAATCAGAAACAAAATCATACTTTTTTATGATCTTTGTGACGTTATGCTCCATATTTTCCACTTTGAGGGTATCTGCCGCCTGGAAAACCAAACGATAATTTCCCTCATTCCTAAATTCTTCTCCAATCCTTTGTTGATTTTTTTAAAAGTTTGAGCAAAAGTTATTCGGTGGATTGAGTTTGTGTGTGTGTGTTTAATGTGAACTTTGAAAGTGGATTTGCCAGCTTAAGGAACACGTTCTGGCCTTGGCTACTATTAGCAGTGTTTGTTTTCTTCCCATCAGGAGAAACAAAGTGTATCTAGATCTTCATCTGGGCAACTGAGCTTCACAAAAGTGGCAGAAGCGTGTCAGTTCAACAAAACACAACAACAGCAAAAATCCCATCATCACCACCAACCACAACCAAAACTATAACAATGTGAACTGTACATAGTTGTACAGTTAAAGCGTCCCTTCAATTTTCTATGGAGCAGTAAGTTTTGGGCAAGCTTGTGTGTGTATGTGTGTATGGGCTGATATTATTACGATTATGTCTTTCTCTGTAAATGTGCACAAAAGGTGCTGGGAGATTCTAGTTGTTTGTTGGTTGTGGCATTTATATAATTAGCTGTAATTCAAACTAAAAGCTTGAGATGAAGGGCTTCCCTTTGCTTTAAACTGATCTGTTAATTTGATACCACATCCAGAAAGAGTTCCGTCTTAATGGACCCAGTACACGTGACATACGCTTGCTTCGATCAAGGCCATAAAAGAGGTCAAGGTACGTGACAGGTGAGCTATGGCACTTTACATTATAACATTTTGTGCATCTGATCCTTCTAATTGTCACTAACAAACCTTTTTCTACATTCAATATCAAATCAACAAGGCATTTAAAAGCAAATTCCTTAGCGTTCCTTAGAGTACATGTAGCCTTGTAGGACAAACATGGTTTGAGAAGGCTCATTCCTTTAACCCATTCACTCTCCCAGCCTGTACAATTTCTGGGGTGAAAAGTGCACACATGCACGCCACCAAACAGCATGTTTGATGATCCTACAACAAGTCTCACTTTTAATACTGTGCATTTTGATCGAAATCCTTTTACGTGCTTGTGCAAAGGGGGCAAAAAAGCCTTAATGGTTTCAAATTTGGCACTTTTAGTGTGGGGGGGGGGGTTTAAAATGAAGGTGTGGCAAGCATGGCAGTGAGAGGGTTAAGCAACAGTTGAAGGAATAAAGAGAAGAGTTGTTATTACCTGCGTACCCATCCACCAGGCATGTACATGCTCACTAACTGTGTTAGCCAACTGGTAACTGCCTCCATGCTGGGAACCAAAAAAAAAATGTACAGTGAAAGCAATGATTCGTTGATCCATGAAAAAGAAGTGGTAAATATAAAGGGTGTTCTTAATGCAGTAAAATGTCACTTGGTGAAGGACTGGCGGTCACATCACCAAAGCCTTTTCTCATCAATGATGCATCACAAGTTCGTTGTGTAAAGTTTTGGTGAAGTGGCTTCACTTTGTGCATAACCTGGTCATTGGCCATTGTTTACAGCAAAAACTCCTGACCTGCAGAAATGGGAGAAGAAACTGCCACCACTGAGCATAATATGGATGTTTTTGTTGTCCTGTGGGTGCAGATGCTGTGGGATCCATATAATCCCAGCTGCAAGACTCGAAATAAAACAAAGGATGTGCTTCTGTGGCAAATTGCTGAAGATTTCAGCAGGGATAGCCTGCTGTTTTAATACTGATGACTGAAGTGACTGAAGACATGGTTGCCAAGTGGGCCTTCAACAAGGCGAAGCAGTTCCTTGGACCAGTCCCTTCTTGCCTGTCCTCTTCTTTACTTCCTTCTTCTTTTGTTGTCTGTCAATCTTCTTTCACCTAAGAAGACGAATCGTCAAAAGCGCTTGTGTGTTATTGTTTTCTTGTTTTTCATCGTGTTGGTGAGTACATTTTCCTAGATCTGTTCCATTAAGACAAAGCAATATTAAGATGGCCTTTGCGGAAAGCTGAGGGTGATCAACTCAAAGGAGACCCAAAGCAAATAGGCACCACGATGATCATTTACCTGCGAGTATTTGTGCACTGCGTCGGGTAGATGGACGGCCATGACCAGGTGATGTGGCAGTTGTGGGACAAGGACTTGCAGTAGACCGGCTGCTGTTGCTGCATGTATGCCAGCTACTATCACAGCCTGCAAGGCAAAATTAAACTACTCTGGCTTACATGTATACAATGTATTTGTTAGGGATCGTGATTTGTGTGTAGCAAACAGATGCGTCCATGTTTCAACAGCAGGCTCATTGCGCTTGCAGGGGTAAGAAGAAACTTTTTTTTTTAACCCCTTTACTTCCACAGCCTGTAAAATTTCTGCGCTGAAAATTGCAGACGCGCGCTTGCTAACAGTATATTTCCTGGTCCTATAGCAAATCTAATTTCAATATTGCTTATTTTGATGAAAACCCTGTCATGTGCTACTGGGTAAAAGAAAACAAAAAGGCACTTTTATTGGCTGTTTTCAAGTGACATTATGGCAATGAAGGAGTTAAGCTAAGAAACATTTTGTAGGTGGATGAGACAGTAGAGGAGAAGAGGACAACTAAAATGTCTGGGGGGAAATCCAATATGGTTTGGTTATTTCTGAGAAAGGCTCTACCTTTTGGGGTTAAATACTTTGTTTCTGTCTTTAGACTGGGCATGTGTGTGTGCGTGTGTGTGTGTGTGTGTGTGTGTGTGTGTGTGTGTGTGTGCCTGTGTGTATGTGTGTGTGTGAGTGTGTGTATGCATGTATGTGTGCATGTGCATACTTTCCTTATTGTCTGTGGGATTTTGCAGACCAACAGCTAGGTGCAAGTTTCAAGAAAGAACAAAAACATTCAGCTTCTCACCTTTTGTTTTGTTCTTGTCGACTGATTCAGAGCAGAAGCGTATTTGGCAACGACTGCCACCATGTCTTCCAAAACAGCCATTTCCAGTAACAGCAGGACAACACCTGAGTCGCAGAGACTGGGCAAAACACCGGTCTCTGTTTTCACATCTGATAGGAAAAACATTACTCAGAATGCACATTGCAGCAACAGACTTTTTTTTTTTTATTATTCATTCCAGTACTGAGATAAACCATCAGTATGCACACAACAGCCACAGGCATATTTCTTCATTTGCTACAGTACTGAGACAAGCCATCAGTATGTACGCCACAGTCACAGGCATATTTCTTCATTTACTACAGTACTGAGACAAACCATCAGTATGTACGCCACAGTCACAGGCATATTTCTTCATTTACTACAGTACTGAGACAAACCATCAGTATGTACGCCACAGTCACAGGCATATTTCTTCATTTACTACAGTACTGAGACAAACCATCAGCATGCACACCACAGACATATTTCTTCGTTTACTACAGTACTGCCTATTTCTTCATTTACTACAGTACTGCCTATTTCTTCGTTTATTACACTACTGCCTGTTTCTTCATTTACTACAGTACTGCCTATTTCTTCATTTACTACAATACTGCCTATTTCTTCATTTACTACAGTACTGCCTATTTCTTCGTTTAC
Organism: Alviniconcha strummeri; assembly: GCA_963584105.1. NCBI lineage: Eukaryota > Metazoa > Mollusca > Gastropoda > Provannidae > Alviniconcha > Alviniconcha strummeri. The sequence goes on from OY757543.1 coordinate 11,240,768, forward strand.
TACAGTACTGCCTATTTCTTCGTTTACTACAGTACTGCCTATTTCTTCGTTTACTACAGTACTGAGATGGACCAGCAACCATCTGGGGATCAAGCAATTAAATTGATGTATGTAGCGCTAGCAGAAATCCATTAACAACCGTTGCAATGCAACATATTGTAAGTATAAACAGTTCCTTTCCAGAATTTGAGCATAACTCAACAGCCCAAGCAAGCATAGTCTGATAATAACAGTTGTTACAATGCAACATGTTGTAAGTATAAACAGTTCCTTTCCAGAATTTGAGCATAACTCAACAGCCCAAGCAAGTACAGTCCGTATAATAATGTTTGTTGCCATGCAACGTGTAAGTATAACAATCATACAATGCAACGTGTAAGTATAACAATCATACAATGCAACATGTAAGTATAACAATCATACAATGCAACATGTAAGTATAAACAGTTCTTTTCCCAGAATTTGAGCATAACACAACAGCCCAAGCCAGTACATTCCAATAATATTATGTGATATGTACACACACACACACACACACACACACACACACACACACACACACACACACACACACATATATAGATAGATATATGTTACCTTGTTACATGATAGGTAATTTACTTACACAGGCACAGTAACAGCAGGCCAAAAAAATGACGCAACCAAAATATTTCTTCTTCACAACAGTGTGGGGACCTGCAGGTTGTGGATTAGTCCACAGTGTAAAGATGCACAGGCTGAACAGGATAAAAGCAACGTGGTCACTGTCAAACAGTTTTAAGCAAGGGCTGGGTGGGGCTTATTGAGTGGGCCACACCCAACCCTTGCTCAAAACCACTTATTTTGGCTTATTGAGTGGGCCACACCCAACCCTTGCTCAAAATCACTTATTTTGGCTTATTGAGTGGGCCACACCCAACCCTTGCTCAAAACCACTTATTTTGGCTTATTGAGTGGGCCACACCCAACCCTTGCTCAAAACCACTTATTTTGGCTTATTGAGTGGGCCACACCCAACCCTTCCTCAAAACCACTTATTTTGGCTTACTGAGTGGGCCACACCCAACCCTTGCTCAAAACCACTTATTTTGGCTTACTGAGTGGGCCACAGCCAGCCCTCCACAACTGCTTTGAAGGCTTGTAGGAGTGTCTGCAGAGAATGGGGGTGGGGAGCTGAGCCTTTTTCACAGTCTGAGGGGGAAAAAGGAGTGAAAGCGTAGGTCAGCTCTGTACTGAGGCAAAAGGAGCCTCTGTGGCTGACCCTGGAAAGCTGGTTTCTTGCTGCCAGTGTCCCCTCAGCAGGGTTTAGGTCAAGTGAACAGTTAAGGTTTTGAGGTATATATATACTCTTAACTTGGAATTAGTCCTAAAGTCACATTGCTGCAATTTGACATACAGCTGTACTGAGGATTTTTTTTAAATCATATGTGTGTGTGAGCAAGCAAGCGTGTGTGTGTGTGTGTGTGTGTGTGTGTGTGCATGTGCATGCATGCGTGCGTGCATGTGTGTGATGCATGCATATATGCATGCATACGTGTCCAAGAGACAGAGAGAGAAAGAGAATTTATACCCATCAATAGCGGATAGCAGGCATCATTCAAGTCTATGGCTTGTTCTTCCAGGTCACTTGCTCTATCAGCTGAGTTGTAAAGCGTTAGTCTGAGGCACTGCATGACAGAAAAAGCCCATTTAAAATTGTATGGTAAATATGCTGATCATTAAGTTTAACCCCCTTTTTTTCCTTTTTCTTTTTAATCCAGCATAAGTGTAACTTGAAAATAATGTACTGTGCTACAGTTTTGGTCATGTTTTTATGGAACTGGTAGTAATGATGTAGTGCATATAATTATAAATGTGCATCTGTGCGACCTTCAGCAAGTTGACAATGTAAATATTGTACTAGCATTAAAAAAAAACACGTGTTGGGCTATATACAGGCTTGATGATCAGTGTTAATTCCTGTGACAATAGTTTATGTCTATGTCAACAATGTATGCATGAATGGCGTGTGCTAGCACTCTGGGTTTTTGTTTTGCAAAACGATCTGTGCTCTGTGAGAGCTGTTATTATTGCTGAATCTGACCAGCAAGCTGGCAAAAACTTCAAGTTGGCCTTTTCTTGAAGACTATGCAAAAGCTTTCAAATGGTGCTCTATTAAAATCTGTATTATGTTTGGCAGTGTTATATACGCTCTGTAAAAAAGGCTACAGTCACTCATTCATAATCACATGAGATATGTGCGCAGTGAGTCCGCTCGAGAGCAGAGAATAATGCTATATAAAAGCTATGAATAATAATAAGTTTGGTGACCTTGAGTGCATTTCAAGATCAAATGAATGTTTGAAAAGGATGACTGAAAATTTGATTTTGACTCTTGATCAAGTTCAAACTTAATTTGTATAGTTGTTACACTGAGAGAGAAAAATCATGCACAAAATGCTTTTTGGCAATACTGGCTGCATTTAAAGGAGCTTAATTAGCAGTGCATTTTTAAACTTGGGTGAAACTTTGACTGTTTCTTGTTTGTTTTTCTTACACTGAAAAAAATCATACACACAATGCTTTTTTGTAATTTTGGCAGGTATTTAAAGGAGCTTAATTTGCTGTGCATTTCTAAACTTGGGTGAAACTTTAACTGTTCCTTATTTGTTTTTGTTTCATTTATTTCTACAATTGGTGGTAAAACTTTCACACTTAACTGCATGGTGATAACTTTCATGGAGATTGTTCACCTCCATTCTGAATGTAAGTTAATTGACTGACCATTTGCTCTTCCAATTAGTCTTTGTGGACAGTCAGTTTATCTCTGTCTTCTTTTCCTCTTGGTACCTGTGGGTGTGGGTGCAGAGGTGCAATGTTTATCAGTTAAGCCAGGTGCAGATTAGCTCACCTGTGTATGCCCCAGCACATCTCCTTTTGCCAGTGTGTGCAGAAGTAGTGAGGCCCGGTCCTGTGCTGCTCCACATACACACACATTCAGCGCCTGTCTCCCAGAATCCATGTCTGCTTTACACACACACGCACACATGCACGCACACACACACACACATGCACACACACACACACACACACACACACACACACACACACACACACACACACACACACACTGTTGAATCACTGAAGTTGTGGTGTGTCCAGTTCATGGATGGGAAATGTGTTGCTGTCATGCAAGTCAGGACCAATTTTCAGGCCAAAGGAACTGTTTGTTGTTGTTTTTACCCACAAGTATGTTTTGAATATTTTGTCCGAATTTCTTTTGCAGATATTATGTAACTATATAATCTGGCATACCTAAAATGTCCCCCCAATGAACCAATTCTGTGGTCATCACAACAATTCTATGTGCTAAACTTTGTTTCATATGGCTTGGTGAATGTTGTGTGTAGGTGGGCAGGACAGCTGGTATAAAAAGATAATCTGTCATAGCAAACAAAACCTGATGCATAAATGCGTTTGTCATGGCATAAACATATGCCTGCACTGACAAACATCATGTAGGCTACTATTTAGTGTGTAATACCTGTAATATTTAATAAAGCACTCAATGTATAAACAAAATCAAAACACACGGATTTATAGAATTATACAAATAGAAATGATATGCAGCATCATTGTCACTGCTTTGAGTATAAACCATTTCAGATGCAACTATTCTCTCCCCATTTCAGTTAATACACACAGACACGCAAATCGCCTCTCATCACTTGAACCACTTTTTGATCTCTCGTGATCACCTCCAAACGGCCCGGGGTTTGGTTTTACAGTTTGGTGCTTTTTGTGTGCATTTAAAGGCAACATTTTCATTAACAGAATGCAGGCAATACCTGTGTGTGTCCAGAGAAGGCCTGTTAAAACCGTATACGCTTGCAAGATCTACGCGGCTTTCTGTCGTGTCCAGTTCAAAGGTTACACTCATTCAGGTACATGCGTACCGCACACATGTAAAGCCTGTACTCTGAAATATTCAAGAACGGTGCAATGTTTGCGTCTTCAAGCAGATTTTCTTCTTCCGTTACACTCTCAAAGCTTACAAGTAGGCCATTACGAATGTTTATGGAGGTTGCTTGAATGACAGAGAGAAATAAAAGCAATAAAAATGTCAGAGAGGGGGCTAGGGCGGGTTTTGTCTTTCTCCCAGGGAAGGTCATTCGTATACTTTTAGTTGAGAGTGCTCTAAAAATGACTTCTTTTGTTGTTGTTGGTAATGTGAGTACTCACATGTGCTCTGGTGCAACAGAACCCGATGTATGCTTGGATGAAGCATGAGACAATCACGTAAAATGGTGATTTAATTGTAATGATCGAGACATTTGCGGTGCAGCGCCATGCTGACATAAGTAAGTAAACATGGTGCTTAACGTCCACAGAAACCGTAAGGCTTATTAGGGACGGGGAGACGGGGGAAAGGGGGTATGGAAGTGGGGGAAGATGGAGAGTATATATACCTATCGCTACACTGTCACCACCAGAATGACTTCTGCATTAAGATGGGCAGCGATGAGAGCCATTTTAATGTTTTATTAATTGCGAGGGACAAAGTCACAAGACCGTGTCCACAAACCACAACTTCTGAAGAGAAAGGAGAGCCGAAGAAGTATCGAACCGAGGTCCTTCCGCTTACCAGCCTACCGGCCTTACCGCTAGGCCAAACCGGCTCTTGCTGACACAAGCAGGGGTATTACCCAAATACAGATCATTAACTGTCCGCAGGGCCGCTGGGCAGGCCTCTTATCTGGGCAGTTTGGAACAAACACCTCAATTTAAAGTTTTTATTTTGGTCTCTTCTACTTATACCAACTGGAGAAAAGTTGTTGCTGAACTTCTTTTTGGAGAAAACAATTACGGTAGTTTTGAGAAGGCTATACTTGAAGTTGGTTTGAGGCATTGAAAAGTTAATCAGGACAGACTGACGATTTTTTCCTTCGAGATTACTTGCCCACAAATACTTCTAAATGTTGTTTTTCCAGTTTAAAAAAAAAAAGGGGGGGGGGAAAAGTTTATAAGTGCATGTGTACTATTAACACGCTACTAGCACAAGCCTGCCACTGACACTGAGACACGTATACTGGCATCATACATTAAATCTACTCTTTTTGGGTTGCTGTTGTCAGCTTGTTTTTGTTGTTGTTTTAACCCTATTCTTAAAATGAGAACAACGCGCAAGAGTGAGAGCTCAAGTTAAAGTGTAAGGCAGATCTTTCTAAGCAACAACTTGCTATACTGTCTGGCCTAAGGCCTGTTGTGTCCTCCCACGCCAACGTACTGTCCATGACTTGCAAGTGTAGACAGCATACAAAGTCCTTTGCAAACACATGCAATATTTTAATGGATAGCTCTGCTGCTTGAATGATTATGTGGTAAACTAAATGGGGAGGTGTGTGGAGGGTGTGTGTGGAAAAGGGGTTGGATGGCTGGAGCCAGTTCACATTTAAGTGATCAAAGTAACTAGGTATTTACTGAACTGATATGGTCCAAACTGTTGCATGTAATCAGTGTAATTAAACTTCAACACAACTTTTCTCATTTCACTTTGGAAAGTGCATTGTTTGTGTTGTGCAAAAAGATTTGCACTGTATAAGGGATCTTATTGTTATTAAAATGCATCCAAAGTATTGATGTGCTTAATGGAAAATGCCAATATTACAGAAAAGTTTTAAAAGCAAAAAACATTTTCATGGGACCTTTGCAAAAAAGCTTAAATAATACTGAAATGCTAAAGAAGTTACAAAAAGCTTTAAAAAAAAAACTTTCTAGTTCTTAAGAAATACCTTGAAGCAGAAAAGCTAAAATTATGTTGGTTTTTCTGTTCTCCAACATAAAACTACCTTGAGTTCTGCTTCTGGCAAAAAGCTTTTTACTTTTTCTGTAGGGGCAAGGTCCAACATAGATGAAAGTACTCAATGCTTAGAAACTGGCCATTTCATATGCACCTCACCATGAATCCCCATGACAATTCACAGCTTTCCACATTGTTTCTGGTTGCCTAAGCACTGCCAGGCTTAGCCTTTGTTGGGTAAGCAGTGTTGTAATGTTTTACACTTTTTTTGGAGTGAGTTGAGCAGTGTTGTAACTAGTGTTTCACATTTTCTTGCTCAGCTTTTTCATAGAAGTATCACTGATAAAGCCTGAAGACTCACCCATGCCCTTTGATGAAGGCAATTTTTTTGTTCAAGGCCATTGATCAGGAAACGTGAATACAAGTACTTTTATCATTTTGTTAAAGTGGTTGGGATAAAACCATGTCAAAACAGATGATATCTAAATTTAAATGATGATTATTTGAACAAATAAAAACATACCCTGAAGCAGGCACACACACACACACACACACACACACACACACACACACACACACACACACACACACACAGATACACAGAATACAAAAATGAAGAAGCAGGGGAACAGCAAACTAACTGAAAACAAAAAAGATGGCACTAAATGAAAAACATAAGTACATGTAGTGACTGGAGAGATTTATTTCAACTTTGCTTCACATTCTTTGGAGATGCTACACTCCACAGTGAACAGCAATGTTACTTTCAACACTCACAGATCAAATATTTTTCATACAACAGAAATGTTCTACCATCTGTTCAATCGATTTCTGAAAGCCAAACTGCTACATGCTTAATCTCACAAAACAATCTCGGTGGCTGGCCCCAGATATTGGTATCAGATTCATGATTAAAACAGTGGTTCTACCAGCAGACATACAGATAAACAAAAGAAAAAAAGAAATCCCCTCTCTACACATTCATATAATGTGTGAATATTTGGATTCAAAGCGCACATAAAAAAATCAGTTGTGAAGATTCATATCACTCACATATATATATATTAATACTGTAGCCATAAGCAAGAAAATGAACCCTTCTACTACTGACTGAGGAACCTGCCATTATGCACACAACTATCCTTGTATCAGCAGCGCACTGCACTGAAATGGCTATTCAAAAGGCAACTATGCAATGCTGCAGTGTCAGATAGATATTCAAAGACCATTCAGTTGATCTTAAAATTACTCTTGTACAATACAGCTGCAACAGTTCAGCCTGTGTACCCTAAACCTTAATTTTACAAATTAATGATTAGATATTTTTGATACAGCATTCCACTGATACCATCATTGTCTGTCGTGAACAGTGGATTGTATTCCATAATGCAAAAAGCCAATCTCGTACAATGACAACAAAAACCAACTGCATTACATTTTTGGCCTACTTGCCACACCAGGAAGAAACAGCATCTCAAAATTAGCACTAACATTTATGAGTACTAAAAACCAAAACCAAAGACAGACCCAGAAAAGAAGAAAAACAAGGGGTGGGGTGGGGTGTTGTGGGGGGTATTGAAATGCAGAAAAGTTCCATCTTTGACCTCATTTAGGAAGAAATTGTAACAGTCTAATGTTCCCAAGTGAGGCTGCTCCTTCAAACAAGCTGTAAAGCGACAATCGAAGTTGCCTGCCAGGCAGGTGCAGATGCTGATCCCTCAGTGAAACAGGACACACTCAAGTGGTCACTAGAGGGTTAAGACATCCAATGCCTATTACCCACATTCAGAGGATATGAAAAGCAAAAGCAGGTCTTATAAAAATATATTAAAATTCTGATCATTATTTAAAACAGTTACTTCTTTGTTTTTCAGTCCCATATACTTTTTTTGTCATAAAGCAAATCCCTAATTTTCCCCACAATTCTTCAGTCAGATGACCGACACCACTCAATGAGGCAAAAAACAATATGAAAACACCTGAATCTATGCAAATTCCATTTGTACATGACAAAGCTCAATTTCAAACATTGATTCACTCCTAACTAAAAGAGAACATGCTTCCATTCAACTGAGATACACAGGAATTAACCAAGATGCGACTACACATGTTTTGTCTTTAGTCCAAGAAAGTTTTCTAGGTTATGCTTTTAGTAGGGCTGAACAGCTGAACTGCTGCACAACACAATTAAAAATCATGAGCAAGTGCAGAGTGGCTGGAGACAGCTAGAGTTGTGAGGGTAGTCACTGGTTACAGATTTCCAGGGCCATTGCCCTCTCGTCACACAGCTCTTTGGCTGTGGCGTCCATCTTTTCGCGAGCAAAGTCGTTGATCTCCAGTCCCTCAACGATGGTCCACTGCTTGTTGGCCAGGCGCACTGGGTAGCTGTACATGACACCCTCAGGGATTCCATATGCTCCAGTGGAGAACACGCCCATGGACACCCAGTTGTCCTAGAAACATAAAAATTGTTATGTCCGCTAGTGAGCAAGTCTTACTCTCGTTAAATCAACCTGAGCCTGAATAATTCCTTGGCAGCAAAGGTCCAGTGGACCTAACATTATGTGATTTCATTTGGCACCATTTTCAAAACTTGTGGATCTGTTGTGACTAGTGTACCCTGAATCGGCAAGGGAAAATCGGTGCATCTGGTGCTGCATGGCGTAAAATGATCCAGAAGATGCACACCAAATGTGTGCCAACTGTTCATATAAATACAAAAATACAAAATGTGACCAGTAACACATGCGTTGATTACATGGAAGTTCTCGATGTTTGTTTCAACAGTCATCATTAATACAACAGAAGCAGAGCACGCAGCAGGTAGTAATTGTTCAAAACTTGTACATGACACCGGTGGACAGCTGAGAGAGCCTGAGAAAAATAAAACAGAAAACAACAGAAAAGATGAACTCCCATATGTATATTCATGCACACATATGCATCCACGCACACAAAGCAACTGAAAAAGTGGACGGTCCTGGCACAAATAACCATAATGTCTGGACTAATAGGTCATACACACATGCATCCACACACACAAAGCAACTAAAAAAAGTGGACAGTTCTGGCACAAAGTACCATAATGTCTGGACCAACAGGTCATAGAGCTCCCTGCAGCTTTGACCCCTGCACCTTGTAATGGGTAGTGCCTTATTTGGGACAAAAACTTGGTGTGCATATAATTATTGTTGACAAAAGTAAACAATAATTATATGCACACCAACAAGTAGGCCTTCTTCAACGCGGCTGGACAGGAGTGTAGAAACTTAAATGCAAACAGGAGAGGAAATCACTATGGACTAACAAAAAGTGAGCCTAAAGTAGACAAAATGCAGGCAGGTCATGGTGGGGGGGGGGGGGGGGGGGGCAAGTAAGGTAAGTTAGGGAAAAAACAAAAAACCCTGTAAAAACAACAACAACCCAACTTACTCCCTGAGTTCCAAACCACCAGTCATGCATGTGATCAGCTGTGGCCTTGGCGGCTGACATGGCGCTGGACAGCTTACGGGCCTTGATCACCTCTGCACCTCTCTTCTGTACTGTCTGCAGACATAAAAGTGAACCATGCACATTTTCGCTGCCTAATGCTAGTAGGTCATAACGCTGATGTTTTAACCTTATTTGATTGATTATGTGATGGGACCATTAAACTAATTTGTGAACGACTTTGTAGTCCCATTTCCATGGCAGTGACATGATTGCCAAAAAATCAACATTTAATTCCAGGTTCATGGGGGCTTTGATGTAGGAACCTAAAGCTTTATAGTTGTCACTGTCAAATGCAGTCTAGCACACTGAAGCAACAACAGCAAGGCAGTTCAGTGACCTGAAGGATAGAAGAGAAATGGACAGAAAGTACTCTTCACTTTCTTTACACGGGTTTGACTTTTCTCTTACGCACGTTTTACTCCAAAGATAAAACAGTGTCAACAACAACCATAACTTTCCCAAACACACACAAAGACAGGCAGCAAGTCATACAACAAACTCAAACAGCTCACACAGCTGTATAAAACTGTGAACAAAATGTCAGACTTAAGACATCAAAATCATTTGCTGAGACTCACAGACACAAAGTCATTCTTGAGGTAGCTGTCATCTTTGATGGCCTCCGGGACCAGAACAGTCTTGCCACCGATGTTGACAGTGGCATGCCGAACATCAGGAAACTGCGTGGAAGAGTGGTTGCCCCAGATGATGACCTTCTGCACAGCATTGTTTGCTACACCCAGTCGGGCAGCAATCTGTTCACATATAAAATGATGCTGGAGGTAATGTATGAAAACCATGAGAACTTGAAACCATTCAAACTTCAGAGTAAGTCTCACACTGATTATATGTACATAGTTTATCGTTTACGTACTTTTATGTGCCCCTGCTATTGCATGCTATCTTTCCTAGAAGTCTTAATAAAGGAGCAACACTACTTGCCTCAGCCACCCAGACTCAACACAATTCCTGCCTGTCTGGTTTTAAGACTGAGACCAAGGACAGGTACACAACACCAGCAAAAGGCTACATGCAGTGAGAACTGACTTTTGATGACAACAACAACAAAAATCAAATAAAGAATTTGCTTGTGAATCAAATAAAATCATTCTTGTTGGACTTGACCATGGCCTTGAACACTGTGTTCCAAACATTGTAAACACACACACACACACACACACACACACACACACACACACACACACACACACACACACACACACACACACACACAGAGGCACATACACACACACACCCAGTAAAATGTTTCTTTTCTGTAAATTTTACCAAATCATACAAAACATTTGACTGGACACACACACAAAAATCAACAACAACAAATCAAGAGGTCAGCAATGAAATAAGTCAGTAAAGGTTTTCAATGTTTTCAGCCAAATGGTTCAGTGTTTTCAGCCAAATGGTTACCCTTCTTTAAGGCCTGTAACTTATAGTTTTAACCTGAAGGTAACATCTTTAAGTAAACGAAAACAGAAAAAACATCTGACAAATATCTGATATTGAGAATCTATTACTGACAGGCATACACTTGTAGGAAACATTGCTACCTCTCACCTGTGCTTGTGCACGGTTTTGATCCAGCCTGGTGAGACAGGAAAAGTTCTCTTTGGGGATGGAGGGTGCATATTTACTGCAGATCAAAGCATTGGTGTTGGCAGGGTTGCCCACAACGACAACCTTGACCGTCTTCTTGGCAACGCTGTCAAGGGCAGCACCCTGCGACTTGAAGATCTTGATGTTGGCAGCCAGCAGATCTTTACGCTCCATTCCCTCACGACGAGGCATTGCACCAACCAGGAAAGCAGCATCGATGTCAGCAAATGCAACTTTCTCATCACAGGTAGGGATCACCTCTGTAGACACATCATACAGAATGTGTTCTAGTACTGTTGATCTCTTTGGCACTCTGTTTTGCTCCTGCCTTCAGAGGAAACAAGAGGATCATGCAGGGATGTTCTCCAGCCCAGTAACAAAGATACCTGTCATTCAAACCAACCCACAACATTCCATCTATGATTTAAATCACTCCTATATACTTTTACAGGTGATAATGTTTAAAGAAGTGAACAAACAAACAAGAACTTCAACAAATTTTGACAGATGACCTCTTGTCCCACCTACCTAAACATGGTTATATTGCCAAATGCGGCAGCTAGACTGGTTCACTCTAAACATGCAACGCAACCATTATCTTAATTAAACAAACCTGAAGATCTGAAGAACTACACTTGCTCAGCCTACCAGGTCAGGTCATAATCCTTGCACTACAGTACTGAGAAGCCCCAAAATATCTTTGACTCTTTGAAGTCCTTCCGTCCAGCCATACTCACGTTTCAGAAGGGGCATTGCACAGTCCATGAGCTCCATGACAACGCCATTGAGCACTGCCTCCATAGGGGCAATATCCAGAAGGGTCAGTATGATCGGCTGAAATCATATCACCAATTTAATTTTCATCCTCTTGTGCCCATGTATTTGAATCTAGCAGAAGATGCAAGGCATACCCCTATCGCTCAGCAGAGGCATATTTATATATACATAATACAGGCAGCAGTCAGTGGAGCCCGGGGAGGCAGGTAGAGGAATTGAGTGGGGGGAAGAATCAAATTAGTTTGAAATGCTTCTGATTTGGACTACTTCTTCCCATGAGCGCCTAAAATAGAAGAATCTTTCTCTGGCTTTTAATTCACCTCCTGTGAAACAGCCTAAAGTATGTGCTACAGGGAAGATTTTCAGTAACAGCAAAGACATCCGGCAGATCTATGCTGTAGCATAAAGCAACACCTGACATTAAGTGGAACAGTTAAAATAAATACTGACATAACGCCATGGATGGTATCACAATCACTTCCTAATCCTGTCCTGTTTTCTTCTGATTTTTATTCAAGTTGGTTGGGCGATATAGTTTATCAAGTAAAAAAAGTATCACTGACAGTACAAATAGTGTATGTAATCAATGCTAAAAGAATTAACAAACAACACAGTTAGTTAGCACTTGAAAGATGTTACACATGCACACAACAACAAAGACCTGAGTCGCCTATGGTAACTCTCGCCTGGCATACAAGTAAAATACAAAGTACATAAACTCCACCAGAGGTACATTCTCTAAAAGAAAACAAAGGAAACACCCAGAGCTCCATTACCTGGTCTTTGCCAAAGACATCCCCTTTGGCAATGGAGTACAAGAGGGAATAGGCGATCTGGCCAGCAGCGCCGGTCACACATACTTTGACTGGTTCACTCTGAAAACAAAATCACTTCCTTAGTTCTTAATCTTACAGAGTGAGCTGTGCCATAATGTACAGCTGCAGGTTAGCAAAAACATTTGTATCCTTCCAAAGTAGTTTACAGCTTGCTCCCAAATTATGGTTCCAGTACAAACAAAGCATTTATTACCCTTAGTCTATCCCTTTTCAGAAATAAACTGTACATGTTTGTGTATATGTATAGAATACACAAAAAATTAATATTATCTGCTTTTTAAAACTGAACAACTTTTAAATTAGTGTAATGTTGGTTTCAATGAAGTTGAAAGCAGTCTTCCAAACGTACACTCTTTATTCCTGTCTTTTCTCTCTTGTCTCTCTCTCTGGTCTCTCTCACACACTCCTATCATAGTATATATATATATGCTTCATAGCAACTGAGAACATTTGCTCACACCACAGGCACATGCTATCATACCACTACATTAGCAAATTAACATGATCCTTGTACTTCATCAAGTATGTTCTAGACATCAGAAACAGGAAGAACATGCAAAGTTTTGAGGTTGGCACTAGTTTATAATAATACTGTCTGAGTTTAAACAAATAAAATTTCATCCTTTGTATTTTTTTTCTTTTCTTGCTTGCCTTATCTCATTCTAAAATGTTTTGTTACTCACTCCTCAGAGATTTTTGAAGGGCAGACTCTACAGATTCCCCACAAATTTATTATATTAATTATTACACACCCAACATTTTATCTGTTACATATCTTATCTGTTTAATTTCTGACAGCCACACACAAGAAAAAACAACTGAGGTGCACAAAAGCACAACTATTTTTCTTTTTCTTTTCAATGTAACAGAAACTCAATAACTTTGTAACACTAAGAAACAACTACTGAGCTAGAGTCATCATGTGAGTTTGAGTCTTTGACTTTCATTTATTTCAAAATATATGAAGCATTAAATGGCAAAACACACTATCAGTCTTTATGCAAGATCACTCTAGTTTGACTAGCTGTGACAGTATGACTTATAAAGACTTACATAACATTACAACTTTTACTTGTTACTGCTTGAGAATGAAATCACTATGATCCTGATCTAAATTCAAGGTCACCAAAAGTAGTGTTTGACTTTGAGTCTTTGACACTATCAGTCTTTATGCAAGATCACTCTAGTTTGACTAGCAGTGACAGTATGACTTATAAAGACTTACATAACATTACAACTTTTACTTGTTACTGCTTGAGAATGAAATCACTATGATCCTGATCTAAATTCAAGGTCACCAAAAGTAGTGTTTGACTTTGAGTCTTTGACACTATCAGTCTTTATGCAAGATCACTCTAGTTTGACTAGCAGTGACAGTATGACTTATAAAGACTTACATAACATTACAACTTTTACTTGTTACTGCTTGAGAATGAAATCACTATGATCCTGATCTAAATTCAAGGTCACCAAAAGTAGTGTTTGACTTTGAGTCTTTGACAATGACATAACTATGACTGCCCTGACCTAAAGTCAAGGTCACCCAAAGTAGCACTGGGACAGTAACAAAGGCTAACTCTCAAAATCAATAAGTACTACCAGTACCACCACACAAAGTTTGACAGACACTGATTACATTAAAAGTAATAAAACTAAAGAATCTGCCTTCTCATAAAAATCAAATCTTATCTAACAACAGGAACTAGAAGAGATTAAAAACAACAACAAAAAACACCACATACACAATACAAATTACCCCCCCCCCCCCCCCACACACACACACATACATCCCACCTTTTAAACTATGGATTTACACTTCCTTGATTTACATTTTTATATTAATTTTTTTAAACCTAGTTTCATTTGTAATGGTTAACAGGACTGGCTGCACATAAAACAACTCTTCCAGCTCCCTGTGTTACACAGAATATGCTTTGATACATTATCAGGCATAAAAAAAATGCGTGCAACTGCACTGGTGAATAAGCAGTCAAACTGACATTGTTGTAATTGTTAGGCTAGCTGTATGGTCTGATGGTGTTTTTGACAGGTGAGTCCCACTAACCATCAATGATGTAAGATGATTTTTTATTTCATGTCTACCTGTGCAGAAAGGCCAGCCTTCTTGGACCAAATGTATTTTGAGAAGGCTAGTTCCTTTAATGCTGGTCAAGACAGGAAGACATAACTTGAATCATCATGCAAGTGGTGGTCTAGTCCCTGTCTTGGTGACCTTGTACTAGTAATGATCTCACACAAAAGTTTAGTATAATACATTAATAGAAAGACTTTAAAAAAAATTTTTTTTAAATAAATATATATATATATATAAATGGAGAAGAAAAAAAAATAAGAAAAAAATGATGATACAAAATAAAAATAGATGGAACTGAAAATCTTGTGATCATTCAAATGTAAACAGGAAAAAGAAGGCAGTTTTCAAAAGTCAGCCGCTATGTGCTTTTTTGTTTTCTTTTTTGTGCTTTTTGTGTCTAGATCTACTCGTGCACTCATCTTTTGCACTGCAAGTTGCCGCTTGTGTGCAAAAGACATGTCTACAAATGTCTAGAACCGTAAACGTGAACGCAAACTCAAGCCCACATTCAACATAACACAGGTCGTTACGGGCAGAAAACATCAACACGGTAACTGAGTGTGAGATACTAGATCTATTTTGTGCGTGCCACCGTCAACTCGCACTTTGGTGAAGGTCAACACGAGAACTAGAGCATGTAACTTCAGCACGGTGGAAAGAAACACAACAACCTCTCCTTATTGTACGAATGTAACATGACTGATCAGAGTAGTCTCTGGTAAATAATGGTACAGTAAAGCAAATACACATACCATGATGTGACAATAACTTGAATAAGATGCGAAGGCGGTTTTATCTGTTCTAGGCAGAACGTTGCAGAAGACGGTCTGACGCCGGGAGAAGGTCAAGGCTAGTGAGAGTCAAGGCCTTTTCTATGTTAAAAAAAAAAAAAAAAAAAAAAGTTACACGGAGCTACTTTTTTTCAAATGACTATTATTTATTAATATAAACAGGCTAGATGATAACTCGGCCGATAACTCTCCTTCCCTCCCCCCTCCGAGGTATAATAGTGAAATATTTTAGGTTTGGAATGCGAAACGTCTAAAAACAGCAAGTCAGGAGGAGACAACTCCGATTGACTTGTGAGCAGACGGATCAACAGGCTACATAGCCTATTACCACTGGTTGATATGAGATACGCGATCTCAAGCAGAGATGTAACTTTATTTTACAACTCTGGCTTATTTATTGTTGTTGAACAAGTTGTGGAAATATTTTAGTATGTTTTATTTAGTCAAAGGCCCTACCAGAACTTGTAAGTAGAATAAATGCAGGGTCTTTCATACACGTAGTACTAGCAGACAAGCTCTGAAGTTTTGGATTATAAGTATAAATATTGTTCATAACAACAACAAAACATTGCTTTAATTTTTTTGTCTTTCCCAATGTGCTTGTGGTACTGCTATCAGTAACATGAACAATGTCGTCTTTTATAGTTTAACATTCTGAATCAGAAAAAAAAAAAAAAAAAGCAAGCCATTTTCTATAAAAATTTGCAAAGCACATGGCAGTAAAATACAATTTCACATAAGGTGTATGAGTAAATGCCTTTTTAAAGTCAGCACGTTCATGCGTACTGGCGATTACCAAATAGTGGACTGTTTGGAAATGATCTGCAATGGGGTGCACAACTTGTTTTAACAGTGCATCAAAGCCCAGCAATGTATGCCATTTCCGGTCTTGTGTTTTTGAGTCGCTCACTCTCATAAATGAAGTGTGTCATGACTTTTCTTAGCAAAGACAACAGCATAATATCTTGCCAGTTCTTACTCTGTCCTACTCCTAGGACTTTCTTCTTGGATAGTCAAACAAAGTGGCAGGCTTTCCACCTTGATGAAGCCTTACTTTCTTCCAACATACTGTCATACAGTGTAACTGTAACAGTGTAAGCAAGAGCAAAGGGGAAAAGGTTTTTGCCTGTAAAACTGATCAATCATATAGATATATCACACTCAGGATTTTGAATTGATCAAAATTGTTTTGTAATATGATGATTATATCCTTTGTTTTAGGCAGTGATGTTGCTCACACACGTTAGCACCATTTTGATCTAGTCATCAGAATTTTTTAGTTTAAAGAACTGTGTTTTGATAGCCCTTTTCTTTTTTCCTTTCTCATCAGGTACAGTGGATTTGGAACCAGTGTATACGTACATGTACCAGGTTACCTCAAAGTCAAACCCTTTTCTCTTAATAAACTTGTACATTGAATTTCAATGTTGTTTTTATACTTGCAGTTGCAGATTTTTCAGTCAGTACAGGGGAGACACTATGGCATACTGTCTGTGTGAACTGTACATCTGGTCACTCAAGAACCAGTATGCTATACCAGGTACAGTTTCATGACTCTCACTGTAGCTGTCAGTAATCTGCCACACTTAAAGTTAATTACAGCATGGGGTGCCAGGTATATATAATAATTAATATTGTACCAGGTACAATTCTTACCCAGTTACTGGCAGTTTGGCACCTCAGCGATTTGTTGCCTTTCACCTTTGTAAGTTTGTTGATCATGTTACTTTGTTAGAGGTAGACACTAAAAAATGTGTTTTTGAAGAACAGTGTTATTATGAGGGTTGAACTTTAGTTGGTCAAATGAAACTGAAATACATGGTGTTCTTTCTTTCTTTCAGTAAATCAGTAGCATTCTAGCAAAAGAACTTGTGTTTTCATTCTTTGACTTTGATTTCCTTTTCTTAATAATAATAAGTACCATTCCAGCTAGGTTGACCATTGAAAATGTCTGCAGACCTTGCATCTATAGCTTACACTCAGACAGAGTAAGTGGACCATACACTCATTATGGTGCCTTGCTAGTAAACACTAAATATTCAAGTTTCAACCTGCCTTGTCCCTTTCTTGAAGCAGTGACACTCAGCTTGTTTGGGGTAAATCATCCCTAGTAGGCTTGAGGTAGTAGCCTTTTGATTACTTTGTATTACCTATACAAAACCTGCTAGCAAATTCTCCCCCCCCCCCCCCCCCCCCCCCATTCTACCAACTTGCTCTTAAACTGTTTCAGTTAACTGATATGCTGTGTGTGTGTTATTGCTTGTCATTGTTATTGTCATTTTCCACTTGAGGTGTCTCAACATGGATGTAGCTTATATTTGAACTTTGTACAGCATGTCAGACTCTGTTTTATGATAGAAGTTTGTGTTTTTATAAATATTTCATTACTGATATTATAATAAATATTATTATGCTGCTAGTGCTAAGACTGGAAAGAGGGCACAAGCTCAGCCCACATTTGGACAAGATACCATAATTTGTGTGTGCATGTACAGAAGTGCATTTAAAAAAAACTCCATCTGTGCTTGCTAGGACTAATAAAGTAGTAGTAGTAATACATTGGTTAGAATTTGTGGTTAAATTTAATTTTAAAGTGATGCATATTATGTATCCTTGGTATCAAATCAAACTGAAGTAAGCGGTGCTTAACATTTTATTCAGAGTTTATCCTCTGTGTTATTTCATGAAGTAAAGTGTTATTCAATTTTATATTTTTAGATCACTTTGTTGGGTGTCATGTTTACCACGATAAAGGAGAACAAGGTAAGTGATTAACAAAATAAATACCTTTTTAACTGAAAATAGGGAGAATTCTTGGTATGCTGAGGTTCCCTCACCCTGCTTCCTACTCCTAGGAAACTGTTTAGGGGCCTTTTTTTGTTTTGTTTTTTTAGTATAAAAATTTGCAATTCCTTTTTTGTTTGTTTTTGTCTTTTTGTTTTATATAATATATATATATTCATTACCAAAAATTAATAATAAAAGTCACCTTATTATCCATGTGAGGATTTAAACAAATAATTTATAGTTATTGCAAACAGTGCTGAGAAATGTGTGTGTAAGACTAAGAGTGGTCCTTTGCTTGCTGCAGGCTGGAAAGTTCACAACTTTTAGTCTAAACAACACTGATCATTCTGATAGTATTATTTACAACATTATTTCATTTCATAGTAACAGATAATTGTCCTTTCAGCTGATGTACAGACATTGTGCTTTTTGGGGGTCTTTTTTTGTTGTTGTCATGATCTGTAATATATGGATGCATGTTTATGTATGTTTACATCTGGTACAATTTCCCCCAAGACATCAGGCACTCTGCTACTCTCTCTTCCTTCAAAAGCCAACTCAGTATTTCCCATATTGTCCTTCACTCCCATCAGTCTGTACAGTGTGTGTGTGTGTGTTTGTGTGTGTGTGTGTGTGTGTGTGTGTGTGTGTGTGTGTGTGTGTGTGTGTGTGTGTGTGTGTGTGTGTGCTTGTGTGTGTGTGTGTGTGTTTATGTGTGTGTGTGCGTGTGCATGTTTTGCATAATTATGCCTGAACACTTGTTGATATATATATATATTTTTTTTATAACATTTTCCATCTCGATGTACATTATGCATGTATGCTTGTTCAGCGCTTTGAGCCACAGGGTAAGCGCTTTACAAATTTCCATTATTATTATTATTAATAAAATACTGTGCTGTTGCAGTGAGTGCACAGGAACATCCATATCATGAGGAAAAGCAACATTATACAGAAGGTAATACTTTGCCTTTGTTGTCTTTATTATTGTCATCTCTTTTTTCCCCCTCTTTTTTGTTTATTTTTTGTTTGGCTTAAAACAAAATTTAACGGCCCATCATCCCATGCCACTTGTTCCAGCATCCCTTCCTCCAGCTGCACCGTATTGCACTGTATTGCAACCCTGCCCCCAGAGGTCTCTAGGATCAAACGTCAGATCATTGCTGGGCTACCTGATCCAAAGGAGACACTGCACTGCTGCTGAGTCACTTTGGTGGTGTTCAGTAGTACCGATTCTGTTTCAGCATATGCAAGACACCTCCTGCTATGCCCCCTGCTGATGACAGTGTTAGCTTAGTCGCAGAGTCAGACTGAGTGAGAGTCCCTTCAAGAGAGCAGACCATCACTCACTACATCTGTCTATCAATCCTCCAGTGTGGACTCTCTGGCAATGAAGACTGATCAGAACTGCCTCTGGCAATGAAGACTGATCAGAACTGGCAATGAAGACTGATCAGAACTGCCTCTGGCAATGAAGACTGATCAGAACTGCCTCAGGCAAGGAAGGAGGCAAGAACCACAAGACTGAGGTCACCATGAGAGGTCGCCATGAGAGCCATGGCATGAAGTTCTACAGAAACTGATACCATTTTTTTTTTATGCAGTGCTAGATGAGGATGAGGATATTAACTTATAATGCTATGGAGGTCCATTTCGGTTTGAGACTACTTGACAGGGCTATAGACCATGCTTACAATCATTATCCAGTTGTTAACTAGGCTCAGTAACTGTGACATCTGCAGTGTTGGTCAAGTAATTATAGCAACACTTTAAAGACACATCTGTGAAATGGGCAAAGTTTGGCTGTGTGGTTCCAGCCTTCCCAGGGGGCCTATAACACTCCCAGCTCTCTATAGGAGCTGGTCAGGGCTGAAAATCCGGCAAGACTTTGATGGGATTTGAATCCAAGACCTTCCAACCCTGCAGTCTGAAGTGCTAACCACTTTGCTCCAGGGACCTGTTCATTGTCATTGTCTTTTTATGTAATATATTCATTTTGCTTTGTTGCTTGTGACTTTATTTTGGTTATAGTGACATTCTTGCTGCTTTGTGATTGACACATAAAAAAGAGAAAGAATTGAGAGCAATGCTTTCAAACAGGTTATTTTTGTACGTGTGTGTATGTACTAGGTTGCTAAAAATGTATTCAGTGAAAGTTGAAACACAAATGTTTTTGTTTTCATTCAGGTCGTGATATGATTTGGTCTCCTCGGAACAAACGTCCTGAACGTTTGAGAGACAGCATCAAGGAAGTTGAGGTGAGTTTTTTTTTTTTTTTTTAGTGTGTGTGTGTGTGCACCCACATGTGCATGTGTGTCTACATGCATATGTGTATATTTTTGTGTTGGATATGTGTGGGGTGTGATTACATGTATTCATTGTTGTGCTCAAACTCCAAGCACTGGCTTGCAACATCCTTCCTTCAACCACTGCCGTATTTAGTTACGCCATAGGGTCCAGAAAACTGTCAGCTAATGAGCAGTTTTATGTTGGTGCTCGAACAGTGGTACGTTTGCTACAAACAACTCAAATAAAACAAGGCATATCATTTATAGCTGCCAACAAAGTTTACACCAGCACAAATAAAACCACAATCATTTTTTCCCCAGGGTGGATGCGTCTCATGTTTACATGTGTGCTTTGGTGCTAGGTTGCTTCTGCAGTCATATTGGTACCCGAACCTTTCGGAAGGCACTGACCACATTGCTGGACAGCTGCATGGAAATAAAGAGTACCCCTTCAGTGGCATAACCAAATCTGGCAGAGTTTGGAGGAAGGTGCCGGAAAGCGATGCTCAGCGTGTGTGTTGTGCTGTGCAGGCACAAACTGGCAGGACTATATTTTAAATGAAACTGTAAATTGTTTTGGTAGGACTATGCTCTACATGTGCACAGAATATCATATTTAGGTCAACATGTATCATGTGAGCGCTCAGGGCTCTGATGAGCGCATGATAAATGTACATTATTATTATTATTAAACTGTTGCAGGATCTACTAGCTCAGTATAGGTGCGTCCAGGTGCGATGGCGCAGCCGACAGTTGTTGCAGGTGAAGTTTTCTTTTATGATTGACTTGAATATATATTTTACTTGGTGATTCAGGTTATGTGCAGATGTGGGCATGCAGATGAATTGGTTTATTTAGATATTGTTTGTATAACTTTAGAACAGTACTACCTGCTGGATGGATCTCTGTGTTAAGAACTTAACAAGTGAACAGAAAGCAACAGCAATAAAGAGTAAAAAGTCAAGGAGTAAAGGAAAGGAGAGGAACCCATGGGTGGGTTGTTAATTAACTGATTTTTAGCACTCAGTCAACTGTGACAGTTACATTATGGTGAACCTTGGGTGGGTAATTGAGTGATAACTTGCTTCAGACTGAAAGCAATTTTGGAGAAAATTTAAGCAACATATTTTCCTGACCCATAAAATGATAAACGAAAAAATGTCTGTGAAAAATCATTTTTTTATATATATTTTTTATATACATAATTATTGATATTATTGTTGTAATGTATTTTATACTCAAGATGATAAATCACATCTGTGTGCTTAATGGGGAGTGTTCTTTAAGGCCTGTTATAGGTGGATGTTAGCTTGTAGATAACTGGGTGGTTAATCTTGACATTTGTCTGCTGCATAAAATTTGAACAGGCACCCCCCCCCCCCCCCCCCAAAAAAGAAAAAAAGAAAAAAGAAAAAAAAAGGAGATTAAAAAGCCTAATGGAAACTGGTAGGTGGCCATTTTTCTTTTGACAGCTGGTGCTCAGCAATGGCTGTGTGATCAGCATGGTGGTCAGCGGTCATTCAGGAGATGTGGAGAAGATCTTCATTGACAAATCCATGATTGGAAAGTTCTCATGTGAAACCGTGTGTGATGGTAAGTTACTATGAACTGTAACATCTGTTAAGTATTAGACAAATGCAATTTCAAACAAAAACTGGTTGGGGGGTGGTCGGTTTAAGTACCTGGCAGTGCCATTTCAGCATACCTGTTTTTGTTTGATACCCACATTGTGTTTTGTCTACACCTTCAGATTAGCCTGCTTCGCAAATGTTCATGGAAATTAAATTGTACTCAACGTAAATTATATGCTCTGTGAAATAATGTCCATGAACATTGAATAATATGCGATGGGAGACTGACTGGTGCATGTATGCATGTGTTGTTGTTTTCAGGATGTGTGCAGCAAGGCATATATATATATAATAGTTACTGTTTGTTAGGTGATAACTTTATGGTAGAATATTATACATAAGGTTTTGTTTGTTGAAATGTATACACACGTGTTTTTTGTCATGAGTTGTGTGTACGGCACAGTGAGTTTAATGTGGGTTAGAGATTAGTGCTTTATAAGAATTATCTATTAATATCTAATGAATCCACAGGCTGTTTTTAGTGTGCACTTGGGCTCTGTGTAAACAGGAGGAAATTCATCAAAACATATATCAGCTGCACTGTAAAAGCAAGAGACCATTGTTTTCTTCAGCAGTGCCTTGCATTTTTCTCATTGATTTTTCTAACTGTCCTGTGGGAACTTTTGTGGAGTATTTGGTTGGTTTTGCCCACTAAAATAAATCTTATTTCGTGACACTCTAGTTGTTAAGTTGGTTATATTGGAGCTGAAATCATCAGTTTTTGTTGAGAAACAGGTCTGCTTGGAGATGTGTGAGAAATGTTTGTGTGCTGTTGCAGCCTTCCTGACTGACCAGTACATGATAATATGTCATTCTGACATTCCCCGTGTGGAGTATGCTCACTTCACACGACGGCCGCCCATCATGGAGGCAGCCAAGCGGCTGGACAAACTTTCCACTTGGGAACCCAAGGTAGACCTTCTTTACATTTGGCTCATTTACTTTATGTACCAGTATTTGCCAGCTTTGCCATATGTGTTATATAAATTCCTAAACAAACTTGCTTGGTGCCATTCAGACTTCTCAGATGAAGTCATATATTTCAAGTGACCTTTAGGTTGATTACATGTATCTTTATTTTTATGTCATGTGATACATACATATATATATGATACCATGTTCCAAGTGTTAGCAAAGGGCTTTGCTATAACATGAAGGATGTTTTTTTCAGTATTGAGTGCTTGTGTTGTTTGCAGGTGACACAGCTGGACATCCCAGGCCCAAAGGGCCGACGCCTGGAACGGAATTTCTCCACCAACATCCACCAGGATATGGTGAGATAGGCCTTGTTATTATACCCCCCCCCCCCCCCCCCCATAGGCCTTGTTATTATACCCCCCCCCCCACCCCACATAACAAAGTTGGGGAGGAGAGGGGGTTATACTGGAATCACCATGCCTGTCTGTCTGTCTGTCCGTGACCACAGGGCCTGTATAATCAAAATATGACTGTTTCTACATTATCTTCTGAACTAATGCCTCTTCTACAAGCATTCTTAGTTTGATGGTAGATCGTCGTAAACCAAAATGTCCGATGAAAATATTGGGTTGCTGTGTGCGAGGTCAAGGTAACAGCGAATGTTCTAAATATGAAATAAAGTTTGTTTGGATGGTATCTTCTGAACTGCTGAACCTATTCTGAAGCACAAGGTGACAAACTTTGTTTGCACAGTGATTTGTACAGTTGTTGTATTGTCTTTCTGTTTTTCAGTTGCTGTTGTGGTATTCAGTGTCAAGTAATGAACCCTGGCCATGGACACCCATGAGCAGTGAAGTGGAACGAGCCAACCTAATTGTTCTTGGTGTAAACGGGTCAGTGAAACTGGTTACGTGTTAAAAAATTTACATGTTAATAATAGACTTGCATTTTTCAACAACACAGAATGATCCTAGAAGCGTTTTCTAACCATTAAAGAAGTGAACCTCTGCTGCTACAGTCAGTGTGTGTTTGTGAGAGAGTATGTGTGTTTCCATATAATACCTTACATAAATTGTTTTGGAAGGACCGTGCTCTATGTGTGTATAGAATATTTGTATTTAGGTTACTATGTATCATGTGAGCACTCAGGGCATTGATCAGCGCATGATAAATGGATGTTTTTATTATCATAGATACTTGGCCACGGTCTAGACTAGTGGGTAAGTCCACAGGGGGACAAGGAGAAAGAGCTTCCCCATCCGCCATCCTGTTTTTGTTTTCTCTGGCTTTATATAAATCTTCATTAAAGAGAGATTTGACATTTCCCTGATATGTTTGCTGATATAATTATTTTGAAACTGAAATGCTTGATTTGTTTCAGGCCATTCATTGAAGTGTTGACTTACACCAAGACAGAGTGTGATCCTGTTTATGCTGGATTCAGGTATTCTGTTACAAACTTTCAATATTTTTGGTTGTTTGCTCATTTACTTGTACCGCCATGTAGGTTTCCTGTGAGTCAAATGAGCAATAAACAGGCATGCGATACCCAGTAGTTGCAGCCTTAGATAGGAAACTCACAATATCCACAGTAGCTGTAGTCTGAACTAAGAAAGGCACTTCTGGCAGTTTAATGTGGGCACTGTGTCCAGTTTGAGAGCTCACGTGGCACGTTTGATCACGCAAAGTCAGAGCTTTTCACACCGCTAACAAGTAAAGGCCCATTTTATTCCATCATGTAAACTAACTTTAGCTATTACCTTTCATTATTTTTCTCTCCAGTGTTTCACGCCCCAGTTTACAGGCTTGAGAACTGTCCATGAATAAATGTTGTTTGAAATCGTACCTCTTATAAAGTTGGAAAGCCTATAGAATCCTACCACAGTGAAAACCCTCCTAGGGTCACCACAAAAGCCCTGCAAGGACAGTCTAAAAACAGGGAGAGTCCTTGGTCAGGGGTGCATTTACATGAACATTCTGAGGGAAACATTGTTGAAAAAGGTGGTCTTGTAAGAGGGGTGGTCTCCTATCATAGTGGTCCTTTATCAGATGTTCTACCGTATTGTGGCAGGTTACAAACACGTTTTAGGGCTTTTAGACTGTTCAGTTCCACCACAGTCTCATGTCTTGGTGGTTGTGCCTTTAACCCGCTATTTGTTTGGAGTGTTTCACTGCTTCTTCATCAAAGGAATGGATATTTATTCCAGTGGTATCCAGCCTCACAAGATCTACACAGTGGAGCAGAGTGTTGGAGCCAGGGGGGATGTCACAGCTCGTACGTGCATCCTGGAGATCATCCGCGGCAAGGTGATCAGAACCAGTCCTTTGTGTGAAGTTAGGGGAGGGAGGTGGTCTTTGGTGGTTCTGTGTGACATGTCAGTGCTAATCTTCAGTGACATTCTTGCCTCTGTGCAGTTTTTAGTAGCCTGTGGTAAACTGGTGTTGCACGTGTTATTTGTTGCACTGTGCAGGCTCAAACACTATGACATTAACATCAATGTATAGCAGTAAGTAGCAGCTCATCCTTTTAAACCCTGTCCTGTTTCCTTTTTTTTTTTTATTCCTTGGAGAATTTTTTTTTAAATTCCTAGGAGGTGTTCTAGATAAGTAAAGATCACTCTTTTTAACAGATGTTAAAACAGAACAAAATGTAAATAAAAGATTTAATTATTTGTCATACTGCCAACTACTTTGCACTGGAGCATAGGGTGAACATCCACTTGATTGTGAATGCAACCATTCTCCAAGCTGACTGACATGTTGCTGACTGCATGCGATGGTGCACTGTTTTCAGATGCAAACAGCAGCAGTGGTGCACTGTTTTCAGATGCAAACAGCAGCAATGGTGCACTGCTTTCAGATGTAAACAGCAGCAGTGGCTGACATGTTGCTGACTGCATGCGGTGGTGCGCTGTTTTCAGATGCGAACAGCAGCAGTGGTTGACATGTTGCTGACTGCGTGCAGTGGTACGCTGTTTTCAAATACAAACTGCAGTAGTGGTTGACATGTTGTTGACTGCATGCGGTGGTGTGCTGTTTTCAGATACAAACAGCAGCGGTGGTGACGATCCCCCTCAAGGGAACAGTGGAGTGTCAGGCCAGGAACCCAGCTGAAGACAAGCTGCTGCTGGGCTGCAGTGATGCTTCTCTGGTGTGTACTGGGTTGTCTGGGCTCTGGGCAGTAATGCTTCTTCAGTGCAGATCTGGTGGTGCAGGCTGCATGCAGTTCTTCTTGTGTGGTAGCAGCTTTTTTGAATGTGTGTGTCCAGTTGGGGAGGGAAAAAAAACTAGTTTTATATTATATGCATGATGTGTGTGTGTGTGTGCATTCACGTGTACATGTGTGTGTGTGTGTGTGTGTGTGTGTGTGTGTGTGTGTGTGTGTGTGTGTGTGTGTGTGTGTGTGTGTGTGCAGTCATGCTTGTGTGGTAGCAGCCTTGTTTGACTGTGTATGTTCAGCTAGAAGAAAAACAGGTTATATATATGTGTGTGTGTGTGTGTGTGTGTGTGTGTGTGTGTGTGTGTGTGTGTGTGTGTGTGTGCGTGTGTGTATACATGTGTATGCAGTCATACATGTGTGGCAGCAGCCTGGTTTGAATGCATATGTTGATATGGAAAAATTGAGTGTTCAGTATGTGTCCAGTTGAAAGAACTCTTTATGGTGTTGGCATACACTGTAATGATGATGATCCTTCGTGGTCTGTCATAATGTATTTAACCAGCTTGGCTTTCCTCACAGGTGATGTATGACCAGCACAAGAAAGTCACTCTGTTCACAAGGTCAGCTGTGGTAAGTGTGTGCCTCTTTTTGTGTACAATGCTCATCAAACTGGGGCTTCCACTGAAAGTTGATAAAATCAGTTCAACGTCGTGTGGCACTGTTGTGATAAAGACTGGGACTAAAATCCCACGATGTGGGAGGAGAGGGAGACTATACCCAGCACGAAAGTGTCATCACCAGAGTGATTCTGCATAGGTACTGGCTACCATGTGAGCCATTTGTTTCATTGTCCTGCCTTTGATAATGTTGTAGTTACTGGCTTTGCGTAACTGGTAATAAATGTATTCCTAAATGTGGCAGAGTGTTTATAGTATTGGCTACCATGTGAGCCATTTGTTTCATTGTCCTGCCTTTGATGACATCATAATTACTGGCTTTACATAATTGGTACTAAATGCATTCCTGGATGTGGCTGTGTTTGAATGTGCACGAGATTGCCCGTAAATATACAGATACTGTTAACAGCCTTTTTTCCCCTCCAGCTACCATCCAGCCTGGCATGGCATCCTGGTGGTACCATTGTGTTTGCTGCCAGCAGCCGGGGAGACATTCAGGTAAAGTACAGGTGGAAAAGCGTGAAGATTTCCAGCATTGTGATGTATTTATCATAACCTCTGTATAGGTGTCATTGGTGTGTGTGTGTGGAGGGGGGGGGGGTGCAGAACAGGGTGAATTGCATCCACTAGTCCATTGTTGTGCTCAGTGTTGTTGATATAGCAAGGTGAGAAGGCTCCAGCGTTGTGATGTATTTATTGGCGTTAGTTGTCAATAGTTTTTGTGGAGGTTTGGCAAGGGGGTGGAAGGGGAGGGGGAGTTAGCAGCATTCTGTTGATGTAGGAAAGCAAGAAGGCCCAAGCATTTTGCTGTGTTTGTTTGTGTTAGTTACCGGTAAAACAAAATTGGAGAGGAGGGGGTTCTGTTGATGTAGCAGAATGAGAAGGCCCAGGCAGTGTGCGGTATATCTGTGGGCACTACAGGATCCTGTAGTTGTGAGGGGTGGGAAGGTACAGTGAGTTGATGGAGTAGGGACCCATAGATGTGAGGTGTGGGAAGGTACAGTGAATTGATGGAGCAGGGTCCTGTAGTTGTGAGGGGTGGGAAGATACAGTCAGTTGATGGAACAGGGTCCTATAGTTTTGAGGTGTGGGAAGATACTGTCAGCTGATGGAGCAGGGTCCTGTAGTTGTGAGGTGTGGGAAGGTATAGTGAGTTGATGGAGCAGGGTCCTATAGATGTGAGATGTGGGAAGGCACAGTCAGTTGATGGAGCAGGGTCCTATAGATGTGAAGGGTGGGAAGGTACAGTCAGTTGATGGAGCAGGGTCCTATAGTTGTGAGGGGTGGGAGGGTACACTCAGTTGATGGAGCAGGGTCCTATAGATATGAGGGGTGGGAAGGTACAGTGAGTCGATGGAGCAGAATGTGAAAGGGTCCAGTATTGTGCTGTACCTAATGGTGCTTACCAGACTGTCCACATGTAACAGAGCTCTGACAGGTTCCAGATTAAGTAGTTGGAGAATGAGGAAAGGGGTGACAGAGGGATGCATTTACTTCTGGCTTGTGATCTAAGAAGGTAGAATCAAGTCATATTGTTTGAAGCAATCTGGTATTGGTGAAAACCTGAACTGTGACAGTTCATTTTATTAATAATTATCTTAAAGTTGTGAGTATACTGAGTCTGTGTAATGATGAATGTGTGTCCATCAGCCAGCCCTGAAACCATAAAGCCACCTGTCACAGGCATTTAATGTTGGCTTTGTCACAGAGGACCTGGAAATGGAAAAGTTCCTCAAAATAAGCCCTTTCTTTGGCACCATTTGTCCACAGATTGATTATTTTATGACTCCTAGTATGTAAGTAGTGTTTTATGCCCAATCAACCAGTGCAGTTATACAACTCCTGTCAGCCTCACTTTGACACATAGATGAGTTGGTACACATGTCATTATTTGTCATGACAGGTGTTTGACATGGCCCTGACACCACTCAAAGTGCAATTTGTCGCGGAAGATCCAGGACTGGAAAAGTTCCTCAAAATCAGCCGTCTGTTCAGGTAATGTTTCTTCACCGGGTCATTGCATTTTCAAGGCTCTTTGTATCCAGCCTGCTTACTGATTTAGCATGGTATTGCGCAACCAGAGAGTTAGCTGGTCTCTTCAGGTGCTGTTTTCTCACTGAGGTCATTGCACTTTTGTATCTGTGTCTGCAGTATTGTTTCTCCTTTGTGATTTTGCCTGGTACTTTGTAATAGAAAAAAAAACTGTTATATGACAAATTCTCTTCTTCCTGAAGCAGAGACTGCAGTTCCAGTGAAATCAACAGAAGTACTTGTTTCTGTTGCCTTTGCTGCAGGTATTGTACATTGTAATAGGAACAAACTGTTATATGACAAATTCTCTTCTTCCTGAAGCAGAGACTGCAGTTCCAGTGAAATCAACAGAAGTACTTGTTTCTGTTGCCTTTGCTGCAGGTATTGTACATTGTAATAGGAACAAACTGTTATATGACAAATTCTCTTCTTCCTGAAGCAGAGACTGCAGTTCCAGTGCAAGTCAACACAAGTGATTGTTTCCTTTGCCTTTGCTGCAGGACCTCCATGAGCCTCAAGTCCATAGACTGGTGCTTGTTTGACCCACAGAGCTCTGAATACGTCACAGATTACATGGACGCCATGTTCCTGACTTTTGACAGGTAGGTCTTTTTACTGAGCTGTTAAATCAAGGTGACATATGGTCCTGGAAAGCTTGTTGACATGCCTACATTGGATCTACAGTGTAGATTGCTATTACATTAAGACTCATCAGACTCATCTTTTGAGTTTTTTACTGGTTAAGTTGTTTGGGCGCCTGTCTTACTGTGTGTCTGCCAAGTCAGCTATTAGCCTGATGTCACTATGATGATAATGTTGATGGCTGAGGTAAACTTCATGTATGCCAATAGAGTGCCATTGTAAAATAACTATGGTATATATTGCAGCCATTATGCATAAATGTAAACAAATGCACCAGATGCATTTTTTAGCCACAAGTATCATTTTATCCCATATCCCTGAAGAGATACATGTAAAACATGAATAACCACGAAGATGATGCAGGCAGTGATGCTGTGTGACTTCAGGGGTCCCCCAGCCCTGTTGCTGCTGCACCTGGGGGCAGTGAGCCGAGAAAGGTTTTCTGCTGTGGAGCTGACCAAGGAGTACATCAAAGCCAGGCAGATTGATGAGGCCGTCAGCTTACTCAGCAGCCAGAACTGGGACACTGACGGGGCAGCATGCTACTCCTGTCTCTCAGCCATTGTCAACCATCTGCTGAGGCAACCACTCAATGCTGACCGGGAAGGTAAGAAGGTAGATAGTGGGGGAGGGGGAAGGGGAGGGGGGAGATTACTGAGCAGCTAAAACTGAGACACCAACAGGAGGGGCAGCATACTACTTGTGTCTGTTGGAACAATAGCCATCTTCTGAGGCAGCCACTCAGTGCTGACTGGGAGGGTAAGAAGGTAGATGGGGGTGGGGGGATTACTGAACAGCTGAAACTGAGACACCAACATAAGGATCAGTATACTCCTCCCGTCTGTTGGTGAGTGAATAATCAAAACGGATGGAATGACTGGCCTTAATTTAGGTCTGGAGGCAGGGGCTGGTGTTATTAGCATGAAGATCATCAAATGCACCTTTTTTTTTTCGTGATCAGCTTGATGGTGAAATTGGATGGTTCATTGTTCTGTGTTCTGTGTTCCAGAATTACAAAATTATCGTATAAAAGGATAAAACCTTGATACAAATAATCGTCTGCAAATAATGTTTTCTTTCTTTCTGAGTGGTTGATTTCTCATCGTAGCATTTATTCACAGCTCAACTAGAAGCAGCATTGGCAACGTTCTATGCGCCCAAACCACCAGTCTCTGAAGTGACCATTGTTGAATACCGCGATCCCATCTCTCGCCTGGCACGTCGATTCTTCCATCATTTGTTGCGATATGCACGCTTCGACAAGGCTTTCCTTCTGGCTGTTGACATTGGAGCCAGGGATTTATTTATGGTGAGTTGGATCAAAGGACATCACCTTTCCAGCTGCTGGATTCACAGCTGTATATCTGCTTCTTAAAAGACTTGTAGTGAATTGGGATATCTAGTAATGAAGGAGAGTAGCTCATTTTTGATTCTGGTGGCATTTTTTGACATACACATGGGTTGGCAAGAAATTTTCTTGTGAATTGACATGGAGAGAAATGTAGGTAAATTGGCATGTTCCCAAGATGTGTTGATATAGTGACTCAGGAACAACCATTTTGAAGCACTTATGCTAAAGTGTTAGGCCATATACTGGTTTTTGACATTGATGCCATTTATATATTGATTGATGATCGCTTATACAGTGCTATTTTCCGCTCTCTTGAGGAGACTCACTGTGCTTGTGTGTGATTCTACATCAGTGACTAGCTCTTTATAGCGTGTTTTTGAATATCCACCAAAGTGGTGTACTTAAGTGCTGACATGGCTGGTGCCACATGAAACTGCTGCCGTCTCGGCACAAGTTCTGTGTACACCATACATCATGTCACTTCATACAAAGCAACATATATATATATGTCTGATAAAAGTCAATGCCCAGACGATGGAGCATCTCTTTTACAAGACTTCAGTTTTTTTCATGTTTATGTTGTGTACAGCCTGTGATATATGTATTCCCTAAATGCCCAGATGATGGAGCATCTCTTTTACAAGACTTCAGTTTTTTTCATGTTTATGTTGTGTACAGCCTGTGATGTATGTATTCCCTAAATGCCCAGATGATGGAGCATCTCTTTTACAAGACTTCAGTTTTTTTCACGTTCATGTTGTGTACAGCCTGTGATGTATGTATTCCCTAAATGCCCAGATGATGGAGCATCTCTTTTACAAGACTTCAGTTTTTTTCACGTTCATGTTGTGTACAGCCTGTGATGTATGTATTCCCTAAATGCCCAGATGATGGAGCATCTCTTTTACAAGACTTCAGTTTTTTTCACGTTCATGTTGTGTACAGCCTGTGATGTATGTATTCCCTAGGACCTTCACTACATGGCCCAGGACAAGGGGGAGACAGCTCTGGCTGAAGTAGCCAAGAGGAAAGCTGAACAGGCTGATGCTGAATCCATAGGTCTGTAATGGTATCCATTGCTGTCGCAGTTCCCTTTTGCCTCTTGAATCAGAAGGCTGTACCTATTCCACTGATCGTTGAGTTCCAAAAGAAAAAGGATCTGCAGCTTCAGTCTTTGATTGTGCCAATGGGAGAATTTGCCAGATGCTTTTTTGCTGGTCATCATCCATAGGACTGGGTTGAAAGAAAGTTTTGGCATTTCTGTTTTGAAATGCACACATGCACATTTGTGCACACATGTTCACACACCTGGATGCATGCACACACACATGGACACACACACACATTTTTTTGCTGGTCCTCATCCATAGGATTGGTTGAAGGAAGCTTTTGGCATTTCTGGTTTGAAATGCACATTTCTGCACACATGTTCACACATGGATGCATGCACACACACACACACATGCACATGCAGGCGCACACACGCACACACACACACACACACACACACACACACACACAAAGCATGGAGATACATATAAACCAAAAGAAAAATGTTTGAACGATTGGCATGTCTAAGTTAGAATTTACAGCCAAGAGTTTGAGTTGTCAGTCAGTGCCATCATGTGTAATGTTCTTGCTGTTGTGATCAGATGCTCTGGACCTGCTGGATGATAGGCTGGCCTTGGACAATGGATTCCATGGCAACCATGCAGATGAGCCGCGAGACATGGAAGAGAACATTGTTGATCAGGTACAGTGCTGAGAAACTTCACTTCACAGATATGATCACACCTTACTTTTGATCTTGAGGTGACCGTGTGCAGTTGATAGATGTTAAAATCTCAGAACAAACTAACACACCTATTTTTGAGCACAAAATGTGTGCTCTCCCTTGAGCAGGAGTT
Organism: Alviniconcha strummeri; assembly: GCA_963584105.1. Classification (NCBI taxonomy): domain Eukaryota; kingdom Metazoa; phylum Mollusca; class Gastropoda; family Provannidae; genus Alviniconcha; species Alviniconcha strummeri. The sequence continues at coordinate 11,273,541 of OY757543.1, forward strand.
TCAGTTGATTATTAATTACTTCCTGGTTCCAAGTTTGGAGAGTGTTCAGTTCATACCAGATTAAAACAGAGCATCATACAGTTCAAACCAATCTGTAATCCGAGACAACAACAAATACTGAACACTGTAAGATACTGAGAACAAAAATAAAATAATGGAACATGTAACTAAAATGTCATAGACGCTGTTTAAAAGATTTCTTCTGACATACTGTGTTTGAACAAAAGTTTATATGTTCTTGTTTAAATTAGCTTTTATCACACCTCGAATCTCCAATATATCAGGCTTGTATTCTTTGATTTTGTTCAGTATTTTCACTTATGTGTTCTGCTAGTTCTGTGAACACTTTTTTTCATATTCATAACTTCAGGGTATTTGCTCTATGAAAGATTTCATCCATTCAGCCTTTCTTAGTTCTGATAAAAACAAGGAAAGATGGATTCTGTAAATGGCGCTCCTGGACTGACACCTAGCAAACTGTACAGTTTATGTGCTACTGGCATTGCAGGCGAACTTATAATAATAAATAATTCTTATAAAGCGCTATTCTTTAACCAGAGTTAAACTCGCTGCGCTGTACAAACATCTTATCACAAAAACTACATTAATATACATTTCAGCAAACAAAACCTTAATTATAGTAGCTTAAATTACTGTTATCGCCTATCGAACAATAGACACACACACACACACACACACACACACACACACACACACACACACACACACACACACACACACACACAACAACAACAACCACAACAACCACACACACACACACACACACACACACACACACACACACACACACACACACACAGTCTCCGCTCATCCACTCATACAACAATTAACAAGATATTAACTTAATAATCTCAAACAACACCAATTTGAATCTGTCTTATCACCCACCCAACCCGTGTCTCCTTCTCTTGCCTAGATCTCTCATGCTCTCTCCCTCCCCTCCTTCCCTTCCCCCTCTCCCTATCCATATACATCCATCTACATTTAACTGCCACACACAAACACAGATTTCTTCAGATTTTACAGGAAGGCCTGGGCAAACAAGATATCAATCAGTGTTACATATTTCTTGTTCAGGGTGCTTTGTTTCTTATGGAACAAGGGGTGTGTGTCTGTGTAGACCAGACTGAGCTTGTACACTTAAACACCAACTTTTCATGGAAGGATATCTGTTGACACAGTGACAAGTAACATTTGCTGGTGTGTGTTTTTGCAGTTACCCTTGTCACGGCAACACCCGTGGCAACAGGAGTACTACAGCCAAGGAGAGCGTAGTCACAGTGGCTCAGCCTCTCACAGATCTAGAGGACAGGGCCATGGCAGGGCCTCTAACTCTGTGGTCAGATTTGACAATAAGTAAGCATGCATTTGTGTGTGTGTGTGTGTGTGTGTGTGTGTGTGTGTGTGTGTGTGTGTGTGTGTGTGTGTGTGTGTGTGTTGGACTTAAACACATTGCATTTTGTGACTTGATGAGCCATGACAAATGTTCTGTTGCAGTGGCTTGCCACACAACTGATTAGTCAATGATGTGACCATTTATTAGCTGTTTACTGCAGTGACTTGACTAACATGGACAGTGCATGTCTTTGGTGACAGTGTTTACGCAGCTGCCAGTTGCATTCACTTGACTGGTATGGGCAGTAGATGATATATGGTGATGATGATAACACAGCTGTTTCTTCCACCAGTTTGGCCAGCGCAAGCAATTAATTGAGGTAGGCAATTGCGTGATTAGCAACCGCATGGTTATCCATTTCAGTGATCATGCCAGCATAGACGACTTTGATGTTGGGGGTGACCTGATCGGTGATTACACAGCAGCTTTAATGAATCCCAGCACACATCCAACACATCGACAGGGAACCAGTCACAGTCACCATGAGGACCCAGAGGAGGTCAGTTGTGAATGTGGCACTTCAACAACAACTGGAAAAAAAAAAGGCTTTCACTGTGGACATACATACTGCAGACACTAGTAGTAACATGCCTGGATAAGACTTGCACAGCTTTTCACAGCTTGGCTGCCTAAGCAAACAAAAAGAGTCTTCTTCTCTTCGGTGGTAATATAGATTGCCTGATCATAAAGCTTCTTTTTTTTGCCAGGCACATGATTTATTCGTATAGCATGCGTCCGTCCATTAACAATACATTCACTCACTGATTCAACCTCTTTGCATGGCGATCATAAGGCTATTGACTCTGCAGTGAGGCTGCATGCAAAGCAGATTACAAAAAAACAACTAGTTTCCAAGTTGGTTAGGTCTACATTTATGCAGCCCAGACTGTAAAAAAAATAAAAAATGTTGAGCTGGTGGTTGGGTTACAAACTGGTTTAAAAGATCACCACTTTTAATCATGATTAGTCCAAAGTCTTTCAACGGTTTTACTGTGTAATCATAAAATGTGCATTGCCCTGATATAACCGTAATTGGCATAAAACACCAAGTTACTTACCTTCAGCTGTACTGTCCAGGCATCAGAGCATGGCTCAGTCTATAACCACCTGGTCTTGGTGATGCCGAGGATGATAGTAAACTTGTAATTCTCCCAATAAATGCTTTTTTATATTGCTGATTTTCAGGACAAAACACTCTTGGCCTACCTCAGACTGGACAGTTTGACAGGCTGCAAATCAACTCGCATCACACTGTTTCTGTCCTACTGATAGCATTTCACTATCTTTGAAGGGTACACAAAAATCTATCATCTGCTTTTTTCCCACCCATTTATTTTTTCTGAATCCAGTCTGTGTTGTTTTATTGCAGGAAAATGCAGATGGAGCAAGTGGCAGTGTCAAAGTTATTCACTTTGGAATTGTGTGATGGTTGATTGGCTTTGGCAACATTGTGTGAGACAAAACTGTGGATGTGTTCTGCCTAAGTTATCCAATGACCACGAAAAAGAATGAATCCACCTGTGCTTGATGAATATTCCTTGAAAAATTCTATGCACGTGTGGAATGTGGGGACCTGAGGTTGTGGGAGAGTAAACCTTCCTTTCCTTGATGTACAAAAAGTACCAGCCCTGAGTTGGCATGGCCAAACTGGAGTGTAAGGAAGTAACAAAGGAAGGTAATTAGCACTCTAGGCCTTGTTACATGTCAGATTACCATAATTTACTCTGCAGCTAACATGCAAATGTATGTCTACATTTTTTTTAATACCAGCTATATAGGCAGGCTTTAAAAAAAATTTAAATTCCATTTATGTATCAAAAGACTGGATCTGATCTTGCATGAAAAGCAGTACTGTGGTATGCCATATACTTATCAAGTGTTGTAGAACTGATGGTACATATCATTATGCCACTGGGAAACAATCTCTTTTGAGAATGTGGCTTTCATATATTTAATCTACCCCGTGTTTCTTGCGTCCTAGGCCAGTTACCATAGGTGATTCAGGTCATGATGATTGTGTGCCTTGTTAAATGACAGTCTGTTATCTATTCCCTTCACTCAGTTAGCATGCCTTTTTTTGTTTTGTTTTGAAATGAAAAGGTTTTTGAGATAATTCTGTTAGCATATTCAGGGTACTTCCACTTAGTGACTGTTTGGGAATTCAAGCCTTTGGTCACAGTTCCAAGGAACAGTGATGCCAAAGGCTGCATCTTTGGTTGTGAAGTGCTTAAGATATGTAACCAATTTGTTTGTAAAAATAAGATGATACAATTACACAAATTTCATTTTTGATGTTTAAAGCCCTTGTATCGACATGTGTTCATGTTTGAATCAACTACATGCAGTGAATTGTCCATATAAAGAGACGAGCTGCTGTACATGTATTTTTGGCTGTCTTGGTTGATTAATGTTTTCTATTTACTGCACCAGAAAAAATTAGAGAATATGCACTGGTGCAATTTAGGGAATATGAACTGGTGCAGTTCAGGGAATATATTACAATGTTAACTTTGCACACACAGTCGAGAGAGAGATCAACAAACTTTGTGAGACATTAAGCAAAATTGTCCTTCACCCCTATCAGTCTTGTACAGTGTGTGTGTGTGTGTGTGTGTGTGTGTGTGTGTGTGTGTGTGTGTGCATCTTTCACATAGTTATGCTTGAACCCTTTTTGATGTCTGCATTACGTGTTAGCTTTTTGTTAAATTGCTGATATCATTTTCCATCTCAATGTCCATTATGTGTGTTATACTTGTTCAGTGCTTTGAGTTGCAGGGTAGCCACTTTACAAATTTCCCTTATTATTGTTTCTCAGCTAGCCCCTGTTCTGAATTGAAAAATCACGGACTTCATAAAAAGCAAATCCTTTGAACTTTGACATAAACTTTCACATCAAAATTGCCACCCAGGTCTACTGTGTGGTGCTTTCTGGGGACTTTGAAGTTCTTTCAACACATGCAACCACGCAGATGTTTTTTCGTCTCACAGCTTCCACCACTACTCAGACAAAAGTGTCCATTTCTCCCGAGGTAACAGTATCTTTACGTTACATGCATGCATGACTAGTGTTCCTACAAAATTGCAACAGGCCAGAAAACAACAACAGGAGGATTGCTCAGACGAGAGATTTCTGAAATGTAGATCATGTGGCTGCAGTACAGCTGTGGGATGGTGGACATTACTCAAGTTCCTCTTTAACCCCTTCACTGCTGAGCAAACATAAACGTGATATGTCTGGCAGTAAAAATATGTGAAATCTGAAATCCTTGAACTTTTACAATGAGGAAGCTGGATTTGCATCAAAAAATGCACAGGATTGAAAGTATATTTTGTCAGCCCAGAATTTGTTTTCCTTCCCTTTGCAGGTCTTTGTGTGCAATTTGGAGACTGGAAAATGTATGGGTTGGGGCAGTGAGGGGGTTAAAAATGGGAAGCACTATCATTAGAGGAATGACTGTCACATATCAACCTGACTTTTGTAAAGCACTGATCTCTGGAGGTTCATTAAACCCTCCAAAAGCATGAATATGAACATTAAATTGTTGTTAGTGGAAATTACTTTCTGTTCCTATTCTTAAACAGAATTGTAAATGGTTGCACTTATAAAGTTACACTGCACTGATTCTTAAAACAAATTGTAAATGCTGTCTCTTGTGTGTCACATATCAATGTAAAACTAAAATTTCTGCTGGTAATGTCTAATGCTTATCACATCAGTTGATGCCGAGACCCTCGTCTCACTTCCATTGGCAGCATGTTCTTTGCCTGTAATTCAGAATGCATTAAATCAGTCTCACTGGTGCAATGTACATGTGATGATCATTGTAACGAGTATGTGTGTATGTGTGTGTTCACATGTGCATATATTCACCTTCCTGCATGTGTGTGTTGTGAAGATGTTTTTACATATGATCATTACATAAGATTTACTGATTTTTGAATGGTTGTGTGTAGCTTTTATTACACATTAAGGGGTCCATACAAGAAAATAAAAACCTTTTGAAAAGCATGAAACAATTTTTTTTCTTTCTTAATCCTAAATTTAATGTCCATCACTCCTTCACTGAAAAACAACAACAAAACATCATTTGACAAGATTTTAATGTCCTAATATTTTAGCAGGCCACAAACGTTGCACTGATGTATGTCATTTTCTATTCTGCTCTCTTTTTAGCATGCATGCACACACGCACGCGCACACACACACACACACACACTTGTTTCTTCACTTCTTTTTTTTGGCCAAACGCTCATCTACATCCATACAAACACCTTGCACACATGTCCACAAAATTATTTCTTGCGTCGTTCTTCTCTGGCCTCATCAATGGCTTTCATCTGTGACCGCAGATCCTCCATTTCTTTATCAGGGATGTAGCGGAACTCCTCCTCTTCAGCAGATGGCTGCAGGTGGAAAAATGATGAAAAACGTGATGGTCAGACAAGAAGAGTCCACTTATTCTGAACACACATTACACAACTGACAGTGTGACACAAGAAAGATGCGCTGTTCCACTCCCAATACAGTATACTTCATAAGACTTATCCGACAGATAACCAACATATTCTGTGCGAACGGTCAGAGAATCCAAGGAATGGAGTCCTTTCCTCACTGTGATGCTGATCTGCCACTGCATCATGACACCGGGCATGACCTGGTTTTATTCTAAAGCCTTGTGTACACGTTCAGACTGGTCAACCAGTGAAAGGATATCGTGAAAAGGAAATGGTACAGTTTCACATTAAAAGAAGAGTCCATTATGAACAAAAGTTCAAGAAGGTGCTCCACCGGAACATCACAGTTTGAACTGATCGGAGAACTGATACCTAAACAAGCAAAACAGGCAATGAAAGACTTTAAAAGACACTAAAGAAGAGTATGCAGGCATTCACCGAGTTGTCCCCCAAATAAGAAAAAAAAAACAGCTCCATGTAAATAAACATATCAGTTAAGTGATAAGTTGTTCAACAGTTCAGTCCTGATAATGCCCACTTACGCAGAATGATTGTATCCTTTTATTATTTCAACGTTCAATAATCATCAATTCTTTTCCCACTTTGACAGGTTGCAATACCTGTTGCTCACTGCTGTGTTTATCATGTGTGTAAATTTTGATGTACCTCCACTGAGCATCCACCCCACACAAACCCACATCAAATATAAAGGGTCTCACCTCTTTGACAGTTATCTGAATTCCCTCTGATACATGTGTCCTCATCATGTCCAGCAGTATGGGTAAGTGAGGAGAAGGAACATTTTCAATCTGTCCCACACAACCAAATTCTATTAGCATCATGTTTCAACAGTCAAGCTTAGTCAAACATTTTTCACGCATAAATCTGTTTTGCATGAGTTTTCAAACAAAGAAGGCAATCTGCAATGTTATTTTTTCTAATGTCTAGAGTAAAATGGTATATTCTATTTTTCACTCTTTGCCCATCCCTTACCTAAGGAGTTCTTTTCTGCCTTTGTTTTGTTTTTCACTGTCTGACCTGAACATTCTCTTTTCTTACATCTTACCATCTTACCCTGCCAATTAAGCATTCTTTCATACATCCCCCATCTAAACTGTGACATAATTCTTTCATGCATCTAACTGTTGATCCACCTGAACAGCTCATTCACACAGCTGACTATCCTCCACCTGATCAGCTCATTCAAACATCTTGACTATCTTCCATCTGAACAACTCATTCACATCTAACAATCCCCCATCTGAACAGCACATCCACACACCTGACTATTCCCCCATCTGAGCAACTCATTCACATATCTGGCTATGCTTATCCCCCATCTGAGCAACTCATTCACATACCTATCCTCCATCTGAACAACTCATCCACATCCCTGACCATCCCCCATCTGAGCAACTCATATCTGGCTATACTATCCTCTGCCTGAATGACTCATTCACATATATATCCCCTATCTGAGCAACTCATTCACATATATATCCCCTATCTGAGCAACTCATTCACATATCTATCCCATATATCTGAACAACTCATCCACACACCTGACCATCCCCCATCTGAGCAACTCATATCTGGCTATACTATCCTCTGCCTGAATGACTCATTCACATATATATATCCCCTATCTGAGCAACTCATTCACACATATATATCCCCTATCTGAGCAACTTATTCACATATCTATCCCATATATATGAACAACTCATCCACACACCTGACCATCCCCCATCTGAGCAACTCATATCTGGCTATACTATCCCCTACCTGAACAACTCATTCACATATGTATATCCCCTATCTGAACAACTCATTCACATATCTATCACATATCTGAACAACCCATTCACATATCTATCCCCTATCTGAACAATTCATCCACACACCTGACCATCCACCATCTGAGAAGTTCATTCACATATCTGGCTATACTATCCCCTATCTGAACAACTCATTCACATATATATCCCCTATCTGAACAACTCATTATCTATCCCCTATCTGAACAACTCATTTACATATCTATCCCATATCTGAACGATTCATTCACATATCTGGCTATGCTATCCCCTATTTGAACAACTCATTCACATATCTACCCTCCATCTGAATAGCTTGTCCACACACCTGAACTGTTCTTAAAAAAAATAATATAAAAAAACATACACGACTGTCCCCCACCTGAACTGTTCTTTCATACATCTTCAGGCTGTACTTGTTCTCCACCACTGTTGAGCTGGGTTTGAATGTCTGAATGTCTGCACATCGAGCTGGCACAGCCCATCTGCCAGAATGCCATTTTCACCACAAATCATCACAGTTCCACCACAAATACACTTCAGATTAAAACAAGGGGAAATATCCTGTGATGTCTTTTGAGTACTGCTTAACTCCCTTCGTTGAAGGGACCTGTCTGTTTTGTTGTTGTCCTATCTCATACAAAATCTGAAGACCAGAAACAAGGGACCGGAAAAATGGCTTGCATCACCAAAGTCTAGTTACAGGGAGAGCACTTTCCCTGATTCTCCGTCTAAAGCAATCAGCGGGAGATAGTTCAACATTTTCATGCAATAAAATTTCCAAGGTTCAGTAATCTTTTTTCTGCCTATATTCGACCAAACAGACCAAATTTTCATCACCAGTGTATGCCAAAGAGTGGGTATGAAAGGGGTATTGCACAACAGGGTTTATCCACATCAGTCATGTAACCATGACGGTCATATTAGGGTGAATGCAGTGCTTGAAAGAAGGCAATGCACTGCTTGAAAGATCTCGCTTAAAACTACAAAACACACCTGCTGTCTTGAGATTTCTGCCATTGCCAGCTGTTGGCTGGAATAACACTGGTCACTGCACAGACTGATATGATTTTTTCCCCTTGGAATCCAAAAAAGATAAGACAAATCAAATGTATCAGCTAAACTATACTAATATGATTTATTAACTTCCCACTTTTGACTATTTGTACAGAAAGTTGGGATGGCGTTCCTGTCAATTTTTTTAATTTGACAGCACTCTACTGTAGTCAGGAACTTAGTTATATTCTGAGAGAGCAAAACAGAGTGTGCACGTTCATATGCGTGTGCATGTGCATGTATGTGTGTGTGTATGGGGGGTGCATGCGTGTGCATGCATGCCTGTGTGCATGCGTGCATGCATGTGAACACATTATTTTAGCTAAACCACTGTGGCAAACAAATGGCTTTTAAACATCACTGTGGACAAACGCATAAATGTTTTGTAACTCTTGGTCTACACAAAGATTTTGTAACAATACATACGCATGACAGTCAAGTCCCAGAGAATCTGCCAAACGGTGGACGTATTTTGCATAGGACTCCAGGATCACCAAGTCATAGCCACGCATCCGCACGTTGAGGGAGGAATATTCTGGGATATCTGGCTCCAGTTTCTGTAATAACAGCAGAACTTTCACATGCCTATATAGGCCATACACAAAAATCTGACAATCATTTCTCTCCAATGAATTTAAGTATTTAGTATGCCCCCACACCTGTCCTTTGGCATCTGCAAG
>OY757543.1:11287965-11332337 GCA_963584105.1 Alviniconcha strummeri
ACGCTACTAGAAAATCCAAGCTGAATCCATGGTAGCTCAGTGGTTTGATTGACATTTTTTAGTGATAAAGATGGGTGATACTTCAACAAATACAGTATCAGGAGCCCTCCTACCCGCTGTCCCCCCCCCCCCCCCCTGCCCCGCAGGCCGGCGCCGGCTCTTACGCCTGAAGAAAGCCAGCCGCCGGACTGTTTACGTTACCGCACTCCTGGTCACTGGGCAGCGGTACATATCGCAAAGAAGAAAACTCTCCTTAGCGTTGCATTTTTAACTGGCTCTCTGCATAAGCAGAATAAAACTTCAGTCAGCAAAGACTGAATGCAGTATAAAATGCCCGCTGTTTCTGAGTAGATTTACTGTCAGTTATGTCTAATGAGCATTTGTAATGAGCATGTATGGCTTGTTTAATGCTCATGCGCTCATTTCGTTTACAAAGTACAGTTTTACTTGAACATGAATAAACTTCAGTTAAACCCGAAGGCAGAGTGCAGTATGCATGCACTTCAGTCGGCACCTTCATACGTGTATACTGTAATCTAACTTTTTTTGTTTTTGTTCGTTTGTTTAATGCCTTGCGAAAATACGAATTATTAATTTGAGTCCCATATCAGCAGTTTAGTTTCAGAAATGACTGATTTTACTGAGTCCACACATTACTTTCAAGTCATCCTTTCTTTCTTCATAAAATAATTCATTTATTCTCTTCCCTTCTTTATAAAAAATATATACCCAACTACACCACATTAGGCCTGTATTAAGAAACAAAAAATTAGTCTTAGTGCAGGATCATCGTATGTCAGTGATTCTTCAGTATTCAGTCTTTCTGTAGCCATGAGGATGACAGCATCTCACACCTATTTTGATCCTTGTCAAGTAACCCAGACATTCTGAACTTATCTAGCAGTGTCAGTCATTTTAGTAGACAATTGTTCTCATCCTGGCAATTAATTTTAGTGTAATCTTTGGATGCATGTTGTTTTTAATGAAACGGCCAACAAAAACGACACACACAACACATGCACGCACGCACGCGCACACACACACACACACACACACACACACACACACACACGATTGTCCTGAAGGAACCAACTGAACATTCAGACCTTCAGTGTTGATATCAAGCTGTCAATCTAAATAATAAAATGAAGGGGGAAAAAAAAAAAAAAAAAAAAGAGAGAGAGAGAGAAGAAAACGTGAAAGAAAGTGCCTATTGAAAAATCGTGTTTTTTGTTTTGTTTTAGTTTTTTGTTTTAAATTCATTTCTTTTGTCAATAACAAAAACAAAACAAAAAACAAAAACAAAATAACAAAACAAAACAAAAAAAGCGAGAAAAGGGCCTGTTGAATTCTTAAAAAAAAAATATATATATATATAAAAGAATAATAATAATAATAATATGTGTTTTCATCTTTAATCAAGCAAAGATCTGAACCGTTTTTTGTTGTTGGGGTCACCCCTCCCCCCCCCCCCCCCCCACCTGTACTGTAATGTTTTTTGTGTCATTGTAAGTTCATAGTCTGTGATTTTTTGCTGTGTTACTGCCGTTTCTGTCTGTTTATTTTTTTTTTTTTTTTTTTATGTACTGTTTGCTGTGTTTCTGGCACTCTTCCTACAAGCGACTAAATTGGTGCACTTGAATCATATGCACAGTGACGGAGGGGGGTGGGGAGTGGGGGACGAAGAAGAAGAAAAAAGAAGAGAGACTGAGAGAGAGAGAGAATCAGTCCCCATCTACTGTTGGAAAAGCGAACGACCTGTCACAACCACTACTCTCCCCGCGCTTAGCGGAAAGGAAGCTGCCAGCCGTGCCACACGCACTTGTGACTGATTATAATCTTTTAAAAATATCAACACGTAATATACATAGAAAAAAAATCTGGTTGCACATGTCCGCGATTGCAGCAGCTGAGCAATTATTTAAAAGAAAGAAAAAGAGAAAAAATATTGTTATTAAAAAGAAGGGAAAAAAGAGAAGAAACCGGATTCGAACCCTAGCTAGTGGAATTGCAGCCCGGTGTGTTACCGACTACTCTACGGAGAAGCTAGCACAAGTCGGTGAAATTTATGCCTATATTGCTTTTCCGTTAGTTTCACTGCCGCATTTTCTTGTTCGACTTTTGTTGTGTTTCTCAAATAACGTCACTTTTGAATGCTGTTCCCTCTTGTGCTCTTCTTTTCTTGAGGGATACTCCTCTTTAGGATGTTTTCAATTGCTGTAATTTTGTGGTTTTTGCTCGGTATGAAACTAAATTCCTCAGTTTCGTCTGCTAAACGGTAAACGGAAGTCATTGAAAGCGTCTTCCAAGGGGAGTTTTCATTAGCTCAACGCACTATTCGAAGAAGAAATAATTTATCTAAATTCCATAAAAATCATCATAATAACAGTCATGTCCTGCATTATCTGCCTTTTGGGATTACATAAAAAAAACTGCAACTACACTTTAGATTTTAGGAAAAATAATTCATTAACTTTTTGACGGAAGCAATTGGCAAAGCAACCCCTAAGATGGCGTCCGTTTGTAAACGAAAGTAGAATCGTCGAAACAGAAAAATCAAAAACTGATGCCGAAAAATCGAGCTAGAGTCTTGGAATAAAAACGGCCAGGCTGGAAACGGCTAGGCGGGGGAAAAGGGCCCGGGCAAGTTTATAATTTCGGTAAACAATCTGACCGGCGCTCGGCCGCGCGTCCGGTGCAGGGTTGTTTGTGAGTGTTTTGACGTTTTTCACACTTAAACGGGTTCTGGTTGCTCTGGAACCACCGGGAGGTCTGCCGATCGCCTCCCATTTCTAGTAGCGGTCCCCCTCGGAGATATCTCTGCATGGTCTTCGTCGTTGACGTAGGGGTGATGGTTGGAGCTTGTTCTTAATTCCATCAGTGGCAATGATGTTGTTGTAGGTTCTGTACAGCATTGCCAACCGAGCAGTCTTTCTTCGGTCTTGAAGGGACTGACACTGACCATGTCAACGCATTCTATCAAGATCAAGATGCAAATTTACGATGCGTGTCCTGATGGTCTAATGACTAATGTGTTGAACTGTAAATGCACAGCACAGAGGTAACATTGTCCAACTGTCAATATAATGTCAGATTGTGGTATGAAATGTGAGGATTTATATTTTTGCCTGCCTTGGCTAGGACAAACAAGTGAGGAATGCAAAATCAACTGTATTGTAAGGTATACATGTTTAAAAGGCAAATGTCATAAAGTTTCTGTTTCTGTAGCTACTACTGGTACTAGCATACATCGCTAGCATCCAAGAAACTGGCATTAGTGTGACATGTTGAGGTCTGTCACCACCCCCACCCCCCCACCCCCACCCCTCAACACACACACTGACACACATCCATGGGATAAGTGTACACACTGACATAAAAATTGAGAGTGTTGTGATAAACTTGAAATTTAGGCCTTGGGTCTTAGACAAATCCAAGCATTCATCTTCATACAAACATGCCAGTGACAGTGTTAATCAAACCTGTTTATGTTCTGCTGTGGCCTGCAGCTGACCACACACTTTATTCCATCTAAAGCATTTTCCATTGTTGCATCAAAGTTTGGGGAGAAGAGTTAACCTAACTCCACCAGCCTGTCACTCTGGGTACCATAAATCTGACTTATACTAGTTATAGACACCCCATGTATTTTTTCTTTTTTTTCTTTGTTGTTTACAATTACAGTCATGGAGTACTTTGAAGGAAAATGTTGACCCAGTTCATTCTTTGCAGACTCCCGCATTATCGGTGATACGTGGCCTCTGATTGGCTGAAGCAGCCTGTTGCTCAAGCTTGCTATGACTAGTTTATTAACCCTTTCAGTTTCACTGCCAACAGTTTTTTGTTTCTGATCAGTGCAATTTTCTCCCATGATCAGCCTTGAGGAAAGGATAAGCTGACCAAAACTTCTGCTTTTGAGAACTTTGTCTGATGTGAAAATATGTAAATTAACTGGTTTTCCAGAGGTTATATGACATCATATAAGAAGATAGAAAGTGCTTTGACTTTTTATATGAATGGGGTAATCTATAAAACACCCACGCACACCCACAAACAAAAAAACCCACACACAACAAAACAGATGTTCAGCTGTCAGTTGACTGATGAATCAGACCAGTACCATATATTTATGAAGCTTTGCCTCTGACAGTAATCAAAATGTCAGACACAAACACTACTTAGTTTGCTTTTGTCCAAAATCTAATCTGCAGAGCTGCTGGGATGGCTTTATTTTATATTTCAACAGCTACTGTTTGGGAATCATGTTATACATCTATACATGTCTGCTTTAATAATCTTCTGGACCTATGTGTAGATTGCCCAGATGTAACGGTCATCGTTGACTGGGTTGTAAAAACAATTATCTGTAGTCTTAGTATAAATCTATAGTATAATCCTTTATAATATCAGTTATCAGTTTGTTGCCTCAGTGAAACTCAAAGTAGTATCTGATCTGTTTTTCTTTTTAAGTTAGTGGAACAAAATTGTTTGAGAGTAAGTTTGAACAAAATTGTTTTGTTGACCACACACATACACAGTTTACTGAAGAATCTAAGATGGCAACCGCACTGACCCCCCAGACTGATGTCACTTCCAGGAAATCACGTGACTGATGGAGAACCTGAGACTGTAGTCTCAGCCAGCCTACAGAAAATAAAATCGATTAAAAACCCAATTAAACGTGTGTTTTTTATTTTTTTATTTCATTAAATCTGAAACTAGTGACTCATTTGTCAATCATTTCGATGGTCATTTTGCATACTTAAAAACCTCGGACTTTTACTTTAACCATTAAGTACAGTTTGTGTGTGTGTGTGTGTGTGTGTGTGTGTGTGTGTGTGTGTGTGTGTGTGTGTGCCTTTTAGATGCACTGCTTTGGTATGTACACATAAAACACATTATCGGTTTTTCTTTCTTTCCAGAAATCAGGAGAAAAAGCATGGAACAACACTGACTAGTGGACTCGGAGTAGAACACGTTCTGCAGACACGTTTCTTGAATTTAGAGTCGCTTGCAGCGTTTCACCATGGCACCGATCCCTGATGAAAGCAAAGACAACCCTGCAGACAATGACCCAGACCATGCAGAATCTGAGGACCTGGAAACCCCTAACCACATCATTCCCCCGGGGCCCGAAACCTCCAGTGATGAGGATGGATCTGACAGCGACGAGGACAGTCCAGTCAGTCAGGGCTACATGCTGCTTTCGCAGGACCCTGAGGAGGAAGTGGGCGGTGGGGACTCGCTCCATCCCCAGCCATCCCCACCACCCTCAGCCCTGGATGGAGAGAATCTTGCCACAGATTCCATGACAGAGGTCCGAGGAGCTGGCATTGATTTGTCGGAGGCCGTTGCCCAGGGAAAGGTGCATCCAGCGTTCGCAGCCAACTTTCCTGGCAACAAGGTGCCCGTCCATTTACAGGTAATGCCGTGTGCCTTCGTCTTCATGGCAGCTGTACTTTTTTCATCTCCATTGCATTCACTGATTGTGCAGTCATCATTCTTTACACTGAAGACTGTACTTTCTCTCATATTATTGATGAACGGTAGAAAAGAGTGATTTGCAGGCAAGTGACTTTAAAAAGTAAGGAAGAGTCAACAAGGAGAGAGGAACAAGTTTAGGATGATTGCCAGGGATTTTTTTTTTCATGGGTTGATATCATTTATTTGCTGACCAGTACATGTATTGTGGTAGCATGTTGCTCATATTTGCCCTGGGGGTTAGAGTCAGAAATATTCATCTGTATTAGTCTATGTAATGTTCATTTCCTAAACATTGTTAATTGTATCACCTACTCATCTTTCATGCACACAGTTTATACATTGCAATCCTTTTCCAATTTTATTTACTTATTGGTAGTACAGCACAAGGCTAGAACCTTTCTTTTTATATATCAAGACCACCCTAAAGGTAAGTAGTTTTGGGAGAGGGGTGGTCCTTAGGTAGGGGTTCATTACATGGAAATTGGAAGCATAAAGGAAAAGGAGGGGTCGGGGGTAGGGGAGTGTTCTTAACCTGTTCACTGCCAGCACAGCCCAGTGTATGTGCAACCACCACTGCCAGGGAAATTTCAGGTTTTCAGTGGGAAACAATAAAAAAATTGTAGCGCCTGTCATGTTCAGACTAAGTATACAAAAGGTGTATTTTTTGTAAACTTTATTCATTTTTCTACAAGATGAGCATAATTCTGAAACAAAATGTTTTCATTTTCAGGTTAAACAATAAAATAATAAAATGTTTGAAATAACCTACTGAAATTTGACAACTTTTGCGGCATATGTTTTTTGGTTGACATTGTATTTGTCAGATCATGAGAACAGGAGCAAACAGGAGAAGAAAGTAAGGGTGACAAACACTCCATAGACACAATCTGACAGACACATTTTATTAGTGAATAAACATGAAAAATATTATGCACAGTGGCAGCTTGGCCGTCAGCCATTTTTCTGCACGTGTGGTGGCAAGCTAGAAACCCTAAGGGGGTCACTCTTTCAAAGCACAGACTTATAATTTCCATACGTCACTGCAATGTCATCGGTACCTATTTACAGGGGAAAGCCTGGGGTTTGCTGTGGTCAGAAACACTAGTCTTTGTTGGGAGTAGCATTGGCTAAAAATAGCAGCACCAAGCTGACGGAATATTCCATCACTGGGCACTGATGCATGCTGAACTTGGCAACAGAATATTCCATCACTGGGCAGTCAAGAGGTTAAAAGGGAGGCGGTCTTTTGTTCGGGGTTTCACTGTATGTGCAAATGTTACACAAATGTACTTGAACTGTTGAAGATCAACTTCAAAAATGATTTATTGTATTAATGTTATAAATGCTACTGCGCTTACCGAACAGGTGCTAGACCCGCCAAAAGTGAAAAAGGAGGATGTCCTGTGGAACCAGGCCACACCAGCATCAGCACGTCTACAGCTGGATTCAGGTAAAAGAGGCCTATGTTTCATTTCTTTCCTTGACCAGTAGATGCCAAAACTATGTTCAGTTTCAGTATGTGTGATGGGCAGCAGGATTTTTTTGCTTTTTAGTGACAAAAGCTGCCACTGTAAATGTAATATTAGAAGACACTGTAATGGTTGATATTTTAGTTGCAGCATTTCCTCAGTGTTTGGGTTCACATTGAACAGTGAGTAAAATAAAAGTGATGAATATTTTACTGAAATTCTTTTTTCAACATTTGGAGCTACTCCATTAAGTCAGGGGCAGTTGCAAACTCCAAGCATTGGTCGACGACATCCTACCTTCAACCACTGCTGTATTTAGTTACACCATATGGTCCAGAAAACTGTCAGCTAATGAGCAGTTTTTCGATGGTGCTCAAACAGTAGTCAGTTTGTTACAAACAACTCAGATAAAACAAGGCGTGTCATTTATAGCTGCCAACAAAGTTTACACCATCACAAATAAAACCAGTTGTTTGAATCAAGACAGCTTTTTTTTTACCCGGGGTGAATGTGTTTCATGTTTACGTGTGTGCTTTGGTGCTAAGTTGCTTCTACAGTCATATTAGTACCTGAAACTTGTGGAGGGCGCCGAATGTGTCGGTGGACAGCTGCATGGAGATAAAGAGTACCCTTTCAGTGGCATAATCAAATCTGGCAGAGTTTGGAGGAAGGTGCCGGAAAGCGATGCTCGGAGTGTGGGGCAGTTGATATAAGGTTGTGTTGATTTCTTTTTCTTTTTTTCCCCCTAGTTCATCTGTCCAAAGTGAAGTCAGCAATGGCTGGATTCCAACTACCAGTAGCCAACATTCCTGACTGGGCACAGCGGATACCTGAAGACCAGTGGAAGCAGCAGCTGGTTGACAAGCTTACCTCCCCTGCTAAAACAGACCGACCTACCTCGCGTGGCAAAAGCAAGCACGTGCCTGATGCCACAGACAGTAACAATGGTGAAGCTGTGAACGAACAGACGGACAGTGACGCCTCTTGGCCAGGCACAAGTGGAACATAGCAACCGTTTACCAGCATATTGACCAGTACCAAGTGGTTTTATTTCAGAGTCAATAGGAAGTGAAGAATGACCATGGCTTGTCAGCAGTCTGTTTAAATTTCTGACATTCCTGATTGTTCAGCTGTAAAAACTTTACAGCAAATAATTTCCTCCAGAGGACTTCAGTTGGCTGTTCAAACTGAAAAAGACTTCCCAAATTCAATATCAGCTGCCCTAAACTGTTTACATTGAAATTCCACAGCTTTAAGCGTGAAAATCACTTGATCAGTACTTTTGTCTTCATCCGACTGACGGGACAGTCAACAGTTCCAGCCTGATCAGAAGACAAGTCCCACTGGCAATGGCCCAGGGTTGCTGTAATTGTTGCTAATGCTTTCAGTTTAGGAAGTAGCATGTAGTTTCATTCATCAGCTCCGAAATGTGAACCTTTCACTTTCAGGCTACAAGGTTAAGGAAATACTTTACAGCCTTTGCTGTACGGCACCTTGAAACTACAGCGTGCTTTACAGATCAGTTGTCTATACATCCTTGGTTTTGATGTAGTGTTGCTGTAAATATCCCTGCCTTTACCTTGTGGATGTGCCCACAGCCTTTTTTTCTTTTATGGAAGTCTCAGAACAGACTAGCTGTGGATGTACAATGTGTAACTAAGCAAACTGCTCCATGAAAAGATATGCGTGACCCCACATCCATGGAATATGGCACATAGGTTTCCTCTCATGTATGGGTATGCTTACTCCGATGATGTATGAGATTTCCTCTCAATGATGGGTGTTCTCACATCCATGATGTACGGCAAGGTATAATGCAACTGTTGTTTACTTACTTTATTTAACATGCCATTTTTGGTGAACATGTGCAATTGTGGTTAATTTACAGTGTGATGTTTCATGGAAGAAATTTCAACAAGTTATGAATATGCGCATGAGAGGATGGGCGCTTTCTTGCCCACCACATTTGGTGAAGGTTACAAGGTGCATGCTTCTTGCTAACTCTTGTTGCCCAACAGGGAAGAGTGTGATAAATACAGACTTTCCTTTGATCCACAAGTCCATTGCTACAGGGATTACTGTGCTTGCTTGTAAAGTAGAACCCATGTCACAGGTAACCTCCAAAACTGGAAAATAAACAGAGACTTTACGATAGGGCCGGTAATTGCTAGTCAAACTTTTGAACCATTTCAGAGGCAACATTGAGAGGCCTCTGTGACATGGGAGTGCACACACGGGCATTCATGATCACAGATACAGTCTTGACCTGGTGAACCAGTGAGAGTAATGTTGGTCATTTCAGAATGCTGCTGATCATACACATCTAATACCTTTAGTATTATCTAAAGACTAGCTCTTTTGAATCAATGGAGTTCTGGTCCGAACCTTGTACATGCAGTTGTTTTCTCTTAACAAAAATGAAGGTGGAAGTACAGGGATTTGTATGGTGTGCCAAATGGGAGTTATTTGAAGTGGGCCTGACATGCTTGAGTGTTATTTGTATGTTTTTTTTCTTCTCTGTGTAATGTTTCATCTTGATACATATATACACCACAACACCAACAACAAACAATGAAGCAAAGAGACCTGCACGAGTGACAGACAAGAAAACATCCACACACAGTCACAAAAGAAAGGTCCAACAAAAGCATCACATTAAATAAAAGCCAACTGAGAGGGACAAAGGCGGTAAAATGTTTTTTTTTGTTTTTGTTTTTTTATCAATTTACTTTCAACTGACAGCTGTTGTATATTATGAACTCCTTTCAACCAGACGACATCACATTCACTGTATAGGGTCGTGCACTCCAAACAGCTGTTCACTGCTACAAGACATCTTGGCTATAAAACAAGAGTCAATCAACATGTGCACTGGTTCAGTCTTTCATGATTGATCAGTAAAAACAACCGCACAATCTTCTTCCTCTCCTACAAGATGATGCAGCCACTGGTCAGTCGGTCCATCCGCTGGCTAGCTAGAATATTAGTGGGTTGGAACAAAACTTGGCACCTGACTGGATGGCTACGATACTATGCTTGAACTCTTGAGGTATTAACATGGTGGCCTCCGACACAGCCAGAAAAAAAAAAAAGCACAAACACAAAACTAGTTAGTGTAACATACATCAAGTCCATACAGAGACAGAGCAAGTGGCCACATGGACAACAGAACACAAATCCAGCCAGAAACGATTGTTCTCTTTGCCTTCTTCTTCTTGGTTTGTTGTTTAAAGTGATAATTCCCTGTTACATCACTGCATTATGTCAACACAGAGTTTATACACAAGGACGTAAGAGAGGAGACATGATGCATGGTTAAAAGAAGCTGTACAAATAATTATATCACTTTACAAAACCTGGTACACTTTCCCCCAACATCGCACAGTCCATAATAAAGTCTGACACAGAAACATACAAAGATAGAAACAATTGCTCCCTCCAATCTGCTTGTTTGTTTGTTTCACACAGTACATCTGCACTTCACTGACTTGATGACTGACATGACATTGCACTCTTTCACCCGACGTGAGGCACACCTAGAGGATCAAGCACAACCGTACATTCTGCTGCTGCTAAATATAGAGTGAGACGTAGATAATTCTTGTTAGCTACTCCAACACACACACAGACATGACACACTCAGTTCTGTACAAGTTATTACAAAACAAGTTTCTTTACAGGAATCCACAACATAAAAACTAAGTAAAATGTTCCATATCTGGGCACACAAAGCCCTATGCTGGTCTACAAAAGATAGTACAAATAAAAAATATATTATTCCGTTCAACACTCTTTCAATTCAAACGATCCATTTCAAAAGGAAAAGAAATTAATACACATCAGAAACAAGACAATCCACATGCCAGCATCCTCACACTCACACCAAAACAAACTCCACATCACAATGGCAATTTTCCACACACTAAAAAAGCCAATGTCGAACAGCTCACCAAAAATTGCTGCTGCCCTGAGACGCATGCTCAATGTCTTGTATTCCATCCTGTTTCCACATCCTTGGGGATCATTACTTGCCACCACAACAACAAAAAATATCTGCACAGCATTTTACTGCCAGATTGTCCACATCTAAGCTGTCCAAACTGGAGACAGCACAGAGTGTCTGCATGCTGATTAGTGCCAGTTATGACAACGCTGGTCTAAACCTTCAGCCATTTTACTACCAGACAAACAAACGCATTGTTACAATGCATGCTGACCAAGGCCAAGCTGACTGGTCTACCAGCATATAATGC
This sequence comes from Alviniconcha strummeri, assembly GCA_963584105.1. Classification (NCBI taxonomy): domain Eukaryota; kingdom Metazoa; phylum Mollusca; class Gastropoda; family Provannidae; genus Alviniconcha; species Alviniconcha strummeri. The sequence continues at coordinate 11,299,172 of OY757543.1, forward strand.
ATTCAAAACCCTATTTACAGGGAAGATAACATCGACTGCGCTTGCACATCAGCAGCTGCATATCAAAGCGGCGCTTGCCACACTATGTGGTCATCACTGCTGTGAAGATGAAGCTATTTTGAGCAGCCATCGGCACTAACTTAAAAAAGAAAAAGAAAAAAAAGTTAGTGGGTCTCTGATACTAATAACTGTCCTTATCATGCTGACAGATTAATACAAGAGACAGGAAGATAAGAACAACCCGAACTAACAGAGAAGCACATTTCCAGTCTCACACACTGATCCATGAACACCAGTCCATCAATCTCCCGTTCACACTGCTCTCCCCTTCCACAGCCACTTGACAAACAACCTTGTAGAGAACTGTGGGGGGGAAAATGGAGGCATTTTTCTGTCAACAAATGTAGGTCAACGCGACGAGTCAACTTGCACAGAGAATTGCATGGGCGGAGGAAGGGCTGTGCACACACTCGCATGACATTGCATCGTCATCATGAAAACCTCACAAACATCACAGCTGATCCTGCCTCTCTTCAGCCCAACGCTACTTCAGTAGCCTGGCCAGGAGAAGAGTACAGGCGTACAGATCTACTGGGCAGGGAGGGGCATCTCCACTGGGTCAGATAGTCTTTAAATGCTGTGGAGAGAGTTAGAGAGACACTATGGGAGGGGGCTGGGGGCAGAACTTGAAAGACTGACAAAAGTCAAAGGCAGTTTGTGTCCAGGCCTACATAAGGAGTGATTATGTATAAAATCATTAAATGTGAACGCAAATGACGATGACAAAATGAACTGATGCAGACGCAACTACCGTTACTGTGCTTTCCTCCATTGCCTTGTGTACATGATGGTTTGCACACCTGTACATTAAACCCCGAAGAAGGAATACACTTCCAGGATGTTGCCATTAAAAAAAATGTTTACTGCTTTTCTTGAAAGCATTATCAATATTGAAAATATTAGCTTTGCATACAAGCCACAAAAATATTATGAAGGTGAAGGTAAAACAAAAATGAAGGTGCATGTAAAATGGGATCATTGTGCATTAACAAGTTAGTAAAGCTTGGGGGAAGGGGGGTGGGGGAGGGGGCCGTAATAAATCTGTATACTGAATCAAACACATGATGTAACTGTGAACAAATCACATTCATTTTCTGATTTTAAAACAAACTCTAACAGTCTAACACTGCTGTTTCTTGGGCTTGATACAATTCATCTATAAATACTTAAAAATATTATAACACACACATCCACAGCATACTGAACAAAAATCACTTGCCACAAGGACTTGCACACTCACAGGCACTCCAAGGTCTCACAACCTCTCATTTCAAATATATGGCAACACGCAGATCTTTTCCAATTTGACATGCATAAGGCTCTGACATACTGTTACTAAGTCACTGGTGCACATTTCAACATGTACATAACATCCACTACAACGAAACAAGGGATGGGGGTTACAAAACGTGGACCACAGCTCACACACTCATTGCCTTCATTAATTCTGATCAGTAAGTGGGATAACTGCAGTGTTAATATAAACACTGTACCCAACTTTCCAATCCTGTAAAACCTACAAAATAACAAGTACTAAAGTCAGAAATGTTTTGTTCACAATAATGACTGTACAATTGAATAGTGAAAACAGAACAAGATGTGTATCTCTGATGGGTAACCTAAAAGTGATGGTGTCACAAAGAATAACAAGAACAAATGCTCAGATGACTCATATTCAAACTTATATCTGACTTATTTTCTTTGAACAATCTCAAGAGACAGCAAGTAATTTTGGTGTTTTTTTTCTTTCCCCCCTCTCAGATCACTTTTTTTTTTTTTTTTTTAAAGTCACATAAAATGCATAGATCTTTGCTGGAAGTATGATAGAAAAACAATGTACCCCCCCCCCCTCCCCACAGTATCCTCTTAGAAAAATCATGCATAAAATATATAGGTGCAGTTGTTTTTTTTACATAAAAAAACAACTGATGCCAAGTCCCTTTTCCCCCCCCTCTTTTGTTTGCAAAATCTGACTTTGCAATACAAGCAATAATTAATACTTTGTTTCTTTACACATAGCTTTGTCTGGTTTGAATTCAGTCAGGCAAGAACTTGCCGAGAAACTAACAACTTTCTGTGGACTCTTTCTGATGCCACTGTGACCTTGACCATCAGATTTAACCCCTCCTTGGAATTGGTATGGCAGTGAAGAGCTCAGTGTCGGCTACCACCATGCAAAGTCTGAACTATCTCAACGGCTACCACCACGCAAAGTCTGAACTATCTCACTGCAAGTGAAAACTGGCTCAGCTGAGGTAATGGCTATGGACTGGAAGACCTCATTTCCACAGTCTGAGAACATGTACATTCTTTTTTGTGAAGTCACAGAAATGCCAATTATCTAACTTGACAGCAAACCAAAGTTTAAAAAACAACAACAATGAAAACACAACAAAACCCCAGCTCTAAGTCTTATCGCGTTAAAAGACGTCAAAATGACGCTTTTTTTGTTTGCTTCTTTGCCATGCTCAGATGGCCAGCCGAACAATGATCATTACAAAGACCCAGTATTCAATGAGAAGCAGAAACATGAGAGAAAATGTTCATGTGGACCCACATTCAAAAGTGAAAATAAGCTCATCGTATAATGTTCAAAAGATCATGCTTAAAACCACTGTCCAAGATTATGCAATCACCACTGGCTCTGTCTACTTTCCAACATTCCTCATTGTCAAGTAGTCTCAAAAAAAGAAGAAAAAGTATGCACATGATCTAATCAATGTATGTAATAATAATACATAGTTTGAACTCCATCAGGTAAATCCTTACAGAAAAAGTACTGTGTGATCAATGTCACTGAAGGTGGGGGGGGGGGGGGGGGGGGGGGGATTTTTAAAAATATAAATCAACAAGGTTGGTTACTTTTATGTCAAGTTTCATGATAACCTGATTTACAGGTGTCCCCCCCCAAAACAAGCCAGTGTTATTTGGTGAGGCAGGCTGTGTGAGTAATCTCCCCCACAGTCACTCACATTCCAAAAGGACACATACCAGCAATATGTGTGATTCCAAGGACATGTGTAACAACTAAACACTCAAACTTGATCCACTGATAATGTCCCCAAAAACACAACTTGCAGTTTCCACTGCTTGATGCAGTGTAAACCTCAAGTTCGACTAGCATGCACTGGTAAAGCTCAACAGGTATTACCCATGTACCAACTCTTGGTGTTTGTTACACATTTAGTGACCAAGAATATTGCAGCATTCAAGTCTTAGCCATAACCGGCCACACACTGACAATTACACAGACTCAAATGTTTTTTCAGTTTCAAAAAATTATGAAAAAAATGCCCAATCTTTCAACCAGTGATTAGAAGGAAAGAAAAATGAACCAAGATAATGGTTTTTTTTGGAACACCTTTCCAAAAAAAGGGACAAAAGGTTTTTCTCATCTGATTCAGATTTGGAGACACTGTCTGACAAAGCTGACATTTTTCTGAGAACTAAGCAGTCAATACAATCAACAGTATACTGCAGTAATCAGTCATCTGTTTCGCAGGTTTCTTGTCAGTGATTTGCTCATAGCTTCCTTACTTCTTACGAGTACTAAAAATCTCCATCTAAATCTCAGTGAGGCATAATTATTATTTTTTGGTTGAAAACTTTCTTGATATTTGACACTGGCAGCAGCTAAAAATGACTGTGGGAGGGAGGAGGAGGTGCTGGTGAAAATCAAGGTGAGTGACTGGAATAATGGACAGGGACCCAGGAGTGAGGAACTGAGAAACAGGGGCACAGTTTGTGAGAGCAGGAGCTGATGACTGTCTAATGAGAGTCAAGACGTCAGTTGCTGTTAACTGGGTTGTTCTCGGTGGAGGTGACGAGGAACTCATCGGCACGTTTGTGCGTCTCCAGGGCTCGCATCATGGACAGGTCGTGTGGCAGCTCCGACTTCCGGCGTAGCAATGGTTTCTCCCGAGGCTTCTTCTTCAGCTGCAGAACACACAGGCACACCACATGTCAGAGTGACAGTAAAGTTGGACGTACACATGCACCAAGCATCAATAGCATACATGGCCAAGTTAGCATGATAAACAAATACTGAAATAGCTGTACTAACTTTTGTATGAGATGTCTCAACTGTTATTCAGACCATAATTTTTGTTGAAGAAAAATGCTTTTCAGCATTTCAACTCTAGCACGCAAAAGACAGATTCAAGCCTTTGCAAAGCAATACCCTCAGTCAATTTTCCAGTTAGTCGTATCTGCCCTATGCTGTGACAGATCACACAGAACAACATGAATGTCGCAAGTAAACATGGAAATAGGACTTTAATTCAAAACATTCTCATGCTAAGCATAATGGCTTCACCACTTCTTTCCCCCCCTTGAAATTTTCACTCATGCAAGCATTTTCCAGCACTTAAGCATAACCATTCACAGAGCTGCCACTTGTCTTCAACCCAGACAACCATGTTGTCTCCCCTACTGTTGTTTCGGTAATGTAACAGCAAGACTAAACTTGTAGATCAGACCCGAGCATAGTTTAAGATGCGAAAATGTTCAAGGTTCCCTATCTCTGCTATCTTATCGCAGTGTCTGTCCTGAACTGAAACAGTGTGGCTCAAAGAATTTTAAAATCCAAGGTTCCACTCCAGCCTACAGATCTATGTATGGGGGCCCTGTGGGGGCATGTGCCAGCTGCTTTGGGAAACTGTAGAAGAGGCGATAGACAGAAGGGTCTTGCTCTCAGTCTACAGACTGCTGGCTCCCCATTGGCATTCTGCACCTACGCCACCTAGTCCACGTTTCTCACCTCACGAAGTTAAACTCTGGAACTGGAACATTAGTCTTATCTCATCATAACATGACCCCCAAATCAAACCCCACGCAAAGTCTTCACAGCTGGTATAAATGGGCAGAGCTCTGTTGATGTTACAATCATGCAAAAAGACTTTAAAGACCACATTTAAACCGTGTCCAAGAACAACATTCAAGTTTTTCAAACACATCAATCATGTTTTAATTCAATCAACACAACCTAGTCCATGTATTGAAGCTGAACAATCCTACAAAGTCTGAACCTGACTGAATGATACAACTTCATTTCAACTGTTTGATGTTGATGTGGCCTTGAAGTAAGGCTGGTGTCATCAACAGTTTTATGACTTAGTCAAACTCAAGATGTATTCGTATCAGGCAAAGTCTGACATCTATCTGCGTAAAGCTCAGTTACTTACTACTGTCTCACATAATAATGTCATCAATGAAAATTGCAATTTTAAGTGCTTGCCGTGTGCAGAGGCTAGGACTGCCTAACGCCAGTTATCATAAAGTCACATTCTGAAATATCAATTCTGAGTCAAAAACTGAAAGGCACATGAAATCTTACACATCAGTTTCTTGAGAACCTATGCTATAAATGTAACACAGCTGTCATAGTACTATGATTACCAAATACTAGTAGTTAGTAATTGAATCTCTTTACTGCAGCAGAGAGCTGCATAACTGAACACACAGACCACCCTAGAGCTTACTGCAGGCTAGGACTATTACAGGCCCATGCACAGTGACTGCTCATACACAATGGCTGCATGACCTAAGGCTGTACAAGAGTGCCAAACCAACATGCCATGCTTTAGAGTGCTACGAAACTGACACAAGTAGTCAAAGAATGGAAATACATACTAAACACTTTCCTCAAAGTCAGCAACTTGTGAAGGCAATAATCAAGAACCTAAAGTAACACCTGTGAAGCAGTTTAAAAATTACACCAACATAATCCCTTAGTTAGAAATAGAAGCGCCCAATCCATTCCTCTCTCCATAACATTCTTTTTTGATACTCAAATCAGTTAACTGAACTTTACCATAAAAGATCACCATAAAAATGCTTTTGTTTAATCCCCCCCCCCCCCACTTTCCTGTGGTTTCCTCTGGGGGTGGGGGACCTTTATTTATTTTAAATGACTGATGCTGACACAATATTAAAAGGGTCATGTTTATGTCTAACATGCATGCAATTTATGACAGTAATGACATTTTCTAATTTTAAAGAAGTGCTTCCCCCCCCCCCCCCCCCCCCCCCCCCACAGTTGAAATTATCAAGATACACTGTTTCCTGAAATCAAGACCCTTTCAACTCAATTTTGTGTTAATCACTGCATAGCTTCATCTCTGCACACATATATACAGCAAATGCCCCACTTGGCACAAATCTCAGTGTTAGAACAGACAAATCCACACAGAAAGGTTAAACTACAAACTTCCTTAAAGTTAAACAAGCAATGCTTTCAGCGAGACCACCATTTTCAACAGCAGAAGAAGTTATGTTACACAAAACATCTTTGAAGAACTTTTCTGTGGCACTTCAGAACAAAAGTTGCCTAAATACAGTGACTATTCTGGGTAAAATAAGTCTGTTTGTTCTCAGAATTTATGAAAAGGTCATTTACATTTCTTTTCTTCCTGGGCGGTTGGGGAGGGGATCTAATTTACAATTTTTCTTCTTCTTTTTTCACCTTCTGCACGTTTTTGTTTGTTTCAATTTCACTGCTTGATCTTATTCCAGCAGCTGGAAGTCATTTCTGCCTCAGATTATTGTGAGAATGTTCAGCTTTCTCACAGTCTGAAGTAAATTCTACCACCCAAGCAACAAATGCTAAAAATAACTCAACCCACTGTCAAACATCTGCTGAATAAATAGCAACCTGAATGAACAAGGGATACAAATTAATAAGAATAACTGATTCCAAATGTAATCTGAAACGAAGGATAGATAAGTACAAGAGTCCCGACAAACTGCGAAAATAACAGGAATAAAACAAATTAAAAAGGCAAAATAGTTCAAACATGTCAACTTACAATAATAGAACCAAAAATATGACAAATAAAGCTATCAAATGATGCACAGGTATAAAATCCTGCTGCTTTTTTTGCAAAATGCCCCATTTCATGTCTGAAAGTTTTAAGACACATTTTTCTTGAGTGCACCAAATATAACTCATAATTAACACTACATTAGTACATATCTTGATTTTATTCATATTCTAAACTGACCAGTGCAATCTCATAAACTAGAAAATCAGATATACATCATGCATAGAGTACACATCAACCTCACAGCAACTCCCTGCAGTTTTAAATTACTGTGACCATTTAAAAAATAAAATGAAATACTGTACCCAAATGAATGGCATAACAATTATTATTAGTTTGGACTGGAAAATGATCTCAGACTGTCAGCCATTCTTCATTTATTTCAGAACCCATGTAACCCACAACTGTGCATGTCATCTACATAGGGTATTATTACAAAGATTCATTGTCTAACCGTATGTATAAACCATTATTATACAGACGTTTCCCTACAAGACCAGTAAACGTTATTACAATGCTACGGACGGATGGGGTAAACATAGTTTCCTTATGAAAACTCTAGCTGCAGATGATACAAGAAGGTGGGTGTGGGTGTTGGGGAGGGGGCAGGGGGACATGAACGGTATGCTTTTGTGCGACAAACAGCGAGGCACGCTGCACTGTGGTTACTCTGAGCGGTACACAACCCTAAGCTGTACTGCATGTAGTGAGAGTACACAGTGGAACAGACTGAACATGTCACTGTGCAGAAAAGTCATCAGCATGCTGTGCAGAATTCTAAATCCACCGACATCAGTCAGTTTCCCCACAAACGCTTTGTTCATACTTTGTCAGGACCCGTAAGCCCCAAAGTCAGGTGATCCCGCTCGCCACAACACCTCTGATCAAACCGCCGCATCAACACACACACGCACTCGAGACTGGGCTCTGGGGCTCAGGGTGGTTTCAGACCAGGCTAGCTGTCGGTGATAGTGGCATGAATGACCTGACTGAGAAACCTCAGGGACGCAACAAACCATCAGCAAAACAAGCTCTCGTTTCCAAAAGTGCAAGGAAGAATATTTAGTCTAGTCCACTGCAAGTCAGCCAGTCAGGGCACAGAGAGACTAAAACTAAAAGCAGCGGTGAAACACAATGTTAGTTTACAGGTTAAACAGGCAAAGTTTTAACAGAGGGTGGAGTCGGCTTAATTTTTCCTTCCCTCTGTACTTGTCCCCTCCACCTCCCTTTTGTCATTTTTTTTTGTTATGTGCTTTTTTGTTCCCCCCCCCCCCCCCCCCAACACAGGTAAACTGTCAGTCTCAAGTAACAAGCTATGGAAAACAACAAAAGTATCATATGATGCAATCTCCGTAACTTGTAAAAAGTTGTATGCAGCCATCAAACTAACACACACAATATTCTACCTTAAGCAAGCAGTCTGTTCTATGCTGTAACTCCAAAGCTGTTTACAACCACAAACAAGCAAATAAACAAAAAACAAAAAAAAGATGTTTCAAAAACCGATTTAAAAGATTAAAATTAATTTCAAATTTGAAATGAACAAAAACAGGTATTTCACGTTTTTAAAAAAATATTTTTTTTACTCCTTATTTAAACTTAACAAAAAGTCACCTCCATGTGCAGCAGAAACTGGGAGCACTAATATTTTTAATTGTTCTTAGAGTGGTGAACAAAAACAAAATAAACCCAAAATAAAACTATCTGAATGTTCACCAAGCCAAAGTCTCACTTTTCACAAAGAATCACTGTGGACACCTACAGCAGGACAAAAACAAAAGGTAGGGGAAAGGAAATGTCACCTCTACAGCAATTACATAAACAGATGGGATGGCAGGCCAAGTCTTTTTAAGCCGACTGCCACACTCATCATCGAACAGATGCCACTACGTTCAAAACAAGATTATTTACACACCAAACATAAGAAAAGAAACCATGTACATACATCTTGATTGTACGTGAAACCAGCCTGAATAAAAAAATCAAAATAGTAACAATAATAAAAACTGTACTTCATAGCAGTCAGCAGTATAAAAAAAAACACAACAACAAATAGCGCTTTAAATTTTGAAACAGAAATGACTGTAACTGTAAACGATTACACAAAACAAGCGAGGGTGTCGCCTGCCTCCCTACTCTGAACCAACTCCACCCTCAAAAAAACAAAAACAAAAATGAAAAGAATTAAAATGGTAGAATCCAAACCAATCCAAGCCAAAACGAAAAGAAAAAAACTGAAGTGATAAACAGAAACAGTGAGCTAAGAGGAAAGTGCGGGCACTGGCTCCACATACACACTGTGTAAGAAAGATTTGCCTCCTCTCTCTCTTTCTCGCTACCGTATGCATCGCTGTAAGGACAAAATGGAGTCAAGTGGAGAACAAAAAAGATGAACACAACACCCCTTAAATGTACTCGCACACCAGAAAACAGGAGTGACAGTACATGTTACAATCAAACAGCACAAAATGAAGGAGGAGAGAGTCAGGTATTTTTGGAATGGTGTCGGGCAGTGGGATGTGACAGGAACAGTAATGGGTGATGAATGGGAAGCAATAAGGAGCAGACCAAGGGAAGAGAGCTAAAAATGAGGACTGGCTGGGGAGGGGGTGGGGGTGGGGCCAAACTGATGCACAAATGGCAGTGAGACCATCAGTTAAAAACAAATAAACAAACAAAAAATTAAAAAAATGGAGGAATATAAACTTTAACACTGGTACTTAAAATCTCAATTCATGGATCTATTTTTTACTTTTATGTGCACATATATATGCAATATTGTACTGGGATAGATATATTACAATACTCAAGGAAAGCGGGGGATTCTCAGGAAAATCAGATGGGGATGGTGTGTGATGAAGATGCGTCATGGGGTTTGGGACATCAGACTGCAAAGTGTGACAGTGGTGGGACAGGGTCCACAAAGAAACAGCACAGGCATCCATCTGACAGGATTTCAAACTCTGCTGCACAGAGACAGGACAGTGGCAGATGTAACAGTCAAGAGGTGAGTGGTGATCATGGCAATTCGTTCACAGCAACATAACCAGTATTGCCACAATGAATTTAAGACTAACCATTAAGTACAGGAAAATAGCATATAGAAGCGAACAGTAACACTGAAATCTTGTGATCAATGGAAGAGAGAAGAGTAATTTTAACTGTCCATGCACAAAGCACATGCATATTCTGAGAAATAATACAGGCCCGGACCCCCCATTTTGATCAAGTCTTAAAAAGGTCCTAAGCAGACTAATATATAAACAAAGTAGTCCAAATAACAATGGAATTACAGTGCTGCGACAAATGTATGTGAACTATCAGCAGAACAGATGGTACATATGATTCACCTGAACTTACTAGTCTGGATGAAAAAACCCCGAAAAGGACAACATATGCATCACATATTTCATTTATAATCATTTAGTCAAAATATCTTAATGTGTACACAGATCTTGTGTGTGGGGGTCTTGCAGCTGCTTAAGTCAAATTACACTCATGTAACCTTTCTCATCATCAAATATTTTCTTTTTCTTTCTTTTTTTCTTTACTTTTTGTTTGTTTGTTTGGCTTTAATGCACTTAAAATCCCTACTGATTATTTTCCTGTATGTCTTTTTTTTTTTTTATTATCTTATTTTTGGATTTGCAACAAGGAGGACAAAAAACAACAACAAAAAGGTGGAAAGGAAATGTGCCTTAAAGTCATCAAAACACATTCCACCTATCCAAGAGTACTTCTTTTTTCCCCATGTGTATCCTAGCCAAGTAATCTATTTCACAAATATTTCATTAGCTTAGCCGTAGGTCTGGAACTTAAAGCACAGTCTTCTTCTTTTTCTCTGTCTTTTTTAATAGTGCTGAATTTGTGCATGTGTGCAACAAAAAATACAACCCACACATAGAAAAGAAAAGAAAATTGAAATGGACACAAAATAAAGGGAACAAAATCAAACTGAATGAAAACAGCAGGTTTAAATTTAAAACAGCAGCATACATTATAAAATAAAATCAACACACAAACTTAGTTGTTATAACTTTATGAACAAAAACCCAGATTCCATTAAGGTGTTCCAGGGATGTGCAGCCCAGTTAACCATTTACCAGGGATGTACAGATGACATACGCACATTATCCTGATTACATATTCTGGTGGTAGGAATTTGGACCAGAAAAATATAAGATAACACCCCTGTGAACAGACAGCTATCTATACAGGGCACTTGCCAATAGGCCATGGGTGAAACTTGCAAATACTGAATTGTTTACAAGAAGAGCGAGAGAAGAAGAAGAAATAGGTTCTACATCACTACAATTGAGAAAAGGCACATTTTAAGCTAGCTGTCTTAAATTTTTTTTTTTTTTAAATCAACACACTAGCTGTAAGATCAGAAGCTTGCACTGTAAAATTCAAATTCTGCCAACTACTTGTCCATTAAAAAAAAAAGTTACTACAAAACAGCAGTAACAACAATTACAGTTAATTAAAAAACAAAAATGAAACCCCCCAAAAAACCAATATGTACCTTTAGTATTTTTTATGTCAAAATTTAACCAGGAAGTTCATTTTATACTCTGATCATCTGACAGGTTAAACTGATCCCTCTCAAGAGTTTCACCCATGTGACAAAGACGCACACAAGCCAGACAGTGACACAAAACTGACAAGCGTCGCTTGGACTTACATCCTTCGCCTCAGCTTCCAATTTCTCCATGGTTGTCATGACGTCGCTTTCTTCGTCATGTGCTGCCCCCGTGGGAGTGCCCGCCGTACCATTGTTAACGGCTGTTACTGCCGCTGACTTTAAACTCTTAAACTGAAAAATCAAATCAACCCTACCTTAAAGACTTCAATTTTTACAATATCTCTTCTCCTCTCTGTGACACTTTTTGTATGCTTTGTTTTATTCCTCCTCTTTTTACTTCATCCTTTCTGGATTTTTAACGCATCTCAGTCTCTCTACTTTCAAACAATGCTACAGCTAACAAGTACATGCTTCAAAAACAACAGTCTGATTTTGTTTCAAGTGGAAATCACCCACTTTTGACACTCATGCTAAATATGCTAGTGAAGTAAGAGTATGTCCTTACTGACAGATATGCTGATATAGAAACTCAAGTGTATGTGTAAAATCATCAGCTGCTTTGAGCACTGGAACTGGGATCCGTTTTTTTCTTTTTCTAGCCTACATCAGATCTTGTTTATGACATACTGGTAGACCTGCATCATGAAATTACTGTTGTAGTTTGTTGTTGTTTTCTGGCTCTAGGAGCATTTAACTCTACCTTTTCACGGCACACAAGAAAATCTGTACTCATATCACACTACAGAGGTTTATTCTACTTTTCCTACCACTTAGCACCATGTTTTCTACAAACAAAAGAAACTAAACATGCTACATGCACTGAACATAACAAAACTTCTTCCACAAGGTCATTATGTAAATGCTCAAAGAACAAACAACAGAACATAATATGTATGACAACAATAATAGTTCATAAAATAACAACAGTATTCACAAGAGCCATTTTGTTTTGCTTTTTTTCAAGGTGAATAGAGCTACATCAAAGCATCAGGCATACATCACAAGGCCACCAACTTTAACATACTGATCCACTCCCATTTCACACCTCCACTCACTCTTTTACTTTTTCTGGACCCTAAATTCCTTTTTCCCCCTTCTGGGTTGGTCATGAGCTGTCTTAAAAAAGGTCAAATGTTCTGACCCCCTTAACATTGCCCAAATCAGTGACCCACTGTTCTGTGGATAAATTTGGGTCATCTTTGCTGCTTGTTTGTCCTCTGTCATAGGATATTTTCCCCACACACTGTCAAAAGTGTCAGCAAAACATTTTGGGCTCTATGTGCATTTCCAAACACATAAAATGTGCTACAATTCAAACACCAAATCAAGCTCCTCAGAGGTTTTCCTTTTGTTTTTAAATGAGTAATGTTCATGCAATGCAAATTTTACTCAGTAGGGGCAGGGGGGAATCGATGTGTTATGGGAGCAAACAAGGAGAGGACTTTAAACAACATTCGGTGAGCTTATATGGACACAAATCCAACAGTCAGCAAGCAGGAAGAAGAGTACAAACTAACATACCAAACACAAGTAAAATTAAATCTGAGTAAATGCACGTCATTGGTGGCCGACTAGTAAAACCCTGCAACTAAACTGCTAAGAAAATATTCCTGTTAAAAAGTATGCATACAGCCTTGCAAATCAGTTTTCACAGTACGCAGATTCAAGATAACCAAATAAGCTGAGTGATGCAGTTTGTATGTGTGTGTTTGTGTGTGTGTGTGTGTGTGACTTGTTTGGGAAGTTTTAAAGAAGGGCTATACAGAAGCCAGCGTTTTCACTGGAACACATTTGTCTGCACCTTATGACATTTCTAGCCTGGGTCATACAATTATGGAGCCAGCCTCCCAAAACAGAGATCAAATCAAAAGATTCTGGTCTCAAGAGTTACACTCTACATAAACCTAGCAAACACCAAGTTACTGGCCAGAGCGCAAGTGATAAAGATGGGTATTAATAACCATGATTAATCAGGCACTCAGCTGGCAGAATGAAGTTCTGCAGTGCTTTTCTACACAGAAGTTGTTAAAACATACTCCCAACACCAAATCTAGCAAGAGCTAATGGAACAGCCATCACAGTTTGTTTTTTCCCCAAGGCCTTACTTGTAGTTCACAGCACATGCAAGAGTTTGTTCTTCAGAGGTTGTTTCTGAAATGGCTAATGTAAATTACAGACACCTGGTAAACGCTGGTTAGTAAACTACTATGATGAAGAGTAACTGAGCAGCATCAATTTCATGTATGTTACAGGTGCAAGGGTGCCTGCTTGAAAAAAGACGAACACTTGTCACTTTTGTTTGTACCTGAGCAGTCTGCTGTCAGCTGTCATTTGCAACAAAATGCTTGAAATAGACTAGCAGCTAATGACAACATGAGGGGGAAAAAAAGTGCAGGCGTTTGTATAGTGAAGAGCAGTGTGTATACTTTGGGTTACATTAGTTTTAACCACACAGGCAAGGCTGAGAAGCAGGAACACCAGACACTTACCTGAGGATTGTCTTTTGCTAGCGTGTTGATTTTGGTCCATGCCTCGTCTCGCTGTTTTGTCTTCTCTTTCTCCCTGAAAGGCAACACAAACAACTCTCACTGCTAGGCAACGAATCTTCCAATGCTTTCAAGGCAGACATTTCCTTTGACCATATCAATGCTGTCCTTTACTTGCTGTATCAAGCTGAATTGTGTCAGGGTATACAATGCAAGTTCACTTAACATAAGTTTAGTAGATAAAAGTGAGGAGGACAAAAGCTAACAAACATAAAGCTTTTGTTATATCTACTAATTATCACATTCTAACATTATTTATATCATTTAAAAAAAGTCAAATGCACAATCAAACTTAATTACTTTGTGAAAACTAACTGCTCTTGAATGCATTTGGGAATCATGATAAAACTATTCAAAGAACTGGACATGATGTTCTGCCACTGCTGAGTCAAAAAAACAAAAACAAAAAAACTACGCGTGCATACATATATCATGCATGTGAGGTAGTTACTCTACTCTTAATGCACAGTGTGAAACTTCAGGCCATCCTGAAATTAACTGAAGTCAATATCTGTTTTTGTCTAACTGTATTTAATGATTACAGGTTATTATGTATGTGTGTGCATGTGTGGACATGCATCTGTGCACATGCATACATTTTTAAAATACTGAAAAGTGATCATAAAGTTTCACAAGATTACAAGATACCATTGCTACCACGAACTATTACATCTATTTGTTTTGCTCATGTGCATGCAAGTTAACAAGAAGAATGCATGCCAGTGTGGCACCCCCTTCATACACATATTACAGGAAAGCTCACTTACTTCTGTCTTTCTGCCTTGTATTGCTGAGTGCAGTCATCAAATAGCTTCTGGTTCATTTCCATAAAGAGCTTCAGGGCATTGTATATCAACCCATGAATTGTTCTGCAACAACAAAATCAACACATATACACATACTGCAGAAGGAGACAAGTACAAAGTGTGTGTGTGTGTGCGTGTGTGTGTGTGTGTGTGTGTGTTCGTGTGCATATGCGTACGCATGCATATCTGTGAATGTCTGTATGCAGGCATTACTAACTATATCTCTACATGACACCATGCGTAGGATTCTCTGAGTGCCTGACTACATGTGAACTTACATCAGCGTAAGAACATTCCCAGTAAGTTTGGAGGCTGAATGCCTACCTTTGCTCTTACCAAATATTTTAGGTATCAGAACAAGCTTCAGAAGGGTAAAAAATACAATCAACTATTGTTTTTTTCAAATAAACCACACTGAAATGCTCAACAAGCAAAAACTTACAAAGCAGCTCATCAAGAATAAATGAAATTGTAGAATCCAACCTCTTAAATCCTGAATTCATGTACTCTATATACACATTGAAGACATTTATATTTAAATATTTCTTTTACTTTGTTCATCTTAAAATTAGGCTTTAGTAAACTTTCAAGTTTTCTCCCTAGCAACCACAAATAACTAAGTGTCTAAAACATGCTATCAGTTGCTGCATCATCCTAAGATTAATAAAAGACAAGAATATGATGGCTTCAAAAAGTTTCAAAATTAAAAATTGCACACAAAAAGACTGCAAAGCACAACCTGAAAAGCTGAACTCAAATACGACCAAATTTCATGCAACATTGTTAAAAAGATTCATAAGAGATGTCTCCAGGAAAATGCAATGAGAATCATCAAAATAAAAGAATGTTCATGCTTAGAACCTTAAGAAACAAAAACAAGTGGTAAAGCACCTTCAAATATAATTAAACACTGAAATATGATTCAGAACAGGAGAAACAGACAATGCTATGACAAACATTGCCCTCAATGATCATAATCTTCTAATCATTTCAAATCTATTAAACTGAAAGATGCCTTAGATCACCTGCTGCTTTATTACAATTACAATAATGCTAGCAAAATTATGCATTTACCAAGATGTCACGAGTAGACTGTACCGTACAAATTATCACATAAAAATTCCACTTCAGACACCACAACAAACTACAGTGCACTACGAAAAGCTACACAGATTCAAACCTCAGCATTATTCCTTGGAGAAATATCTGAACTAACATGCCCCAAAACATTCCTGTAACTTGAAACAGACCTTCAGTGCTGCATCTGAACCTGAGTGCAAATGCACTGTCAGACTAATTCAGCAACAGTGAAACCAAACAAACAAAATAACTGTCACCGTCCAATCACATCTGTTTTGTGTTAGAACGTTGTTTTTTGTTTTTGTTTTTTAAGACATGTAACAATCCAGCACAAACAAACAGAACAGCAGAAACTCTGTGTATGGTTTTACCCCTGTCACTGAACCAGCCCAGTTGCTCTGAGAGTTCTTTAGGACTAGATGCACCCAGACAGGAGAGTAAAGAGGAAGGAGAAGCGGGAACAAAGAGAAGAAGGAGGAGGAAGGAGTGGAGGCAGAGACAGGAGGCGAGATCTTACTTGTTCCAGTGTTCTTTGCTCTTGTACAGAGCTGGGAACATGAGGGGCATAACGCTGGACACATTGTCACTGATCAGACTCAAGATGTATTCGTTATTCCAAAAATACAGCGCACGCTCTGCAACCTGTGGCGACGAGAACAAAACAAACACAACGGCGTAACTAACATCACATCACGTACAACACTCACTGTCAAGTGTAGACCATGCAGCTACATCCTCAAGTGATCTATCTACCAGTGTGTCTAGGTTACATGTACAATACTTACTGTCAAGTGTACCATAATTTTCTGACTATAAGGCTGTACTTTTACCCTACGGTTTGTTGACCCTTGCAGGCAGGAATGCCAGTCATGCTGTCAACGTATGGCAGCTTACTTACTCAAACGTGGAGGATTATGACCCTCCCCACCCCCCAAAAAAACCTGCCCATTAAAATGGAGGCAGCCTTCCTTTCAACGTCATCATGTTAACTAAATCACACTGCAGACATATCATCCGCTTTCACACTAGAATGGATGGAATATTCCCTGTATGACGCAGCAAACTGTGTTCTGATCAATTCAAACTTCTTGGCTCAGCAAATTCACTGCTTATTTCTAATTTTACACTTCACGTACACATCCATCAGGTTTTGCTTTATTCTGATCATCGTTTATCACACTGCCAACTTTGCACCTCATACTCAGGAGCACTGTATCGGTGGAACTGTTCCATTTTGTGGCAAATTTTGGGGGGTGCGCCTTCTGACAGTCTGGAAATTATGGTAGGCCCGACAGTAATCTAGCGTGTCTAAGCCATGTGCAAGCCTCTTGGTCATTTTCAGCATGCTCAAGAAGCTGCAGCAAAAAGAACACAATCCCATCTCAGAAAGGTTGGTGAGTATTTGCAGACACTTCCAACTGTCTCTCAGTGAATATATCCACACTCCAATTGCCACTGAGACCAATGAGCAGTGTGCACAGAACACTGCAAAAATCCAGGCCAAATCAATCTGTTATAACAGCTGCCTCTATAAATTACATGGGTGAAAAGCCCAGTGGAAAAATGATTTGCCGCACAATTCAAAAGACATTCTCTCTTCTTTTCTACAGAAGGGCAAGGAGTTCCCTTTGCTACATCACTTAAAATTTGTTGAAAATGACAGGAGACTTGACTTCCCATAAACGGAACTCAAAAACAAGTGGGTGGTAACACCAAAGTGTGCAAATCCAAGCCCGCTTGTAACACTGTAGCTGAAAAACAATACTGAAACAAAAACAAAGACAGCAAACTCAAGGTCATTGTGGTATATACTAACAGCATGCAAAGTACACTTGCTGAAATAATTTTAAAAAAATCAAAGAAATGAAGAAACAAGCTGAAAAAAGATTCCATGCGATGAATCAACACAGGAGCTGGATGGGAAGGACCGAGTCACACAGTATCCAGAAGGGAAGATAAAAGTCATCCACTTGTAACAAACGGCCATGGAAAGAGTACACTCAACACTAAAAGTAACAGGAAGCATAAGCACATAATGTAATCCTTTTTGTCAGCACAGAGTCTGTTCCTTTTTGTCAAGGACAAAACTGTGGGATACCTATTACCTGGCAATCAGGCTGACAAGAAGAAGAATGTTATGATGAATCTCAGAGACCCAGTGTAGCAGTACATGGATTGTAACTGTAAAATTAATGGAAGCTACATTCCTAGCACAATGTCACTGGCAGACACATACAACTCTGATGCAGTGGTCTTCAATAAACATTTGCCCTGCTATAACTGTCATAGCTGACTCGGCATTAAAAACCAATTCCTTCCCTTCCCTTAACAAACAAGTTCAGTTTTCCAACTATTTTGTCAATGGCTTCTCTGGACCAGACTACAGCTTGCTAGCAAGCAAACAGTGAGACCGTTTTCTGATTCAAACTTCATTCTCAAGGGTCTTGTTTTAAACAAGGATCATGATCCGTTAGCCTGAAGACTTACCAGTAACAACATGGCCACACTGCTGAGTCACAAAAGAAAGAAAAAAATGAGCGACACCTGCAATAACACATCAGTAACTGAACCAAAAGATGCAAATTTGCACCCCACCCCCTTCGTTTTACAAGACAAGCTACTGATAGCCCTTTCCCAAAATTTATCTTTGCCATCTTGCCTCTAACATTATACTCAGCTGTAACATCAGCAGAGGTAAGACATAGCTGCTTGAATGGCAAGGGAAACTGCACAGGAAAATGGTCACACAAGGAAAAGGGCAAAACCCCTCTCACTTCACTTTGATGAACAACCTTATGTGGTGGAGGAAAAAAAAAAAAAAAAAAAGAACGAAAGTCTTTCCTTCTTTAACTCATTGTTGCCTCAGTCTTCTTTTCTGTTTGTTTTTAAAGCCTGCACAACAACAACAAAACACCCCCTTCTCTTCTCTTTGTACAAAGCTGGCAAAAACAATGGACACGTAAGTGTTTAGCATGCACTCAACCTAAAACCAAAGCAGAGGTAAAAAACAACCAAGAACAGATGGAAACATTCTCTGTGAGCTACAGTGCCACGCACAGCCACACTGCGGTGAAGGACACAGACAAGGTGCATGCAAAAAAGGCGGCAGGTGGAACAACAGCCCGGAGATGCCGGCAAGGGCTTACTTATTCCAGTGCTGTTTTGTTTTATACAGAGCCGGAAACATGATGGGTAGGACTGTGCATACATTGTCACTGATCAGACTCAGAATGTATTCGTTATTCCAGTAGTACAATGCCCGCTCTGCTACCTGCAAAAAGCAAACAGGCAGTGCACAGGCTCAGAATGTATCCAGTTATTTCAGCGGTAAAATGCTCACTCTGAAAAACAAGAGAAACTAATCTGGATGACGGAAATACAAACAAACAAAATCCAGCAACCTGAAAGGTCAGCAATGCATGAATGGCAAATTCCCAGGTTTAATGCTGCAAATCAAACAAAACGAGAGCTACGCCATGTTTTCTCTCATTAATGAGAATTACACTGTGGATGTTCATAGCACAGCAACCAAAAGAAGCTGCAGTCACAGAAAGTCCAAACCAGCTTTAGATAACAAGACATAACAGCAGCAGCAGCTGGACACTTGGCTTCATCCTGTCCAAGCCCACAAAGCCAAAAGACACATCCAAGCGACACACAACTTCTTGAGGTGGAGTGGACCAAACTTCTGATCATAAAAGATGAAATAGCCAGGAAGAGAATGAAGGACAGACACTCTGGAGGAAAGGTATCATCTCTGAAGTCCTATCACAACATCAGCAGCACCACTGCAAATGAGTATGTGATGAAACAGTCAGTAAGATTATAATGACCAAGTATAAAACACACCTGGATATAAAGTGCATGTTTCCTCCATCAGCTTCAGGCCCTTTTGACAATAACACTATAACAAAGACAGCAAGAGGCTGAGACCAATGTCACTCCATCACTTACAATACTACAAAACCCAGGGACCAAGAGTTTTTGTTTGATTCCCTTTTAATGCACTCAAAACCACACAAGTACTGACTTAACCCTGCACAGTTTACTGTGTTTCAAGATCATATTTCACTTCAAACATCACATTCTCTATATATCACATATGGAAGTCTAATCGAGATTAGTCTCAGTAAGACACTTTTTGACTTTAGAGTCAAGATCTGGGGCTTAAAAGGCTATGATACTGAGCACAAACATAACTGGATGCAAACTGCATGTTTCCGCAATTAACTTTCGGCCCTTATGTCAACACTGGTTGGTGACAGTATCTCCGAAGCAACAACAAAAAAAGAAAGTGGCAAAACTAAGAAAAGAAAAAGACAAAAAAGAAGGGGACATCTGTCTGCCAAAGAAAAGGGTTTACCTGGAAGTGTGGACTGGAGACGCACTTGGCCAGTTGTTTGAAGAGAGGTACCATCACTTTGGTGAACTCTGCAGGTTCTATCACATCTAGAATCTCCTCCAGTTCATTCAAAAACATCACCTGTCAATCACATGAGACAGACTTGACACATGTATCCCAACTCATTCCAAAACCATCATCTGGAAATGGTTTTATATAACACCACAAGAACTAGTCCTTTTTACATCTTTACCCCCCCCCCCCCCCAAAAAAATAGAAAAGATTACACAAAACATAATTCAACAAAACGCTTTCAAGATAAACCAGACCTACAAAACCACCACTGAACAACTCACCTCTTTTGGACTATGAACCTTTGGCCAGAACTTCAACAACCCCATGATCACCTTATGACAGAACAAAGTGGACATTCCTGTTACTTCAGGTTCTCAAGCATGACATGCAATCAACAGACAATTTGTTTTTCACACATATGTACATCACACGTAAACTTGTCAATGAGCAACCTGCACTGAAATACTGCTTGCTCAGTGACAGGTTTACCTGACATGCAGGCAAATGCAGACTAAAACCGATCTTTTGACTACCTGGTCTGTCATCAACAAAACCCAACACACTACACCCAAAAACCTGACACAACTCTTAGAGACGTTGAAAATTATCCCTCTCTGCTTAGCGTTATTCTGTCAACAAAAGGTACATACAATAATGGCATGCCTGTCACACTAACATGCCTGCTGGTTTTCTGTCACACTAATATGCCTGTTCCCAAACCATCTTCAAAATGTAAACACAAACACAACCCATATCACACACACACCTGTTCTGTGAGACTGGGGTCTTTCTCCAGGAACTGTACAACACAATACGCAAGCTGTGGGTGGTAGACGCTCAGAGACTTGACTTTGTGGAGCGGCAACAGAACTTTCAGCAGGAAAATTTTGTGTTCTTCCTTCAATGGCAACGCAAACCCGTTGATTATACTGAAAAGGAAACACACAGTGACAATGCATCAATGAGCTTCAGACTGCTAACCCTGATCACTGATATTATGACAGTATTTGTACAGCTGCCAATGGGCATTTTGAAATTATGTAAATCCAAAGTGTGCACAATATATGATATAAATCAAGATATTTTGGAGCATGCTGCCTCTCTCAAAGGCCAAGTATTCCATGTTCCTGGAAGCACAGTCTTATCAACAACAACAATGCTGCCATCAAGCACTCCCCACCTCCCTTCCCACCATGGCAATCCTAGCAGCAGGTAAAAAATCAACACGCTGAAAGCAGCAAGCTGATCATCACACGCCAGCACTGTGGTGCGGCCATTTTGTGTGTGAGACTAAAGTACTGGAACTTGTAAGGAATGTAAAGGTTCGAAAACATGTTTTCCTTCAAGCTAAGGTGTGTTTTATTCTTCTCATTCTTTTTATCCTAAGCTTTTTAGATCCATCCTTAGAATGTAGGAGAGTGGGACAGTTGCCTGACAGCAGTTTTAACAACACAGAAGGCATAATGAACATGGAAAACCTGGCTGCACGATGCAGGCTAGCAGATACCAAGAGGTAACAACTCTACTCTGTTTCAGATAAAGGATGCTGTAAAAATTCTCAAACCTACCTTCCTAAGATCTCCAACAATTCTGCGATGCCATTGTGATGTTCTGTTTCATAAATAAAGCTGAAAAAGAAAAGGCAACTTTTGTAGTCATGCTACCATCATCATGCGAAACATCACGAACCACCTTTGTCACTGGTGTTAAATAACCCATTCATCTAATGACCGTATCATTAACAAAATCCATACAAGGAAAGAAAGAATGCCAACTTCTGATCCCTGCCCCCTCCACTCCCTTCCTTCAGGGTGAGTAAGGGTGGGAGTGAAGAGACGAAGACCCAGCAGTCTCAGAGGGTGTACTCTTTGTGCACCAGGGAAGGGCTCACCTGTAGAAAATGTTGTTGATGTGTTTGCGGATGAAAGCACGCAGGCCGAGGAATTTGCCATATATCCTGTGTAGTATAGTCTTGAGGAAGTCACGTTCCCTGGGATCTTCACTGTCAAATAGGTCCAGAAGCTGAAGCATACCAAGCCAGCAACAAGGTCATCATCAGTTGCAGTACTACGCCGTTGGATAACAACAGCAACATTAATAACACCATCACCACAAATCTGACCATGATGAAAAGTGCGCTATATCACCACCACCAAAACCTGCCAGTAACACAAAGAAAGGCACAGAAAGACACTCAGACACACACCTGTTCTCAACAGATCAAATATTTTCAACTCTCCACACAATTTCAAACAAACATCTAAAGACTCTCACTGCCCCAGTCTCTGCTGACTACAAATATCTCAAAGCTGTTCCTGTTTCAGATGGAAGTGTAGAAAAAAACAAGCAAGTCATTGATTGTTGAGGCATTATACTTTGACCTGGAAGACCTTAAACAGATGTTCCCTTTAGGATTTTAATTCAACTTCAAGCAACACCCCATGAATTAGTTTCCCATTTCCTTCATTGCAAATATGTCTGTTGCAATCATCATAGCCATGTTATAAGCCTGACTCGAATCCATGAACCGGTATTAGCTCTCAGTGATGTTGCAAACTATGCACATCACCTGTGCCACTGAAAAACTAAACAGAGGAAAAGGCAAGAACCCAAATACATTTAAAAAAAAATATCTTAGACCACTACATACACAGTCATACACACAAAAATACTTCCTGTTCAAACAAACTGCCCGTTGTGTGATGGTTATCAGCTGGTAAAGAAAAATGCCTGTCTAAAATTGAAACACAAATTGTGTGGACCACTAACAACTGAAACAGAAGTGTAAGCTATGGATAGAATACATCCTCATATTTGATTCTGAACAAATCAAAAGGGATCAGGGTATTTAGATACCACTATATCATTAAACAAAGGAATACAAACACATTTTGAATACATAAAACTAGTCATCTTTACTCCAAGAATATTGCCAACTTTGAACCCCTCAAGAGAAGCAACATTAAGTTCTTAACAGGACATTTCTTTTACCACATACTTCACCAAACCAGAGCAAAATGAAGGAAGTCAGCTCACTTGTAAAACAAATTTCTGGTCTATGTAGCGTTTAGCTGTGTTGGGCTGAAAGTCAGGAGACTCCAAAAACCTCAGGAAAAACTCATACACCAACTGAAACAAGAAATGAAGTTAATACATCAGTTTAGTTATCAGGTTTTCAAATTCAAATCATAAATCATATACAGGCAACATCAAAAACAATGGTCATACAAAGCCAATGATATGAACCTCCAACAGCCTGTGAAAACTGGCCTGAAAGTGAGGCACAAATTTCTGCTAAAATGTATTATATATCTTCAGATACAAAGCCTTCTCTGAAAACAACTGGTCCTGTGCAAATTACTTTTTGAGTCTTATGACTACAACTAGAATTAATAATACCTTTTACCTTTGCTGTATACTTTCACTACACTGATGATTTTGCTCTTCACTGTTTGAAATCCTCCATACCCTACAAGGGGTTAAACTTAACGGAATTAAACAACACTGAAAATCACCCCTATGTCAGGTTGGATATCATTATCAATGTTACTCAAAAGCATGCAAAATTTGGTGTAACACAGTCCCAACCAGAAGATTTCATGAAGCATTTTGGTACATCATCGCAACAGAACAAAACAGATCTTCTTATTTGTGTATCATATTCGCCGAGACTGGCAGTATTGGCTGTTTTCAAACTTGGCAACAGTACTGGCTTAAATTTATGTACCAGAAGCAAGTAATACCTTCTAAATACAACAGCCAATAGCTATCAATTGTATTTGATTTTAGATTAACATATCTGATTTTAAACATTTACTTGACTCTGACACATCCAAGTCTCAATGCTGTCTGACAAGCGTTTGCAAACACTGCTCTATGTGTGACAACAACTAAAGTCTTCCTATACATGAAAAGGACAAAAGTGGTGTGTGCAAGCTTACCATGCCTACATTCTGTCACATTTATGAAACTCATGAAATCTGGCCTGAACATCAGTGTGTTCTGTGTGCGTTATGTGTAACCCCAACTTGGCACTGTGTGAGCTAAAGAAACTAATACCAGCTTTGAATAGAAGACAACCACCACCACCACCCCCAAAAAAAACTTTCACAGTATAAAAACTCACACACAGATGATCAAATTTTAACACAAAACTTTTGCTACAAAATGTCAGCTGAAGGCTCTGATCCACCTCTGGGCACAGTCATGACCACAACATGACATGGCATGTCTATACATTCATGCAGTGATTGACAGAATGGCAACTGTGGGTATATGTCACTATTGAATGGGACATGCCAGTGGTGAAGAAACTACAGTGTTTTTAGCATTATTATTACCCTGTCAGATCTAGAAAAGAATGAAAGCTATTACATCATTATTTGTAAAATAAGTCCAAGTAACAATGAAGACATGAAGAAAAATATGCATGTTTTTTTGTCTGTTTGTTGCTCTGTGTGTTTGCTTACAGTCCTGGTTATGAAGCAAGTCTGAAACTTCCATGACATGAGATGCTAAATGGTGACATCACGACCCATTTATTCCCATGGCAACTCATGGTATATGTTGCACTGCAGTCATGTGACTGTGCTCAAAGTCAAAAGTGGATCAGAGCCTAAACTCAGGATAGATGTTCATACTGTTACTGTACACTATTTAGCTTTTCAAATCTGATATTGCTCTCAGTGCCTGTCATTATTTGTGAACACACACACACCTGTAGATGTGGCCATGCAGCTTCCAAAGTGGGTTCATCTTCCTCAGGATCAAACTCAGCACCACTAGGATTCGATGATGGTGGTAATGTCCGGAACAAATTCACAGCATACTGCAAAAAAGACAGTTCAAGTTTAAAACAGTTCAAGTTTAAGTTTATGCAGATGATGACAGAACACTCATCAGGCTTTATTTATTCATAAACTGTCAACATTTCTATCAGATGTTTTTCTTCTTCTCTGGGCCAACCCAGCATAATTCTTCTTCTTAGCCCTACTAGTCTATTATTTGGGCCCGTGGAAGTGACTCAGTTGTTTGGTAGGCAAAAGGGCTGAAGAATTACTTACCATGGTAATGGCCTCTGGGTAGATGGCCTCTGTGATGACACTGCGATTCTGTGTGACGTACTCCACCATCTCGTTCAACGCTGCTCGCTTCACCTCCTTCCATTTTAGGTCACTGAGAGGGTCTTGTACAAAGTCAAACAGCACTGTGCACTGTCGGATCTTCTGTATGAACAACTCTTCCCGTTCTGCTGGTGTTGCATCTGACAAGGGAAATGAAGAGAATCAACTTTAGGGTTTCAAACTTTATAAAATGGTAGCAAGACAGCAAACAAAGTGAAGAGGAAGAGTTTGTAAATATAATCATTCATGATGATGTGGGATCAGGGAAGAAGATGTGAGCAAGAAAAAGAAGAAAGGAACATGTTTTTTTACACCCAGTCATCCATGATGGTTACATCCAGGCAAAATGCAGTTTACTAATAATTACAACACAGTAAACACAAAAATATATTCAACCTAAATACTAGTAAATCATCTATGAAACATAAAACTGAGGTGATCCAAAAAGTCATCAAAAACTATAGCTTTTCAAAAATGTTAATCTCCTTTACACAGTCGAAGATGCAATCCTTGGAACAACATCCTCGGTGACCGAGCTGTAAAATACAGTCACTACTGGTGTTAACTGTTATCCCTGGGAACACCATGCCACTGATGTCTGATCCATAGCTAATGATGCTGGGCCCACTGAAGTCACTACTGTTCCTATTGCACACTCCAAGCCTTGTGTTCTGGCACCCTCTCTCCAGACACTGCCAGAACTGGCTACACCACACAAGGGGCACTCCTCATCTCCACATTTGTCAACTGATGCTGTCAGCTCCCTCCAAAAGGTTTGGGTACTAATAAAACTGGAAGCAACATGGTGTTGAAATGACCACATGTAAACATGAGGCACATCCACCTTGGGTTTAACAAAAATGTTTTGTCTCAGTTCAAATGATTTAGGTTTTATTTATTTTGTGCTGGCAAAAGCGATGTGAGTGGTTATAAAAGAAATGCCAGATACAATTTATCTGTCCCAAATTTATTGCCATCTAAGCACCAATGAAAAACTGTCAGAGAGACATATGGCATAACCAGTTACGGCAGTGGTTGGAGGAAGGATGTTGTAAACCAGTTGCTGGAGGTTGCTGTTACTGCCAAGTCAGGAGTGGCATACTGAAGGTGCACTGGTGTCAGTCCTGCCTCTCAGAACTGGCATCTCGTAACCTCTGGTCAGAATTACCCTTGGTGCTCACGACTGACTGATTTGCTACAATGGTACCAGCACAAGAGTAACTGGTTAGGCATGTATGGAGGCACCTGATGCCATCATCGCGTGAGGCATCATGAAATGTGGTTGGTCTGAATATGAGCAATAAACAGTGATTCCAATCACATGGAACCACTGCTGTGGTTGGACTACAGAAATGACAACAGTTGAACCTCTTTGCAGCTTTTCGGTTGAAACTGAAGTGAAAGTCTACCAGCTAGCATTCCAAGGGCCTATTTTCTTTTGCAATGGCTATCCGTTAAGATACCCTTTTCTAGGTTTGGATTCACTGTTTGGAAATCAATCAAATTTTTATTTACTGCACACACTTGCACTGCAGGGATGTATCTGTCTGCTGACACAACAATGTCTGGACCACGCAGCACATCTAGGGCAGTAGTATTAGTAATGCAATCTTATACTGCAACAGCTATAAGAATATCCCTCCAAAAAAGAAAAGAAGAAAAAAAGCAGTTTAGGTCTCACTAGTATGTCTAGTTTTTATGCATTTCAGTCATGGACTCTGTTTCAGATGTGACCCTCAGCTCTTTCCTTCTTTATGGTTGCAGTTCAAGTCTCTTTGCATCTGATCATTCCAGGCGCTGTTTTGTGCAGACCCCTTTTACTTTGCTGTTTTAAAATTCTGTCAACTGCAATCTGCAATTTAACTCTGTTTGCATAGCTGTCAGAATATGGCAACTTTATTTCCAACAAACTCAGACTGTCAAAGACTAAAGTTTGTGTCTTTCATCTTTCTGGACATTTTCCAATCAAAATTAACATTTTAACAAATTACAAAATCAGTAACCCACTTGTGGTTTTCAGCCAATGAAAAGCACTCTCTAAAACTAAAAGATCTGACTGAGCAGACAAATGACAGCATGTGTGATGTAAGCCATGGCTAATCAAATGGTTATTCCTTTCAAGCTTCCCAAATGACCGTAAGAACAACCCAAACAACATCTAACTCCTGATGTGCAGCCTAAGCAGGTAATACTAAAAGGTATTCATCTTCATTCTCTTAAGTCAAATCAGAAAACCCACCTCTCATTTTTTGCATACTAAACTGTCATTTTATCTCATTCCACCAACCCATCACCAGTAATGCATGTAGTTATAGTGTGTGTGTGTGTGTGTGTGTGTGTGTGTGTGTGTGTGACGATGATTGAGCTAAAATGTGCATATCCTTATACCTTGTGTCTCTGTATGTGCCCTGGGCTCTTATGAGATGGGGCATCATAAATAATATTATTATAACTGCAGCAATTTTTTTCCATTTGGAGTGTGGGTATAAAAAACACATCCAACAATGACCACCTTAAACTTAAACAGAAGTGAATAAGAAATATATTAGATATTTTACTTTTTTAGGCTGTCAAAGGTTGTTGTTTTTCCTTTTGTTTAAACCAATGTCTGATGTGCATGCATGTATATCCTAATACTGTCCATTTCACTATGTTCAGTACAGAATTAGGAACTAAAAAATCTTCTAAACATTTCTTTTGGACTGCTGGGCAACTCAAGTGAACATTGTAATCCCCAAGCTTTCACAATTAGAAAGCAAACAATTTTTAAATGTTGTGGAATTACAGCTGTCGTCTATCATATCAGTATGATGGGAAAGAAAAAAGGTCATTCTTACCAGCATTCTCGCATCCTGATCGAGTATGTTCAGTTTTCATCTACCTTAATCTTCTTCTACTTCCGTATAGATTCTGACAATTTTACTTAGTACGTTATTTTGGTGTTTCCATAATCCAACAAGTCTGATATGGACTACAGGATCTTTGATATGAATACGTGATCTTTTTGTGTGCATACTAGATACAGTGATCCACAGGGGACCTCAGTTCACAGTCTCAACTCTCACCCAAAGCACTTTTGTAGAGTCTGCACAGAATCTGACTCCAGAGAAATTTCTACACCTAGCATGTAAAGGTTGCCCATCCATGACCATGTAGCGACCAGTCATTTGTGCTTAACGTTTGGCTTTTAAGAGCAGTACGATCACTAAGTCACTCTGCACCACTCTCTTGTACTGCACTATAATAATAATAATGATAAAAGTATTGCCAAAGTGTACAATGATCCTCCTCATCATAAATCATAACCAACAGTGCACAAAATCTTGTCTGTAGAGACTATTTCAAGTGCATACACACACAGGCAAATGTGGAGGGGCCAAAGACAGAAAAGGGATGGGAATCAACAGTGAAAAGTCTGGCACAAGGAATCCGGAGTCTGAGAAAGTGAGAGTACCAGAAGCAGAGTGGAGAGTATGGGAGGGTGTGTAAAGCTGAAGACAGTCACAGAGATAAGTCAAAGTTTACTACACAAAATAGCACTGTTGGTTATGATTTATGATGAGGAGGATCACTGTATACTTTGGCAAATCTTAAAATGGTATAATCAAGTGCTACAAAACAGTAACATTTTTCTGTGGGTAAGTATGGGCAAATCGATTTCAGTCTATGATACAAAGGCTTATACATGTACATAATGCAGAAAATGTTATCACTGATCTTTGTGACTGATCATAAAGGAATAAAATTAAAAATCAATGGATGAAACTGACAACATACCTTTCAGGAGTGGCAATTTCTGTAGCTCCCTGTTTTTAGACACGTTGAACCGTGACGAATTTTGTCTTTTGTCTTTCTTTATGTGGGGTGGGCCCTGGTACTTGAGCTTTGCGATGGAAGTCGGTGGTGGATGTGTGTCTGCGCTGTTAGCACTTTGTGAAGAATTCTTCCGTTTGGCTGCCTGAAGTCAATAACGACAGGGAATACATGACAACACATACATACTTCATGTAGTGGTTCCTCACAAAACACTTCACAAGTTAGAGAGCATATAAAACGTTGTTGGCAAATCATTTTTTGGCCGATGTGATATGTGTACGTGGTGCACGAATACCCAGACATGGGTTAGAACATAGCGAGAACACTTTCTACCGCCATCTTGGATATCGATGTCAACATGGCTGCCTACAGAGAAACTAGAAAGACAAAACCAGACATACCTCGCTATCTGCATTTTCTGAGCTTTCTTTTCCCGTTGATTTCGCACTTCCTGTCGTCTTTGTGGTCGTCTGGAAGAAAACAGAGACAAGATCTTTATCAGAACATTAAAATTCCATGCATGACAACTGGCTCGTTCTTCAAATTTTGCTCATTTCAACACAATTTGCCGACCCCTATTTCCTCCTACGAAAAAAACACAGCATGATACGCGATCACCGAGGAGACTATATTTGTAAAAATGCTTGCAATGGATGCCTTACCTTCTCTTTTTTCGGTTTATTTGGCATGTCGAGTAGAGTACTGTACCCCGGGGAAGGTTGATATAGTTTATCGACGTACTTGATCACTTCGACACTAAACAAGACTGTTGGTTGGCTGAAAAGGGTCACATGGTTTTCAAGCTTCATTTTGATCATGTGACCTTCACTGTCAGGAAACGCTGTGAGCGGCAGTTCAGATTTTTTCGACACGCCTAACTTGCTTATTCTATTTTTCCTTTGAAGTTTTTCTTTTTTTCTGTGTTGGCTTAGCAGTGTACAATGTCCTGTTTCATACCGATCTTTCCATCCCCTCTTTGTGTGCCATCGTGCGCGCGTTGAACTTTAATTTTATACTTAGTTTCGTTTCGCGCCGTAGCCGGGCTAATTCATTTTGTTCGATCAGGGTCAATTCGATCATCAATACTAAATTATATATAAAACTGATAAAATCAAAGAAAAACAGCAAGTTGGTAGAAAATTCCCAAATTATCCCAAAAGTCCTGGTTCTAAGCTTATGTTTGCTTGATACGCTAACTCAGTCAGTCAGTCTAGAAGAGTCCTCACGGAATTTTGTTTTCATTTCTGGCAGGTCGGTTGTAAATTCACGACTACTACTACTGCTACTGCTACTGATGCTGCTGCTGCTACTGCTACTACTACTACTAATAGTAATAATAACAATAATAAATCTTAGTTCGGCAAGCGCGGCTGTTCTCTAACCACTGAGACTCGAGTCGTCACTGCGCGGCTACACTTGATCTTATGACACTGAAATCCACACGGATTAACATACATTTCAAACCGAAACAGAACCTTAAATGTTGTAGGCAGTCTACCATTATCGCCTATCAAACAATAACCATGTCACACACACACACATATACACTGACACACTGACACACAGACAGTGACACACTCACACACACACACACACACACACACACACACACACACACACACACACACACACACACACACACACACACACTACACTACACACACACACACACACACACACACACACACACACACACACACACACACACTCACACTCACTCACACTGACACACACACACACACACACACACACACACACACACACACACACGGTAACACACTGACTCACACACACACACACACACACACACACACACACACACACACTATGCGCACACCAATCTCCGCTCGTCCTCTCAGATACAAGAATTAAATAATACTCTTTCCTATATCTCTCATGCTCTCTCCTCCTCCCCCCCCCCCCCCACCCGCCCTCTTCCTATCATGTGCATACATCTACATTCAACAGCTAGACACAGACACACCTTTTTTCAGACAAAGTACTAGATCAGTTCCACTGGAAAGCCTGGGCAAACAAGGTTTTTTAGTTGAGATTTGAACTGGGACTAATGTTGGTACATTTCTTAGTTTCCTTGTTTAGTTGCTGCCTACTGAAAGTGATAATTCAGTGAGTGACTTGAAATACTGGAACTGAAAAACAAAGTGTTAAGGCCGGGGGGAAAAGGGGGCCAAAACACACAAACAGTTCAGTAATGATAATTCTAATAACAAAATTTCAATAGCGCAACTGTCTTATCCAGACAGACTAGGCCATTCTAAACCGGCGCATACTGCCGGGACTCGACTGACGCGCACAGACGAGTATACACAATTCACAACCAACATAACTGAACAGGCATTGGGGCACTTGCGGTGGAGGAAGATAGTAGCGCGAAGCGGAACATGAAACGACCTGGCAGGTTAGTGGTGTTTTGAGGAGGAAAACAAAACAAAAACTTGAGCCGTCTCAATCTGAGGTTAGGCTAACTTTGAATATGAGTCCAGAGAGGATTTCTATTTTGGAGAGAAAGGGGAAGGCCACTCCCGCGAGGGGCCGAAGACGAAAAAGGTACGGGAACCACTAAAGTGGAAAGTCTGGTACGGGTATGAAATCTGGAGACCTCTGCCGAGAGTGTCAGAAGCACTACTGAGGGGAGCCAGTGCCGGAGTACGGGACTGACTGGGCCGTATAAAGTGTCATCTGCCGAGAGTGTCAGAAGCACTACTGAGGGGAGCCAGTGCCGGAGTACGGGACTGACTGGGCCGTATAAAGTGTCAGTGAAGTTCGAGTCAAGGAAGACAGAGCATGCAGTGCGCGTCAGTGGTGCGTTTATAGCAGAGCGTGGTCTTGTGCCCAATTCTGTGTGTGATTGGGAGCCAGCGAAGAGACTGAAACTAGACTGAGAAGTCATATGGTTAAATATATATATATATTGATTTTTTTTTGATTTTTTTTTTTCAGGATGAGGCGAGCCTATCTGGATGCGACACAGCCGCGTCGACGGATATGGACAAAGGATGCAGGCAGACTAAAAAGGACATAATTTACAGCAGTCGAGGCGTGACAGAATGAGTGAGGTGACCAGCTTCACGACTGACTGTAGCCACCTTAGTTGAAAGGTACTTCCGGACACAGCTAATTCGGCCAAGCTTGCTGGTAGTAACATGATTTGGTGATCTGACTCATGAGTTTTTTCATGGGCAGTGTCAGTGCCGTGTCAGCCGGTAGGTAGGTAGGTAGTGATGCTTAATGTCCTCAGATGTCAGTTGACATATTAGGGACAAGCTGAGACCAATGCCGAAGCATGGTTCAATATAGCTTTACGTCCACGGAAACCAGAAGGCTCGTTAGGACGGACAGCCCAGGACGGCCACCTCGACTCTCACACCGGCAGCTCCTGAACTATGATGTGTCAGCGAGGAGAACACCGAGGCTTTTGACTGAGAGAGTGGGACTGTAATATCGTCAAGGCACCGAAGGATAGTGTTGGCAGAAATGGAGGATAATTAATTAATTTATTTATTTGTCTTGCTCCGACTGATGAGCATCGTTTCTGTCTCTTCACTATTCTGTCAGTGAATGTTGTGTCGTTTAGCTTTTGATGTCCGCAACAGTGCTATCCGTTTTTTTCAGAAGTGACTGGATGTTTTGGAGTAAGGCGCTGTCCACCGCACTGACCTGACTGTACTGACTCACTGAGCCGGCAGCGAGAAAGACCTACTGTACTAACGGCCTTGGTCGATGCACACTGACTCGGTCTTTAGGCCTGTTATCCGGCCAAAAACAACAACAACAGCAAACAACAGCGGCAACAAACAAACTAAACAGCAGCAACACCGTATAAATCATGTTGTGCCACATCAAGTCGATCATTGCCCATTGGAAAATCAGTAGCCCCCCTTAGTTGTGCCA